>CM035118.1:66750326-67189479 GCA_020205555.1 Panax stipuleanatus
CTCTTCTTCTCCAATTTCACAGAGAACTTCTATTCTCTCTCATTCTCTCCTCTGTTTCTCCCTTTCTCTTTTCTTCTTTCAGTTTAGGCTTAGAAACAAAACTCGTAACTCATATAACTGATAATATAATATGTATATTACTAATACTTATTACTTAATATACAATTAAATTAGGGGTTATAGAAATCCAAAAGCCACAAAGCCATGTTTGGCTAGCCCATTCAAACATCCTTTTAATTTATTTTAATAATTCTCCTTATCATATGGTATATCTTCTTTTCTCTAAATGTCACACTTTAACTATGTTGCTAAATTATTTAGCTAACTACATTGAATATTTATACAATTATAATATGTATAACTATTACTCTATACATTACGAAATTATATACATAACCCTCAACTTAAAATAACCCTTTCCATTAAAATAATTAATATTTATTACCTTTATTTTAATTAACTCACATGAATTATATAATTATAATATATAATTATTTAATTCTTTTTCTCGCATAAATTGTCTCAATATAATTTATTTAATCCATACATCTAATCACTACTTAAATATTAATCAATTTATTTAATACCATCATACTTAAATAAATTATTCCATAATAATTTCCATTGAATATTTATTTTACTCCATAAATATTTTAACTAAAATATTTATTTTATTTGATAAATATTTTAATTATTTACGAGATTCACAATCGTATTACACTAACATATTACGTTTATAGGTAACATACCTTCCTCTCTCATTTTATTAAAATAAATATATTCACATTACTTCATTATTTCATTAAGTGAATTACTCACATCATTTATGAAATTTAATTCATAACAATTATAGTGCCAACAAGGCATAATAATCAAATTATATTATTCCATAATATAATATCAACTTAATTAGATTAACTAATCTTATTCAGTTAATTTCCTTTCCGTAATAACTTCATTTAATTTCTTCAATAGTTAAATTAACTATTAAACCTCATCATCCCAATATATGAATATAAATATATATATATATATATATATATATATATATACTTACACGCAAAACACGTCATAATAAGAATTTTATTCATTAAATTCTTATTTTAACAATTTCTGAAAATCCGGATTGTCACATCCTTCCCTCCTTATAAGGATTCTGTCCTCAGAATCACCGAAACCCTACCTTACTTAGGTTTCCATCAAATCTCTTTAAAAATATTTATCGTTGAATAACTTCAACACATTACCTTAGTATAGGTTTTATATTTCCTACTACATTCATTTCTTCAACAAATTCTAGGTTTTATTTCATACCTTTCACTTGAACTCAATTATATTTTGAGTATTATATATTCTTTAATCCGTTCATTTTCTTTCCAAGGATTATTACCATATACCTTACTCATCGAATTCATATACTTCATAATTCACTATCTTATAAGTGTTCGGGTTATCACATTCACCCATTCTTCTGAGAATTTCGTCCTCAAAATTTTCATTAATCTTCATTCGTTCAATCTATCGAAATAGATTCTACGTTAATCTTTATTCACTGGATTAAAGCGTTCTACAACTACTTCTTTCTAAGGAATATCATTCTTGCCACCTTCACCTTCATAATAATAAAAATCTTCTACAATTGCTCAATAATTGAGAAACAATATGAATAACAGGAATTTAAAAGATTTTAATTCACGCTGAGGGGTCATAAGACCTTGAACTCTTCTCCAGGTTTAATAGTGCATCACCACTGTAAACCATCTTTAATAGAATGTTTAGCAATCACACAGACTGAAAACACTCTCTGCAAGTACTCTAGGTGATCAGTCTATCGTATCCCTACGTCGTGCACAACGTATTACATCTTAACATCGTAACGACTATATGCGTTACTCTCGGAACCATTGTCTCCGATAACATGTCCCCTTTTACAGGGTTGTTCACCTCAGCTTCTTAACATTTGAATCCTCACCAAAACAATTTGGTTTCGTATAGTTTGACAAAGAACGCTTGAATTTTATGAACATCTTTCAATATTCGTCTAGCTGAATCAAGTAACATAGACTTCTAGCAATAACTCGGACATCAATCGAGAGATATATATATATATACATCTTTAACCAACTCAATTTTTTTTTTCATTTAAAGAAACTAAAAGTAAATAAATCCCCTGTTCTTTTTATAGTTTAAGAAAACTAAAAATAAATGAATCTTTTCATAATATCCTGATACCGTCCGTAATAATGGTACGTTGAGGATTTCGTCATTACATAACGTCGTTATACTACGTCATACCATAGTGGGCTAATGATCATACGATCACATCCAACACTAGGTTTAACTGCATTGATAACTTCCTCGATTATTGTCTCTACACCATATCAAATGATGCATAGAACACATAAAATACATTTTGAAAATTTAAAATTATTTTTGTCTAGCTGAAGCAATTAGCATAGACATGTGAATAATAGCACTATTTTTAAAAAAAATCATTGGTTCCATCATTTGATCCAATGTTTTTTTTAAGAAAACAGAAGTGCAACATCAGCAGGAAGTCAATAAATTTCAAAAATCTAGCAAAGCTAGGAGATTTAGAATATGGAACTTTCTCTATCAATTAAATCTTTACTCCATCATTACTTAATCATTCTATCAACCTTAAACAACATCAATGCCTCCTACACCATAACCTTTCTATTCCCAGTATAGTTCATCAAACTTTTCACACTTTGGAAGTCAGGAACTTTCCACAATAATATGAGCTTAAGAACTTCCTAGTCAGACTATAGGCGTCCATTCGCTGAGGAGTTCCAAACATACCATATAATTATAAGTCATGAACTTACCATAAGCATGAGTTTTAAGAACTCGCACTTAATCCTAATAACATCTTACTAATCTTAATATTCTCTAACTATCAAATATACACATGAGAAAAGAATCACCTTTTCATCACATATACATTGATAGCGCGACACCAACATTCCAATGATTATCAATGTGATAAACTAAGTGCAAGCACAAAATCCTCGCCCATACAAAGGTTTATACAACTCAGCCATCACATGATTCTTCAATTGAAATCCCACCTAACTCTATCTTGCTCATAATTTGCTCTTTACTCGATACGAATTTTCTGCATCTCATCATTTATAACTCCTCGTGAGTTAACCTCGTACTATATCATAGTGCATTCTCGTTATAGCATCAAACTATAACTATTCAATCATTACTGACCATCTGTCTTTCAACTTTAAAAGATCACGTCGTGACCTTATTCTATAATCATCTCCCTTATGATTCTTTCTTATCTCATTATAGTTTTGTTTTAAAAACTTCTTATCTTTACCTATCATCATGTCATATCATGATTTCCTTTACGCTTTCAATATTATAGACTTTATCTATTCATCGTTATTCGGCATCTTTATTATTGGAGTTAGGTAATTCCTGATTCTCATCTTCATATCTCTTCAAGATTCTTCTTTGAATCTTCTTGTTTATTTATTAACTCTTCTTTTAAGAATTTCTAACTTCGTTCATAAATTTTAACATTTTATTCGAGTTTTATTCCTCGTTATTCTCACCTTCTTCTTATAATATTTCTAGGACTTAACTCATCCTATACATCTACCTATGTGAAAAGAATCACCTTTTCGTTATACGTAACTTAACTTCTTATAACCTAAGGTCATAGCCTAAGGTACTCTTACCTAAGGTGCATAACCTATCAGCTCTGATACCAACTGTAACGACCCCAAAATTCATACAATACAACTCTCGACATCGGTCGTTAACAATACATCCTTATTCAGACTTTACATCATTAATCAATGATACAATCACTAAAAATACGGAATATTTAAAACTTTTATATTATTCCTTCTTTATTTCCCTGAATCTCAACCTTTATCGTTACATAACTTTGATACAACTTTATTTCATGAATCGCTTCGTCAAAGTTATTATAAACTAAAATTTACAACCACGTTCAATAACCCTTATACATCGGTAAAAATTTAAACTTTACAACTCAACATCTGTTAACCATCATACATTATCAAATACATTATCTGAAGCCTTAAACAGGGTCCAAAGTAATAACAATTCAGCCAAAGTATATAAATCTGCACGCATTACATCTGATTCATTTCTTTCAAGTAGCACATAGCGTTACCTGGAATCCTTAACCTGCAAAATTGATTATTTGCAAGAATGAGCTCGACAGCTCAGCAAGATCTAACAGCTTTCATGTATCACATAGCACATAAATACATGTTCAACATACATCTCATAATAATTAAAGTAACATGGCATACATGCTTTACTTCACATAATAAATATAAAGATTGAGTTCCTTACTCAATCAACATTCTTTAATCAATTAATGTAGTCATAAATTGACTTTAACATTTCATGCTTACAACATATATACAACATATCATGCTCTTTACAAAACAATTTAAAAAAGTTCATCATCAAGTTCATGTAGAAAATAGGAACTGAAAGACTTGCCTTGATCGTTGTTTACCAATAACAGTTTAATAGCTTACAAATATCTGCGCTTCACGTGCCCTACACAATTATATAATCATGCACATCAATTATCAGTCACATAGCAATGCATATTAGTTATAACGTAAACTTTACTCTACATCTCATAACCCTTCCTATTATCAATACGCAATGTTCAATTTGATTGTGTTAACTATCGACTTATATTTCACTATAATTCTTTTTCGTAATATTCGAAATCCATTCAAGTGTTTAAGTCCTGCTAGGACTACCTATTGGTTTTATATTAAACACATTTCATATATTATAATATTCGTTTCATTAGAATCGAAACACTATTTAAGTGTATTACCACATTACACGGCGTTTCAACGTTTATACGTCACACGCCTAACTCGCCTCTTTTGCATGTGCTTTGCATGCTCCTATATTGGGTTATATTACTCTATAATATTTCATTCTTATTAAAAACATAATATTAAACAAGGTCATACACACTCGTTACGGCATTGAGATGCTTGCACGTTCGTACGCCAAACTTGCCTATTCGAACGCCCAAACGACACGCATTTGTGCACGCTTAGCACGCCCAACCAAATTATCTAATACTCAAGGGTTAATGTTAACTATCATTATAATATCTAATAGTCATGTTATGGAAGTTAGAACATCATTTTACATGGTCGGGAGCATTACATGTGCATACGTGCATGCCCGACGCCCCCCGATTGCCTCTAAAAACACATCAGTCCCAAAAATGACCATTTTGACCCTAGCTAACGACCTCAAATTGAAAAACCTAAAGAACAAAAGTTGTATTTCTACTCGTTCTCGTTCCGGATCATCTTGAATCACCTCAATCCGGGTCCGTATAAAAAGGTTATGGCCGTTTTACCACAGGAGGTCAAAATAGTCTCGGACTGACTTTTCCTCCTGGCGCAACTGCGCCCCAAATAGCCTTGGGGGCAGCGCAGCTGCACCCCTGGCAGCGTGCTACGTGATTTTTTTTTCCAGTTTGTGGTTCTGACGAATTTTCTAACCCTTTCCTCCTTCCAATCATCATAAATCAAGCTATACACATCCGATTGAGTCCGTTTTCGACTCTATGGATTCGTGAAACACTGAACTACTCATCTATATGATAATTATAAAACTTCAAAAACATTAAAAATTCCTTTTAAAGGCTACAATTCAGTGTTCATGCTAATTTTTCATTTTTTACACATATTTAGCGAATTCAATCACTACGAATTCGTTTTACATCCGTTTTGACTCGTTCAACTTGGGTTGTTTTCGTTTTTTCGAGTACTATCATAATACATCATCAATTTTAGATTTCCATCAAGAATTTATCATCAATTTTAGTCTCTAAGTAGACAAAAATATATATTTTTTAACTAAAACTCTCAACTTCATCTTTCAACACATTCTTACGAACTTGATCACTATCCAACAACTTTTAGATGATATAGAACGGATTAAACATAACCATTAACATATATAACTAATTTCTTAACAAATTAAACATAGAAATCCAATTTTTCAACGAAAACTCAAGAGAATGAAAAAATAGATTAATACCTTTTGATTCTTCTAAACCTTGTCTAGATGAATTGAAAAACCTTGTTTCTTTTGATTTTTCTAGCATCTCTTCTTCTCCAATTTCACAGAGAACTTTTATTCTCTCTCATTCTCTCCTCTATTTCTCCCTTTCTCTTTTCTTCTTTCAGTTTAGGCTTAAAAACAAAACTCGTAACTCATATAACTTATAATATAATATGTATATTACTAATACTTATTATATTACTTAATATACAATTAAATTAGGGTTATAGAAATCCAAAAGCCACAAAGCCATGTTTGGCTAGCCCCTTCAAACATCCTTTTAATTTATTTTAATAATTCTCCTTATCATATGGTATATCTTCTTTTCTCTAAATGTCACACTTTAACTATGTTGCTAAATTATTTAGCTAACTACATTGAATAATTATACAATTATAATATGTAAAACTATTACTCCATACATTACGAAATTATATACATAACCCTCAACTTAAAATAACCCTTTCCATTAAAATAATTAATATTTATTACCTTTATTTTAATTAACTCACATGAATTATATAATTATAATATATAATTATTTAATTCCTTTTCTCGCATAAATTGTCTCAATACAATTTATTTAATCCATACATCTAATCACTACTTAAATATTAATCAATTTATTTAATACCATCATACTTAAATAAATTATTCCATAATAATTTCCATTGAATATTTATTTTACTCCATAAATATTTTAACTAAAATATTTATTTTATTTGATAAATATTTTAATTATTTACGAGATTCACAATCGTATTACACTAACATATTACGTTTATAGATAACATACCTTCCTCTCTCATTTTATTAAAATAAATATATTCACATTACTTCATTATTTCATTAAGTGAATTACTCACATCATTTGTGAAATTTAATTCATAACAATTATAGTTGTTGGCATAATAATCAAATTATATTATTCCATAATATAATATCAACTTAATTAGATTAACTAATCTTATTCAGTTAATTTCCTTTCCGTAATAACTTCATTTAATTTCTTCAATAGTTAAATAAACTATTAAACCTCATCATATATATACTTACACGCAAAAAAAGTCATAATAAGAATTTTATTCATTAAATTCTTATTTTAACAATTTCTGAAAATCCGGGTTGTCACATCCTTCCCTCCTTATAAGGATTCCGTCCTCGAAATCACCGAAACCCTACCTTACTTAGGTTTCCATCAAATCTCTTTAAAAATATTTATCGTTGAATAACTTCAACACATTACCTTAGTATAGGTTTTATATTTCCTACTACATTCATTTCTTCAACAAATTCTAGGTTTTATTTCATACCTTTCACTTGAACTCAATTATATTTTGAGTATTATATATTCTTTAATCTGTTCATTTTCTTTCCAAGGATTATTACCGTATACCTTACTCATCGAATTCATATACTTCATAATTCACTATCTTATAAGTGTTCGGGTCATCATACTTCAGTTCTGAATTTCCAATGCTCTCTAATTGCTTCAATATTCAACTCTAATCTATTCTAGGGTTTATCTAGTCTAATATATCTAACCTAATAGAAGAGTAGAATTTATAATGATGATATATACAATATGATGATCCCAAAGGATGGAATACATGTTTACATACTGATATCCTTTTATATATAAGCCCTAATTGACCCCTCCTTCAAGCTAAAACTCAATTGGTCCATTAAATGAAAGTTAAAATGCTGGTCAGATAGGTTTGGGGGCAGCTGCGCTGCCCTATAGGCCATTTAGGGCGTAGCTGCGCTGTACACCAGATGTTGAAATTCTACTGCAATGTCCTTTGGTAAAACGGCTATAACTTTTGATCCGGACGGAGTTACAGGGCCTGCCACCTATCAAATTGAAGATCTCGAGCTGGATAACAGTTAAAATTGGACTTCAAGTGACTGCTGTTAAAATGGCAACTCCAAACTTTGAGATTCAATGTCCGTTGGTACAAAGGTCATAACTCTCGCATCCGAACTCTGATTGGGATGATTCAAAATGTTCCGGAAAGCTAATAAGTAGCTCTACAATAAAATCCAAGTTCCAAGCCAAGAATCCAACTTGGCATTGAAAGACCTATATTCTCTCCTTCTTGTATTTGTTTGCATATTGTACTCCAAATGATGTTTAGATTGCTTTTCCATACCAATAGTTGCTCACACAGTTCCCAAGCATAAAATCTACTAAATGAACACAAAATGCATGAAAAGTAACTACGAAACATAGATTTAAGCAACTAATTCAAGTAATAGATACTGGACAAGTATGTATAAAAACTACTTATCATTTATGCAAGAAAATTCATAATCAACAGGGAAGCTCTATTGTTTATATTCGTTCTGATCATGGAAGAGAATTTGACAATTCTGATTTCATTATGTTTTGTGATGAGCACGGTATAAGCATAGCTTTTCTGCTCCTTATACACCACAATCAAATGGTGTGGTTGAAAGAAAAAATCAAACTTTACAAGAAATGACTAACATTATGCTAAATGAATATCTTCTTCCTAAATATTTTTGGGCTGAAGTAGTGGCAATATCCTGTTATATTTTAAACCGAGTCTTATTAAAACCAAATTTGTTCAAAACTCCCTATGAAATTTATTACAAAAGAATTCCAAAAATAAATTATTTTCATATTTTTGGGAGTAAATGTTTTATTCTAACTACTAAAGGACATTTACTAAAATTTAATTCCAAATCTGATAAAGGAATATTTCTGGGATATTCGCTTAATAGTAAAGCATACAGAGTTTGTAACAAAAGAACTCTAGTCGTTGAGGAGTCAATGAATGTAACTTTTGATGAGTCTAAACATCCTCCTAAATATAAAGAGTTAGTAGATAGTGATGTTGTCATTGAAGATATTCTCAGAAATATGGATGAACTAAAACTAGCTAATATATCTCTATATGTCAATGTTAATCCTCTTGAAAATCTCAATCCTCTGTTAAATGACTTACCCAAAGAGTCACATATTATTAAAAATCATCCCTTAGAAAATGTGATTAGTGATATTGATAGAGGAATTCTTACTAGATCACAAGTACACAACTTGGCCGGTTGTTTATCTTTCCTATCTCAAATTGAGCCTAAAAATATAAAAGACGCGTTGCTTGACGAGGATTGGATAATAGCTATGCAAGATGAACTTGAAAAATTTACCATAAATAAAGTTTGGGAGTTAGTTTCAAAACCCGAGGAAACTTTTATTTTTTGAACTCGATGGGTTTTTCGTAACAAGTTAGATGAAAGTGGAACTGTCATACGTAACAAGGCAAGACTAGTTATACAAGGGTATAATCAACTTGAAGGTATTGATTATGATGAAACGTATGCTCCTGTTGCTAGAATTGAGTCTATACGTATATTATTAGCTTTTGCATACCATAAAGATTTTAAATTATTTTAAATAGATGTCAAATCTGAATTTTTAAATGGTGTTATTAAAGAGTAAATTTATGTTAAATAACCTCCTGGTTTTGAAGATAGTGATTATCCTAAATATATGTAAAAACTGCATAAAGCGTTATATGAATTAAAGTAGGCCCCTAGAGAATGGTATGAACGGTTAAGTAAATTTCTGCTAGAAAATGGATTTAAAAGGAGTACCGTCGATACTACTCTGTTTACTAAATATAAAAATGATGATATCCTTATTATAGAAATCTATGTTGATGACATCATTTTTGGTTCTACTAACATTACTATGTGCAATGATTTTTCTGAAAGCATGAGTAAAGAATTTGAAATGAGTATGATGGGAGAATTAAATTTCTTCCTAGGATAGCAAATCAAGCAAGGTGAAAAAGGTATTCATATTTCTCAATCCAAATACAGCAAAAAGAAATGATTAAGAAATTTGGTTTAGAGTTTGTGAAACCTCTTAATACTCCTATGTCAACCACTGATAAATTAACTGCTGATAAAAATGGAAAAAGTGTTGGCACAAAGAAATATAGAAGAATGATTGGTAGTCTTCTATATATCACAGCCAGTAGACCTGACATTATGTTCAGTGTCTGTAAATTTGTCAAGTTTCAATCAAACCCTAAAAAATTACATTTGGTTTCAGTAAAAAGGATACTTCGTTATCTCAAAAGAACTACAGACTTAGGTACAATTGGCACTTGTCAGTTTCTATGTGGATGTTTAGTTTCTTGGTTCTCTAAGAAACAAAACTCAAAATCTATTTCAACCATCGAAGCAGAATATATAGCTGCTACACGTTGTTGTGCAAAGATATTATGGATGAAACAAACCTTGCTGATTATAATATAAAATTAATTGTGTCTCAATCTTATATGATAATACAAGTGTTATAAACTTAAGCAAACATATTGTTGTCGACGCCGGAAAAAGAGTGTTAGGTTTGTAAGATCAAAATAGCATGCAACAATTACATACATAGCAGCGAAAGTGTAAAATTAGAGTTTTAAAATTTTACAAACCATGAATTCGGATCATCCTTTATGCGCAATTATTAATTTAATCTAAAGAGATGAAGAACGAATTGTACCCTTGAAGATTTGTGCTTTCTCGGATACGAGTTCAACTCCAATCCTTTCCTTATTCAACTTGAATCTACCGGGTGTGATTCTTTCCTTTGATTAACATCAGCCACCCAAATGTTTGGCCTCTAGAGGTGATCCACCAAGGATGAACAAATATTAAGAAGGTGGGTTATTGGCAAAACCCTAGTTTTCTCCCTCTTTGGAAAAAGTGTGCTCTCCCAACAATTGGAATTGCATTAGCTCTTAATCAAAATAAGACTCCTCTTATTTATAGATTTAGGTAACCCTCCTAACCATTATAGGATTAGGGTTTCATATTAATTAATTAAACTCTTTTAATTAATTAGGCTTCCTAATCTTATTAGGAGCAATTAATTAAACTCCTTTAATCAATTTACATCCTAATCTTATTAGGAATATGGGAGAGTAATTTTATTAATTAATTCCCAAACTCCTTTAGAAATTAAACTAATAATAATAGTAATAATAATAACAAGACTCCTCTTATTAATTTATATTTAATATTTTTAAAATATTAAATAATAAATATTAAGATATTTAATTTATTCTATCACCATAGATTAAATTAAATACACTCAACTTATTCTTACGATTATGCCATTTTTTTCTTAAATAAATATTCATCCTTTTATGGTGTGACCCTTTAGGTTCTCCATATTAAACCGGTTGTGAATAAATTAATTAGAACAATTCAAATTTTATTTAAATAAATAAATTAACTATTAATTCATTTAAATAAATATTTATTCTACAATAAAGGTAATCCCCCTTAGCGCTCAACGACTTTCTAGATAATATAGATTTCAACATTAATCATAAAAGAACTTTTGAGTAAATAGTTACCATACAATTCATTCCTTCTACCATACAATGTCCCAATTAAATATAAGACATGGATTTACTATCAAGTCTTATTTTATTTAATTATATGTATTCTGATCCTAAATGCACAAACTCCGATAATGCAAATTAGAAACTACTTTCTAATTTCATTCTGCCTTGGCCAAGGACTACTGAGTTATCATTTATCGAATCACATAGGACATTCACTTCTTTTACTAGAAGTAGTAGATCCTTTATTGATCATTCATTATTTCATGTATAATTAAATATACATGTAGACACTCAAAATTTTGCATTCCTGTTACTAACCTTGCAGTAGGGCAAAAGTGTCTTTACACACCCCGACAACAGCACCGATAAATCATCAAACCAGACCTCCGACGACAGCCCCGAAAAATTAAATCAACCCTCGAAAACAACTCCCAAGCATCAAATCAACCCTTGGAGACAACCTTGAAGCATCAAATCAACCCTCGGAGACAACCATGAGGAAAAACAAAATCGACTGTGCTCAAACCTCAAAAACAGCCTTGAAAGACTGTCGAAAGCCCCGTCAACCCTAGAGACAACCCCCGGAAGGGCAAAATATTCATTTTGACAAGTCAATGTCAACAACTTCAATACAACTGCAAATATTGTTACAAAGAGCCATTGCAGCATTTTTGAGCGCAAACTACGCAAAACAGCTCAACGGACTACCTGCGAAGACCCAAAGATGCCATTTTGGTCACGGACCCATATTCCTGCATTCGGAAAAGGGTAAACCCTATGTCATTGTGTAGCTCTTTAAGAGAGCTTTTCGGAATGGTATGGCACATCTCCATCGGATTCTCGGATTACAAGTTACAAGTATTTTCGCAGACCGCATGTCAATCGAGATTGCACATATTTTGAGACGACAGGACCCACTAGGGACTTCCGCATATATACCTGCTGTAGAAAATTAAAATTTTGCATTTCTGTTACTAACCCTGCAGGAAGGCAAAACCGTCTTTTACCTTCTAGAGACAACCTTGGAAGTCCAAATCACCAAGCCAATCCCCGGCGACAACCACGGGAGATCAAGTCAAACCCTAACGACAACCCTGGGAGATCAAGTCAATCCTCGGAGATAACCCCGGGAGATCAAATCCAACCACGGCGACAACCCCGGGAGATCAGTGTCGGATGGGATCAAACCTCGGAGATTACCCCGAGAAATAGTCAAAAACCCTATCAATCCTAGAGACAACCCCTGGAAGGGCAAAATGGTTATTTTACCAACTTTAAATTAAATTAAGTCAAATCAATGCAATGAAGGTCATGTAGAACCATAACGTCAATCCCGAGTGAAAAACAGCACAAGACAGCTCAATGGACGGACTGCGAAGACTCGAAGATCTGGTCATGGACCTATTTTCCTATATTTGGAAAAGGTCAAATCTCATGTCATTCTGTAGCTCTCAGAAAGGGCTTTCCGAAAAGGTATAGCGCGCCTCCATCGGATTCCCGAATTAAAAGTTATGAAGGTTTAAGCGGACAACGCGTTAGTCGGAGTGCACGTACTTTAAGACAACAGGACCCACTGGACCGTAGCCACCCTGGTCAGCCATAGGTGGACCCACGGCTATCGCAGGTGGACCCTCGGCTCCTTGGTATATAAATAAGACTCTCCACCAGCCATAAAAAGAGAAAAATAGAGGAAATTCAGCCCATTTCAGCTCTTAACCCTACCTACAATGCTCCAAATTTCAATTTTACTCTTCCAAAAAACTTGTATACGTATATCTACTAACATATCAAGTTTTAACCGGTGAAAACAGAATTTTCAAGCCTCAAAAAAGTATTTTAAAGCCTCTAGCGCTATACAATGTGAGATTTCTTGTGATCTGAAGCTTTTTACTGCTTTAACAAATATATATAAGCATATATATATATATAGGTTTTAGTTTCGCCTGAATTTCAAATCAGTAGCCTTTCTAGCTTCAATCTATGTATATATAAGTATATATATACATTTATAAGTGTTATTTTGGCCTGGATTGCAAATCTGTGGCTTTTATCGCTTTAATATATATATATAACTATATATTTACATTAACTCATTTATGCCTGGATTATAAATGTGTCTTTTTATTGCTTTATATATATATATATAATTATATATATATTTATATTAACTCGTCTGGCCTGGATTGATAATCTATGGCCTTTTCAGCTTCAATATATATATCTATAAGCATATATATATATATATATATATATATATATATATATATATATATATATATATATATATATATATATATATATATATATATATTTACATTGATTAGCCACACTTGGATTTTAAATCTGTAGCTCTTTCCAGCTTTAATATATATATATATATATATATATATATAAGTATATATATATATTATTTATTCAAATGTGATTAAATATCAATTTTAACTGTTCATTTGATATAACTCTATACTGATATAAAGTTTGTGGTCTAGATTTTTCTAAATCTAGTCATATCCAACTTTCAATTGGTTCAAAAGTTGTAAAGCTGGAACCGTTAAGCTAAAATGGCTAAGATTTATTTAAATCTAGTTTTCTTTCTAGTTTTATAAATATTAAAGCAGCTACGCGACCCTAGATTCGTATCTAGAGAGAACGGGAAGCTTTGGCTACGCGCATGCAAGGATTTACTTGATGAATCATTTGTCTTGCGACGTCTAGATTTTAATTTGCATTTTATTTCAATATCTCTGCTATACAGGTTTTTTGATAATATTCTGTGAGCCTAGGAATCACGGGATCTACGATTAATCATATGGATCTAGATCCGATTCCCACGATGGACAAATCTGAGTTGTAAATACAGCTTGCAGGCCTTTTATAAATGTAAATAAGAGGGACCTTAAAATGGTTATCTGGATTTAAGGTCTTAACATAGTAAATTGTGGTTTGTGGTGCTCGGGTCACTTCGATGGCTTTCATGCCCATAAGAAACCCGACACTTATATTTTGTCAAGGATGCTTTGCATTTCGAGCATAAAATCCAAATCAAGCCGAATACAGAATAAAAATGGAAGTATCAAAAGGCTTCAATTCCTATATTAGCGAAAGGGTTTGAAAACCATCTTTCAAAACATCATTTTCATATCTTGTCTAAAAATGAACTTTTCATTAAATCAAACTCTTCGTATATAGGTCCAACGAAGCACAACACTACTTTCTAATAAAGCACTTTAGGCCCAATTAAACACACACACACAGACACACACACTGCAAATAAATTAGAGAAATTGAAAGGACGCGATAACCGTATTTCACGAAAGTCGGGGGGTCCTAAAACCTCCCCCCCCCCCCCCCCCCCCCGCTTAATCAAGCCCCCGAACTCTATGAATATCGGTTTCCAAGGTCAAGTTAAACAGATTCCAACAATTGGGCCTACTTGCAAAACCTTTCAAGTCAAAACTCGGTTGAGTTGGTACAACCATATCAAACATACCAACTGGCGACTCTGTAAAATCAAACTTTTTAAATCGTCGACATTATATGTCGGTATTTTCTTGAAAATTCACCCTTCAGATCAAACAAATAAAATAGAGGGCATAAAGGGTAGAAACAGATATAGGAAAAGGGATCAAAGATTTTTCTCGACGTCGACACCTGCGAAATCCAAAAGTCTACCTGCGGAAGTCCGTGGATTTATAAACAAGCCTCCACCATCTTGTGAGAAGAAGAGAAAAAGAAAAAAGGAAAAAAATAAAAAAATAAAAGAAAGAAAAGAGAGAAAAAAAGAGATTTCGTGCCAGAAATCCTTCGATTCTTGATCCCAAACTTGTAAACCTTACTTGTAAGCTTTCATATACGAATCTATTGCAACATATCAAGATTTAACCGGTGGAAATCGAGTCTAAGTGCGTTTAAAGCCGTTCGATAGCCTTTCTCGTGCAAGGCCGTAAGGTTTCTTCAAATTTTAATTTTTCTTACTAATATACATGTATATGAGTAATATATATGTATATTAGTTAGTTTTATGGTTTAAATATTATTTTGTAGTTTTTTCTTGCGTTAATATATATATATATATATATATATATAGTAGTTAAGTCGGGATTGCAAATTCGTGACTTTTTACTTCTTTAATATATATATCGTTCAGTTGGCTTGAATTGCAAATATGTGGCTTTTTATTGCTTTATTATATATATAAATAATATATATATATATATATATATATATAGTTAATCTTTATATAATTATTTATATATATATATATATAAGTTTTATCGATTTATTATATATATATATATAGTTAATCATTGTGATTAAATATCAATTGTAAACGTTCATACGATGTAAATCTATAATATTTAATGTGTGTTGACTAGATTTATATAAATCTAGCCATATTATAACAACGAGATTTTTGTATATTAATTTTAAATATTTATTAAATTAAATAAATATTTTAATTAATTTATTTATTGAGTTGAGTAAATAATTGATGTGATTATGTTATGGAGTAATTTAATTAAGTGCAATATGTTAATTAAATTATTGTTTAATATTAAATTGATGTGTAAGTAATTTTGGTGGTGTAGTTCTAATTTAATTGAGATAATTAAATTAGATGAATATTATGTGGTATTTGTTAATAAGGATTTAATGAATAATTATAGTAATGTCTAATTTAATTTAAATAATTAAATTAGAGATTTACTAATTTGTTACATGGAATTGTGATGAATGTAAATTATAATTGTGTAGTAATTTAATTTATGTGGTAATTTTATTTAATAAGATGATGTTAGCTTTAATTTAATTAAAATGGGATATTAAGATTTAATTAAATAAAGTGTGACATTTAAACTATGTAGTAAAAGAGTGATTAAAATAAATTAAAAGAGTTTTAATTCTGTTTTATCAAACAAGGCCATTAAGTCTATTTTAAATTAGTTTTACCAAACAAGGCCTTAGCCCTAAAATCTATTTTTTAAGAAAAAAAAGTTTTTACCAAACAAGCCTTATGGCTTTTGATTTTCAAAAAGATTAGTAACAGATATCTATTTATTATAAGGAGTAAATAGTTATCAGGTTATATTTTATATTATATACATATTATATCTATTAGTTATATATTTTATACTACGTTAGAATATCAAAGAGTTAGTGAGAAAAGAGAGAAGAAGAAAAAAAAAGAGAGAAGAAGGAAGAAAGAGGAGGAAGAAGCTTTGAGAAATCAAAAGCAAGAATCAAAACACATAAGCATCATCATCGCCATCTTCATCTTCTTCCTCTAACATCAAAGGTATAATTTAATTTAAGTTTTTATTCTTTATTGTTTTCATGGTTTTAAGTTCTCTATGATTAAAATTTTCATAAAATTATGTGAATATGGTTTATATGTGTTAAATTGTATTTATAAACTATTATATATGTTTTGTGTAAGTAATTAAACTATTTAATTCATGTAAATATGATGAACATGAAGAAATCATGTTCATAGCAATTTAGAGTGAACTATTTTGAAAAAAATAGTTTCTTTAATATCAAAATTGGTGTTTAATTATGCTATGTTATATAAATTGATCGTAGATTGTAATAGTATGTTATGAAACAAAATTAACATAATTTAAATTATGTGATTTGGTTTAAAACAAAGTCCCAGTATTTATTTTCTTCAAGAACACTTAACAATAGTGTTTTCTTCAAAATCACAAAATTAAAGGTATTTTTTATCATGTGTTGTGATGTTTATATGTGTTAAATCATGTTAGAAGCATAAAGTTATATTTTTATAAAGCTTTATATGCATTATGTGTACTAATTTGTGAGTTTGGTGCAAAAAAATAAGTCAAATTGATTTTTTCCTGCACAGTTCGCGAGGCTGTCTACGTCTGACTGTGATGTGGCACCGCAGCTCCAGTTTTGTGAGCAAACTGGGCGCTGAAGCGCCACTGCAGAGTCAGGTGACATGGCACGGCGTCATAGAGCCAGTTCTGAGTATAATTGGAGCGCTGCAGCGCCAGCCCTGCAGAGCCCCTGATGACGTAGCGGGGCGACAGCGCCGACTATAGTTCATTATGTGGCGCTGCAGCGCCATCAATGCAGATTAGCCAGAAATTTTATTTAAATGTATAACTTTATAAGAATGATGATATAATAAATATAAAAGCATGTTAATAAAATTATATGCTAATTGGACAGTATTGAATTATATTTTAAATATGAAATGTATAATTTTAAATTATAATTTGATTAATTATAATTTAATGAATGTGAATGTATGATTTAATATTATAAGTTGATTATAACTTGATTAATTATTAAGTTTGATGTGAATGTGTGGGTTGATCATGTTATGTAATAACTAGTGATTGAACCTAATAACTAAAGAATGATGGGTTAAATAATGATGTGAATTAGCTATATGGTAACTAATTTATGTTACTATTGTTAATTACGTGTACGTAGGATAATTGTGGAACGAGTTGTTAATAACTAGCTTGCGCACGAGACAAGTTTATTAACTCTACTTTTACATTGTGCAAGTGGTTCAATCCTTTCTTGTTACGCTTATGCAAGTTATTTTATTCTCTATTATTACCAAATGAATAAGTACTCTAATTTCCATGTTGAGCAAATATCTTATTGAAGTTTATTATTGAAATAATGTAACCTTGACTTAATTGTTCAAGCAAGGTCTTAATGTAACTTTTAAATGCTTCAAGTTTAATTCTAAAGCATAAGTTATTTTATAATTCTTTTGTTATTGAATTCTTAATTATTGTAAGATGACTCAACTACTCCTTAGTTGATGATAGCTGAACTCTAAATTACCCTTTTAGCTTATCCAAACCTATAACGAATGAGATTTCATATATTAATTATAAATATTTATTGAATTAAATAAATATTTTACTTGATTTATTTATTAAGATAAATAAATAAATTATGTGATTGTTGTGGATTAATTTAATTAAGTACAATAGAAGTAATGGTGTAGCATAATTCTAATGTAATTGAGAATAATTAAATTAGAGTAATATTATGTGCTAAGTGGTTATAGTGATTTACTAATTGTTACATGAATTATGATTAATAAGAGAATTACAAGTTTGTGACAATTTAGTATTATGTACAATTTTAATTAATGAGTGTTCACTTATATTTAATTAAATTAGATGGTTGCAATTTAATTAACTAAAGTGTAGCATTTAAACTATGGGTTAAAGGATTTATTAAAAGAATAAAAAAGGGTTTTAAATTGATTTTACCAAACAAGACCCTTACTTTTGTTTTAAACCTGTTTTACCAAACATGGCCTTAGTTAATAAAAATCTGTTTTTTAAAAATAATGTGGTTTTGCCAAACATGGCCTTAGGGCTTTTCAAATTCAAAAGTTGTAACCTATATATTAAATAGTAGTTAGTGTAGGTAATTAATATATAGGATTTATGTATTTTATATAATTATATGTATTATATGTATATCAGTATATAGAATAGTACGTTAGTTTTAGAAAACAAAGAAAGAAAGAAAAGTAGAGGAAAGTTAGAGAGAAATACTCAAAGAAGAAGAAGAGAAAGAAGAGAGAAGAAGAAGAAGAAGGCTTGAGAAAAGCAAAGGAGAGCTATACACCATCATCATCTCCATCTCTTCTCCTAATCCAAGCTTAAAAGGGTATAATTACTACCTTATAATTCTAAGAACTTATTTAGTTGTTTTCTTTGATTTGAGTTCTCTGTAAAAATTTCTTCTCATGAAATTGATGATGTTAATGTAGATATGTAGAAATTGTAACGACCTCAAAATTCATACAATATAATTTTCATCCTCGATCGTTAGCAATACATCTTTAATCTATCATTACATCATTATTCGATATTAAAATCACTAAAAATACGAAATAATTAAAACTTTTTAAACTCTATCTTTATTGCCCTGAATCACAACCTTTACATTACATCTATTCGATTCAAATCTATATCATGAATCTTTACAACAAAACGACTATACAAGTCTTACATCATAAAGCAATATCCACTATACATCGGATAGCTCAACTTTACAACTTACCAATTACGTTACAATCAAAACATCAAATACAATTTGATATTTAACATAAGTAATATTCTTGAACATTGATTCCTATAATTCACTTAACACGTATCTTTACCTTGCATCTTGGACCTGCAAAAATGGTTATTTGCAAGAGTGAGCTAGACAGCTCAGCAAGTTCTAACAGTTTTCATGCATCACATAGCACATAATAACATGCTCAACATACATCTCATAATAATTAAAGTAACATGACATACATGCTTCAATTCACATAGTAAATATAAAGATTGAGTTCCTTACTCAATCAACATTCTTTAACCAATAAATGTAGTCATAAATTGACTTTAACATTCATGTTTACAACATATATAACATATCATGCTCTTTGCAAAATAATATAAAACAGTTCATAATATCATCAAGTTCACATAGAAAATAGGAACCGAAACACTTGCCTGGCTCGTAGATTACCAAATACCGAAAAATAGCTTAATATAATCTGCTTCATGATCCTACATAACGTATTACCATACGCATCAATTATTAGTCACCTAACAAAGCTTATCAAACGTCTAAGTAAATACTACTTTATACTTTCTAATTCTCTTCTACTCGTTTGACACTCGCTGTCAAACCATATATATAATTAACAATATCAGTTAATTATCACATAGCTAATCCTCATCGTTAGTTATCCATTTTAGGTTAACTCATTCCTCTTTAACTAATAAGTTAATAATTAATTACCACATAATTAATCACATCACATAATCATATTATATTTTACATGATTAATTAATAATTACATACTCATTTTAAATTATAATTAACAAATTATAATTTAAACATCCACTTTAATCAAACTATAATTAAACAATCATAATTTATAATGAATCAACTACATAATGCTTTAAATCATAATTGAAACATATTTAAATTAAATCATTACTTAGATTATAAATACTCAATTTCTATTCATGCCCTCATTAAATTATAATTATATAAATTATACTTTTACCTTGATTATAATTATTCTAAATTATAATAACATATTAAGTTTTAATTAAACAAATTATACTTCAAGTTAAACATTTACTTTGATTAAAACAATCAACTCAATTCATTATAATTTAACAATCATAATTTACATTAAACCTTTACTATAATTATAATTATTCAAATTATAATTATATATATCATATTAGCTAAGTGATATTTAAACAATTATAATTTAATATCTATTAAAAATAATTCAAATAATACTTTAAGGTTTTCCAAAACCTCTTTTCTTTTCTAGTTATGAAATTGTCAAATTCATGACAACAATATGTTATTGCAACTTGGTACATGATCATTATTATAAAAATAAAACAATTTAGGTTTTAAAACTTGAACAAATAACTAGAGTTCTCTGCCTCTGCTCAGCCAGCGGCGCAGCTACGCAGCCACAAGCCTTGGCACCGGCGCAGCTGCGCAGGTGTCAAAACCCAAAAAACCCAGCGACGCAGCTGCTCTGCTTCTGCCCTTGTTGCCGGAGCAGCTGCGCAAGAACGCAGATAGAAACAGTGCAGCAACGGCACTCTGCTTCACTGCTAACCCAAACAATTCAACAACGACAATTACCAGTCATTCAAACAATGTAAGACATGCATACACAATACTACACATGTTATATAGATGCTACAAATCATAAAAATTGTCCAAGCAATGAAATCAATGGTTTTAACAACCCAATTTTGACATTTTCATAGAAACTCATATATTTTCCAAAACCATTCACTGTAAAACAATTTCTTAAGAAATTCATGCATTTTCTTTCCATGATTCAAGATATCTTCAAAAACAATTCTAACAAGCATATTAACATATACTAATTTCATCAATTTTACTTTAAAATTAACCAAAACATGAAAACTCCACATGAACACATATTCTCCATTTAAAACATGTTCTGACAAAACTTTGATTTCTGAAAATCCTTGTTTAATTCATATATAAACCATTATAAACACAATTTGTATATGTACATCATATATGTATAACTTTTATGCTAAATCATATACACAGAGAACTCATACTCATGAACAATCATAAGAAAAACATATAAAAACATAAGGGAATTAATACATACCTTTTCTGCTTAGATGTTTGAAGAAGAAGATGATTATTCTCTTACGTTCTTCCTTTCTTTCCTTCTCTTCTTCTCTAATTCTTCTCTGCTCTTTTTTTCTCTCTCTAGCAAACTAACTTTATTTTTCTAACTCTTGTTTTATTCTAACGTAATATACATATAATATACATATACATATATTATATAATTATAATACATATAACTTCCACTACATAATGGCATATATTAAATATAATAAGTACCATTAATATATAAGTTACAATTAGAATTTAAAAAACCATAAGGCTTGTTTGGCAAAACAAGTTATTTTTAAAAACAGATTTTTAGTAGTTAAGACAATGTTTGGGTAAAACAGTTTTAAAACAAAAGTAAGGGCCTTGTTTGGGAAAAATCATTTAAAAATTATTTTCTTTATTTTAATAAATCTTTTTAACACATACTTTAATGTTACACTTTAATTAATTAAATCTTAACATTCTAATTTAATTAATTAAAAGTCTAACACATAAAATTGTCACATAATTATAATTAATTGCTAATTACAATTGCATGTAACACTAATCACATTACTCATCTAATTTAATTATCTCAATTAAATTAGAACTATAACATAAAATTATTATATTAATTAAATTAAATACTAAATATTCATTTAATTAATATACTATACTTAATTACATTACTCCATAATAATCACATAATTATTTATTTAACTCAATAAATAATTCAATTAAAATATTTATTTACTCCAATAAATATTAAAATTAACATTTAAATTATCTTCATATATTTCACCATATATGACACGTATTCACATACTCAAAACATCAGATAATAAGAATTTTATTTATTAAATTCTCATTTATAAATTCTAAAAATCTGGGATGTCACAGAAATTATATTTACAAACTGTTTATAATTGAATTGTATGCCATAAACAAACTTTCAGAAATCAAATTGTAGTAGAAACAAGTTTTTATGAAGAAATTGTGTTTTTATGAAATTTTCATATTTTTGGTTGAGTTAGAATGAAAGATTGATGTAAACATAAAATTTATTTGTAATATGTGTTATAGCATGTTTATATATGAGTTATATAGTTGTTTTAGCGATTCAATCCACGTAATTAAGATGAATATAAAGAAATCATGTTCATAGTAATTTACTATGAACTAATTTCAAAAATAGCCTTTTAAACTATCAAATTGGTGTTGGATTATTGATTATTGTGTAAAATTGATCATGGGTTATGTTAATATGTTAAGAATTAGAGTTAGTACAATTGAAATTTCATGAATTGGTTTAAAATCGAATTCGCTGTAGCAATTTTTGTCAAGAACGCTTGATATTGTGTTTTTCTTCAAAGATTATGAAAACTGTGTTTTGATTATGTGTTGTAATGGTTTTGGATGTTATAATCATGCTAAGAGTAGAAAATGTTGTTGTCATTAAGTTTCATGTACATCATGTTGAGAAAAATCAGATTTTGGTGTGAAAAAATAAGCAAAATTGGCTTATTTTTCTGCCGTTCGCGAGCTGGGGGAACCCACCAGTAGTGGGCCCCACCCCAGTGGGGCTTTTAGCCTTGGGGGACCCGCCCCAGCTTGTTAACCTGCTGTTCGGGGAAAAATTTTGTGCTTTGTTAAGTTTTTATGCCGTGTTTGTTTCGCTAACGCATACTGATGACTTGTTAAGTGTAATAGATAATGAGATAACATACTTTTGATGTGTTTAAGATAATTTAAAGTCTTACGTTATTATATTACGTGTGTACTTTGAAATTATTATCCTAGAGTACGATATAATAGTTTAAAGTGCTATACGTTTATGATCGTGAGTTAAACTCACATTTGTGGCCAGTTAGCAATTTATGTTGTAAACCACGTTGTGAGTTGAACTTAAGTAGAAGTTCCACGACGTTAACGTAACAATCGTGTACTAATTGATATTATAAAAACCACGACACATGTAGGGTAATTATGGAAGTGGTTTGTAATAGTAAAGTGTAGCTTGCGCTTGAGGCAAGTTGTCTACTCCTTAATTTTTTTTCCTTAAGCAAGTTTTCTAATCATTATTCTTCTACGTTATGCAAGTTCTTTCATGGTATCTTTTCATTGTGCAAGTTTTTAACCATGCTCATTATATCATGCAAGTTTATTTCTGATTCTTAACTTGTTATGTATTGTACAAGTTATATTGTATTCTAATATTCATAATGCACAAGTATTGAAGTTATTGTCATAATATTATGATCTTGACTTATTTGTTCAAGTAAGATCCACCAATCTTTCGAATTCTTTAATTTATTCCAAAGCATGTCTAGTTATTATGAAATCTATTGTTGTATCTTACATTTGGTTCATGATTCTTATATTATCGAACTGTTAAAGTATTGTGAGTCGATTCAACTACTTCTTAGTTGATGATAGTTGAAACTCCAAATTTCCTTTTAGTTATCCACCAAACTTTCTTTGGTGCGAACTTGTACTCAAATACTGAGATGAATAACCCTATTTATTAGGGGAGGTTAGTACGTGAAAGTGTTGAATGTTTGTGCACAATATATGGTACGAAGGGCTGATCCCCCTAAGTACTAGTTAAAGGTCCATAGTCAATGACTGTTAAAGGTTTAAATAAAAATATTTATAACCTAGGACATAGTTCAAGGTCGTATGACCCTCAGATAAATTTTATATTTGAATTTTAAATATGATTAAAGAATTATTATTCAATTCTTTATTTTGATGAAAGTGAAGTTATTAAAACTCTCTTGAAGTTATTCGGTCATGGCATATCATTGTATATTTCAAGTGAGCTTTTGTTTGCTCACTCTTGCGTATTTTATAACCCCTTGCAGTTAAAGCCGAGAATGTTGACATACCGTCAACAAGTAAAGGGAAAGGAAAGATGAGCAAGTGAAGTCTTGTTGTTTTCAATCTTGATTGTAATAAGACTAGTTATGATATTTTATTTCTGCACTTATTTGTTATGTTAAGGTTAGCAACCTAGGATAATTTTGGACTAAAGTTGTAATCCTTTTTCATAAGAAAGATTTTATTTAATCATGAGGTTGTAATTTATTTTGAAATTCTTTATTATTGGGTAGATGTATGATTTATTTAGAAAGGGAACACCAAATCTTGTGAAAACGAAGTACCCGGATTTGGGGGTCTCACAGGTTGGTATCAAAGCAGTAGGTTATAAACCTTAGGTGGGGGAAAAACCTTAGGTAGTAGCCTAATAGGAATATCGAAAAGATAATGGTGATAGGTAAAGATAATAATCTACCTTATGTGCTATGTGTTTCCGTTTAAGTATTCGGAGAGTGATGACTCGGTATCATGTAATAATAAACTTTAAAATTCTTTTGTCGGGATGACGAACGTTGGAGAGTCTAGTCAAGCTAAAGAGGAGTTACCTCAGGTGCCTAGAGAGGATGAGCCCCGAGACATCCATGTTATCTGGGAGCAGCTGGTTAGGAGAGAGCCATCCCTAGTGATCACCTTAGCTGGTCGAGAGCATGAGCTGACACCTATTCCAGAGGAGGAGGACGAGGATGAGTCAGAGGAGGAAGAGGATCCCGAAGAGGAATTCCCACCTCACTCTACTAGTGCTGAGATGTACGAAGAAGTCTACGATAGTAACGTGGAGCTACATGGTCGAGTCGGAGAGCTCGAAGAAACCATCCAGCAGCGGGACGAGACTATCGAAGAGATGGATAGTGAGCTAGGAGAAGCACAGTGGAAGCTAATTCACATAGACAATGATAGAGACGAGGCCCGAGCCTGAGCTAACAAAGCTGAAGCAAGACATCCAGGAAGAGTCAACGAAGCGTGCCTGAGCTGAGGAAACAAGCTTGAGGGCTATTCAATGAGTCGGTCGAGCTGAAGACGAGGCTCAAACAAAGAGGGCCAAACTAAGGGAGACGGAATACGCTTTCCATACGGCTATAGAAAGGGCCCAAGATCGTATCTTCTACTACCCAACTCAGTTCCAAGGTTTACCATGGTACATGGTGGATCGCAGAACATCATTTCAGGTGATGGAGGAAGAACGCAGAGAGGCTGTGAGACGTCTTAACATGCCTAGGCAGTAGAGTCCTTAATTATGTGTTTCTTTTTGTAATAAATGTAAATTCCATAATTTGAGATAAGAATGGGATGAGATAATAATGTAATCCTGCAACTTGTTCCAGTTCAGGAAAGATGATGTAAATAGCAGAGATGCTATCTATTTTATGTTTTTAAAATTTACGAGTAATTAATAAAAGAAGTTTATTGATGTGCTATGTGTTCTATGTGAACTGAGTTATTCAAACGTTTAAGTATGAACTTGAATACATAAGAATTGAATAAAGGATATAATAATAATATTTTCTTAATAGAAAAATGCCTCCTAGAAGAAGACCTACATGTCAAAACCCCGAGGGTTCGACGAACAATAACAACAACAATAACGATGGGACGAATCCCAACTCTGTTCAACAGTTGGTGAACCTACTGACAGGAGCCCTTGCAAATCAACCACAAGTGCAGGGCACAACGTTTAAAGAGTTTAAGGCAGTAGGACCGCCCGAGTTCAAGGGATCGGTAAACCCTATAGATGCCCAGACGTAGGTAATGGAAATGGAGAAGGTCTTCGACGTGGCTAGGGTTAGCGAAGACCAGAAATCGACATTCGCGACTTTCATGCTGAAGTCGGATGCTAGTTTCTGGTGGCAAGCCAACAAGACCAGAGAGGGTGAAGGAGTGATACTATGGGAGCGTTTCAAAGAGATGTTCTTTGAAATGTACTTCCCTGTGAGCTCGCAGGACTAGATGGAGGTCCAATTTTTAGAGCTTAAGAAGGGAGGGATGATGGTGTCGGAATACGCCATAAAATTTAACGAACTAGCCAGGTTCGCTACATACCAGGTTAGCACTGACGCTAGGAAGGCGAGGAGGTTCGAGCGGGGACTGAAACCCTGGCTCTACAGCAAGGTCTCCATGTTCCAGCTGAACATGTTTGCAGCTGTGCTGGAAAAGGCCATTCTCGCTGAAGGAGGGAGTGACGCCGTGACTAAATTCAACCAAGACAAGAAGAAGAAGATTGAGACGGAAAACAAGGCTAGTGGTAGCGGGGCTATGTGACAACCCCAAATTCGGGTCCCCAGAACCTCGGACCTAGTACGTTATGATACATCATTTCTATAACTATTGCGGAAGATATAAACATAAATTATTTATACAATAACTTTTACACATAATTCCCAAGATTTGTAACCTTAACTTAATACATACATTCAATATCTTAAAAGATTTACAATGTCATTTGCCTCCTATACTATTACCATTTTAACCGTATAACAATTCCATCCTGAAACTTGTCTTTTTCTTTCCCTATATCCAAAGATTCGTCTTTTAATCTGAAATGTTTATCATGATATAGCAAGAGTGAGCAACAAGTTTGCCCAGCAAGTTATAAATACAACAAGGATATATCATGATTGAAAGAATGAATAATAAGCTGACAAACTTTCAACAATATAAGAATTGTGAAAGAACATAAATCAATAATGCTGAATAGTCAACAATTAACATGAATAAATTCAACTGAACAATATGGTAATGAAGGTGATCAGCCTTTCATACCTGATGAACATATACAATATGCACAACGTGCGAATCAATAAATCATAGATGTGATATAATCAATAATGATTAATCACGAACATGCTTTACAATAACAACTCGAGTTCGAGTTAGGAAACTTGCTTGTACCGTTGATTACTACTACGCAATCTAATTTAGCTTCAGTTGAAAGACCTATTATTGATAATATCGATCTCTCAATTAGAATAATATCATCACATTAACTTTTGTTAATTATAGTTATAAAATAACCTAAACACATTATCATATATTCCTAATAATCAATAAAATACATAAGACTCGGTATCAAATCAAACTATTTCAGTCTGAGTTGAGTTCGGTATTATCTCGACATTCCGATTGCCTAATCAGGACAATTATCGAGCCTAATATTAATAAGACTTTACCTAAACGCTTTACAATTATCTTAGATAATTTATTATATAATCAAAATATTTTTCAAAGGCTCATAATAATTTTTAAATAATTATTACCATATAAAATGATTTTTCAATCCTTAAAATTCTATTTATATGATTTAAATATCACTTAATTCCATTATCATTAATATTTATTTAATTTCCAATATTAATAAAATTCATGTCATAATATTATAAGTTATTTATAATATCTCAAAGTATTTTTAATACCTTAATATCACTTTTAAATGATTTTAAAACATTTAAAATCATTATTAAATAACTGCCATTAATATTAAAATATTAATGTATTTCATGATAAAATATTAAAAGTTATGTTTTATAACTTAAAACATTTTTTTTATAACCTTTAAATTATTTTTAAAACATTAAAATTATTTTTACAAAATTTATTTAATAAAATTATTAAATAAATTTATTATCATAATATTAATCTATACCTTCACTTGATTACTATTTAATATTAATTAAATAGTAATTAATTAATTACCTTTAGTTATTATTTAATTAATAAATAATAGTCAATTAGATCTATTCATTAGAAAATGAATAATCAAATTATTGTTTATCTTTAATTATTATTTAATATTAATTAAATAATAATTAAATAATTTTTTTATCCTTGAATAGTAAATAATTGTTTTATTCATTTTATTAGTCTTTAATTATTTTTTATTATTATTTAAAGAATAATTAATTAACATTTGGCCTTATTTATTATCTAATATTAATTAAATAATAAATAATTAATTCATCTCATAAATCTTTAATTATTCTTTTTTATTAAAGTTAAGAATATTTAATTATTACTTGTCTTTATTCATTATTTAATATTTAATTAAATAATAAATAATTAAATCCTTTTATGTTAATGTAATTAAGTAATTACATTATTACTACTTAATCTTTACTAAAACATTCTTTAATCATATCATTTAATATCAATTAAATAATAATTAATCAATTGTTAATCATAATTAAATAATAACTAGTTACTTTATGAATACTAATTCTACTTAATTATCATTTAATATCACTTAAATAGTTAATTATTTTTAATATTGTATGTAATTAATTTGCTAACCATTTAATGGCTTTAAATAATTATTTTTAATAATTAATCACTTCTATTTATTTACGATTATTCCATTCTCGCCCAAAATTTTTAGATTCGGGGTCCTTTACGGAAACTCTTGTAACACGAAATCTAGAACTCAGAATTAAGTTCTGTCAGAGGCTTTAGATTCGTATTTTCTTGAACTACAATTTTCGTTTATCAAACACCAAATTTGGTTCTGATTTGGTCACGGAAAACAGCCCAGAAGTGGCTAGTTAGTTTTAGTTTTACAGCTTGACCCTCTTGTACTAAAACAATCATAACTTAGTCGTTTTAAAACGTTTTTGAGCAAATTCTTGAGCCCACGCGAAGATAACTTCCGGGACTACAACTTTTGTTCTTTGACCATCTTCAAATTCTAAGCACAAAATTTCAGAAACTTCGTGGAAGGGACTAAACCGAAATGTTTTCCCAGTTTTGACTCGGCTATTTTAAAATGGCATAACTCTTTCCTCCGATGTCGGATTTAGTCCGTTCCGGAGTCTATAGAAAGCTTATTCAGTGTACTACAACATATCAAAAGCCCAAAATTTTTTGAATAATCTAGCTAATACCGAAATTTTCTTTTAGGGGCAGCAGTCAACTAATTTTTCTAAGTGTTAAAAACTGTTTTGCTTTTCTTTCTTTTAATCAAACTTTTAACACCCAAAATGGTTAGATCTATATATAATATACCATAAAACATGTAGATATAAGATTTTTAGAGTTCAAGAAACAAAGCTTGTCATTTCACCAAAATCAACCATTAAAATAAAAAGAAATAAACTAGTTTAGTTTAGAGTTTTTATATCTTTGATCTTTTGCTAGTTTTCTTCTTTTCCTTTCAAGGTATATTATGGAGCTTGAAGATACAAAAATCCTTCCATTCTCCTTCCTTAGAATCTGCAGCCCCCTCTCCTTTTTCTTGCTCATGTATTTTCTCTCTCTTTTAGCAACTTAAGAAATGAAGCAAACTTTTAAAAGTAAATGAGGTGGAGACTATTTATAGAACTATATAATGTATACTTATAACATATAGATATATGCAATATCTTCCCACAATCTCATCTTCTCTCTCTAATCTCTTGCAATCCTTGAGGTTGCTTCCAAATCTTGTGAAAACATTTAATCACATGTTCATTCCCCCTCCCTTTAGGTCGGGTGTCAGCCCCTCCTTTTGCCAAATTGTTTTATCTCATTTAGCTTGCTTGCAAATCTTTCAAATAATATGCCTTGAATAAAATAGTGACACATAAGCACACCAAAGATATAAATTGATTTTGCCCATGAGATTAATTCCCCCTACACATTGTTGGCACATGCTCCCAATTTGACCCAATTTTGATTTATTTTATTTGCCCAATTTGCTTAGTTAAATAATTAAATCAATTATTCTTTTAATGCTTTTGTTAAGTAATTTAATTACGCAACATTAGTAACTTAACTTAATCAAATACGTTACTACATAAATCTCCTTAAACTATTTTATTATCATGAAATCATATAATTTATATAAATCATCTTTGATATATAAATTATATAAACATACATAACATAACATACTTAAATTACATATTTATTTTATAATTACAAAATAAATATATTACATATAATTTCTTTTCAATTATTAAACCGTATTGATTTTTCTTAAATTTTTTAAATAAATCATCTATTTCCACTCTAGGTTTTAAAGTTTAACTCTTAATTTAATTATTTAAGATTTTTTAAATTTTCGGGTTATCACATTCACCCATTCTTCTAAGAATTTCGTCCTCGAAATTACAGTCTACTATTCCCTACTCCTTTTATTCACCAAGATTAGGTTTGCAAGTTAACCTTTGCCTGATTTCATTCTCATTTAATGAGTACATATTGCTTCCTTCTATGAAGAACTATTATATCATCACATTCTACCCAGACTTCTCTCTAAGGAGTTAAAAACTTTTCAATTATGCTGAGGGGTCATATAGACCATGAACACATAGTTTTAACAATATTTATATCGCAAAACAGTAACTACTAAGTATGTTTACAATCACGAAGAAGGTAAACTACTTATGCAAGTACGTTAGGTGATCAGCCTATCGTACCCTATGTCATGCATAACGTATCAATCATGTCTAGCGAATATTTACGCTACTAGTTTGGATTATTTTATCCAATCAACATAGTTCACCTCAGTCTTATCATAGGATTCCGCACCAAAACAATTTGGTTTGGGATAAATTCTCAAAAATACTTTGAATTTTCACACACTTTTGTCTAGCTGAATCAAATAGCTTAGACGTATACCAATAATTCGAATTTCAGTCATAACATGTCTGTCCAAATTTAGTTGGCAATAACTTACCTTTAAAATTCTGAAAATTATTTTATGACGTCATGATACTGCACTGTATTTACAGTCCGTTTGAAGATTCCGTCATCTTGTGACTTTGTCATACTACATCATTTCATAGTGGCTGACGATCTATAGATTGCATCTAACTAAGTAATTCTGCATTGATAACTCCATCATTTTATCATTTCTGCACTTGGTTCAATGATGCATTAATGATATATAAAATATATTTTGATAAATTTCAAATCATTTTCGTCTAGCCGAAATAATTAGCTTAAACTTTTCTTTAAACCGTTCAAAACTATTGAAAATCATTTTTAGTGTTATCATACCTCAACAGGTAACCATGTGTCAGTGTCCCGAAGTCCACACATACACACTTGTTACTATGTGTTGAGAATAACAAAAATTCATTTTTTTAAAGGCACATCAGTGCGAATTTAGCTTGATGTCAAAAATTTCGATGTCTAGCACAGCTAGAAGATTTGGAATACCTATGCTTCCACCAACAACTTCACTTCCTATGCTGATCCATTTCTTAATAAATCTATCTATTCCTATGATCCTCAATTTCCCATTCACACTATTCTATATTCCAGTATAGTTCATCAAACATGCCACATGTTATGAGTTCAAGAACTTTTCACAATCATATGGGTTTAGGAACTTATCCTAGTCAAACCAAAATCATCCATTTGCTGAGGGGTTTCATCATATAATTATGAGTCACGAACATACCATACGTATGAGTTTAAAGAACTCGCACCTAATCTTATATTCTCTACCTATCCGTTATACACATGAGAAAAGAATCAACTTCTCATCATACATATAGCGAATAGCGCGACACCGATATTTCAATGATTATCAATGTGATAAACTAAGTAGTCGTTAGACCAAGCACAAAACCCCCGCCCATACAAAGGTTTGTACAACTTAGCAATCACCTGAGTCCTCAATTGAAATCCCACATAATCTTAGCTCCCTCAATACTCGATACGAATTTCATTTAATCCATATCTACAATTCACAACTTTTTCCTGAGTTTAACTCGTACTATTTCATAATACCATATTCGTATAACAATTTTGCTATAAAGTTTTCAATCAAACGATTGATCCTCCTCCTGCTATGACCTTATCAGATCACGTTGTAATCTGATATTATAATCGTATTATATTACTATTCTTTTCTATGTTATGATCTTTTTAGTTTTACGATCTTCTTTCCCTTTATACTTTTAGTCTTTTAGACTCTATCTATTCATTACTACTGTTCATATTTATTATCAGAGTTAGGTAACTACGTATCTTTTATAACTCGCCGAGATTCATCTTTGAATCTTATCGACTCACTAACTCTATTTGACTTAATCCTAATCATTATCACTGCGATTATTAGCCTAAGGAAACTGTACCTAAGGTTTATAACCTACCGCTTTGATACCAACTTTGACGACCCCAAATCCGGGTCCCCAGAACCTCGGACCTGGTACGTTACGATACATCATTTCTATAACTATTGCGGAAGATATAAACATAAATTATTTGTACAATAACTTTTACACATAATTCCCAAGGTCTGTAACCTTAACTTAATACATACATTCAATATCTTAAAAGATTTACAATGTCATTTGCATCCTATACTATTACTATTTTAACCGTATAACAATTCCATCATGAAACTTGTCTTTTTCTTTCCCTGTATCCGAATATTCGTCTTTTAATTTGAAATGTTTATCATGATATAGCAAGAGTGAGCAACAAGTTTGCCCAGCAAGTTATAAATACAACAAGGATATATCATGATTGAAAGAATGAATAATAAGCTGACAAACTTTCAATAATATAAGAATTGTGAAAGAACATGAATTAATAATGCTGAATAGTCAACAATGAATATGAATAAATTCAACTGAACAATATGGTAATGAAGCTGATCAGCCTTTCATACCTGATGAACATATACAATATGCACAACGTGCGAATCAATAAATCATAGATATGATATAATCAACAATAATTATTCACAAACATGCTTTACAATAACAACTCGAGTTCGAGTTAGGAAACTTGCCTGTACCGTTGATTACTGCTACACAATCTAATTTGGCTTCAGTTGAAAGACCTATTATTGATAATATCGATCTCTTAATTAGAATAATATCATCACATTAACTTTTGTTAATTATAGTTATAAAATAACCTAAACACATTATCATATATTCCTAATAATCAATAAAATACATAAGACTCGATATCAAATCAAACTATTTCAGTCTGAGTTGAGTTCGGTATTATCTCGACATTTCGATTGCCTAATCGGACAATTATCGAGCCTAATATTAATAAGACTTTACCTAAACGCTTTACAATTATCGTAGATAATTTATTATATAATCAAAATATTTTTCAAAGGCTCATAATAATTTTCAAATAATTATTACCATATAAAATGATTTTTCAATCCTTAATATCCTATTTATATGATTTAAATATCACTTAATTCCATTATCATTAATATTTATTTAATTTCAAATATTAATGAAATTCATGTCATAATATTATAAGTTATTTATAATATCTCAAAGTATTTTTAATACCTTAATATCACTTTTAAATGATTTTAAAATATTTAAAATCATTATTAAATAACTGCCATTAATATTAAAATATTAATGTATTTCATGATAAAATATTAAAAGTTATGTTTTATAGCTTAAAACATTTTTTTATAACCTTTAAATCATTTTTAAATGATTTTTAAAACATTAAAACCATTTTTACATAATATATTTAATAAAATTATTAAATAAATTTATTATCATAATATTAATCTATACCTTCACTTGATTACTATTTAATATTAATTAAATAATAATTAATTAATTACCTTTAGTTATTATTTAATTAATAAATAATAGCCAATTAGATCTGTTCATTAGAAAATGAATAATCAAATTATTATTTGTCTTTAATTATTATTTAATATTAATTAAATAATAATTAATTAATTTTTTATCCTTGAATAGTAAATAATTATTTTATTCACTTTATTAGTCTTTAATTATTTCTTATTATTATTTAAAAAATAATTAATTAATATTTGACCTTATTTATTATCTAATATTAATTAAATAACAAATAATTAATTCATCTCATAAATCTTTAATTATTCTTTCTTATTAAAGTTAAGAATAAATAATTATTATTTGTCTTTATTTATTATTTAATATTTAATTAAATAATAAATAATTAAAACCTTTTATGTTAATGTAATTAAGTAATTACATTATTACTACTTAATCTTTACTAAAACATTCTTTAATCATCATTTAATATCAATTAAATAATAATTAATCAATTGTTAATCATAATTAAATAATAACTAGTTAATTTATGAACACTAATTCTACTTAATTATCATTTAATATCACTTAAATAATTATTAAATAGTTAATTATATTTAATATTGTATGTAGTTAATTTGCTAACCATTTAATGACTTTAAATAATTATTTTTAATAATTAATCACTTCCAATTATTTACGATTATGATATTCTCGCCCAAAATTTTTAGATTCGGGATTCTTTACGGAAACGTTTGTAACACGAAATATACAACTCGGAATTAAGTTCCGTCGGAGGCTTTGGATTTGAATTTTCTTGAACTACAGTTTCTGTTTATCAAACACCAAATTTGGTTCTGTTTTGGACACGGGAAACAGCCCAGAGGTGGCTGGTCAGTTTTAGTTTCCCAACTTGACCCTCATGTACTAAAACAATCATAACTTAGTCGTTTTAAAATGTTTTTGAGCGATTCTTGAGCCCACGCGAAGATAACTTCTGGGACTACAACTTTTGGTTTTTGATCATATTCAAATTCCAAGTACAAAATTCCAGAAACTTCATGGAAGGGACTGAACAGAAATATTTTCCCAATTTTGACTAGGCTACTTTAAAATGGCATAACTCTTTCCTCCGATGTCGGATTTAGTCCGTTCTGGAGTCTATAGAAAGCTTATTCAGTGTACTAAAACATATCAAAAGCCCAAAATTTTTAGAATAATCTAGCTAATACCAAAATTTTCTTTTAGGGGCAGCAGTCCACTAATTTTTCTAAGTGTTAAAAACTGTTTTGCTTTTCTTTCTTTTAATCAAACTTTTAACACCCAAAATGGTTAGATCTATATATAATATACCATAAAACATGTAGATCTAAGATTTTTAGAGTTCAAGAAACAAAGCTTGTCATTTCACCAAAATCAACCATTAAAATAAAAAGAAATAAACTAGTTTAGTTTAGAGTTTTTATACCTTTGATCTTTTGCTAGTTTTCTTCTTTTCCTTTCAAGGTATATTATGGAGCTTGAAGATACAAAAATCCTTCCTTTCTCCTTCCTTAGAATCGGCAGCCCCCTCTCCTTTTTCTTGCTCATGTATTTTCTCTCTCTTTTAGCAACTTAAGAAATGAAGCAAACTTTTAAAAGTAAATGAGGTGGAGACTATTTATAGAACTATATAATGTATACTTATAACATATAGATATATGCAATATCTTCCCACAATCTCATCTTCTCTCTCTAATCTCTTGCAATCCTTGAGGTTGCTTCCAAATCTTGTGAAAACATTTAATCACATGTTCATTCCCCCTCCCTTTAGGTCGGGTGTCAGCCCCTCCTTTTGCCAAATTGTTTTATCTCATTTAGCTTGCTTGCAAATCTTTCAAAATAATATGCCTTGAATAAAATAGTGACACATAAGCACACCAAAGATATAAATTAATTTTGCCTATGAGATTAATTCCCCCTACACATGGCTGGCACATGCTCCCAATTTGACCCAATTGTGATTTATTTTATTTGCCCAATTTGCTTAGTTAAATAATTAAATTAATTATTCTTTTAATGCTTTTGTTAAGTAATTTAATTACGCAACATTAGTAACTTAACTTAATCAAATACGTTACTACATAAATCTCCTTAAACTATTTTATTCTCATAAAATCATATAATTAAATAACTCATCTTTGATATATAAATTATATAAAACATAACATAACATACTTAAATTACATATTTATTTTATAATTACAAAATAAATATGTTACACATAATTTCTTTTAATTATTAAACCGTATTGATTTTTCTTAAATTTTTAAATAAATCATCTATTTCCACTCTAGGTTTTTAAGTTTAACTCTTAATTTAATCATTTAAGATTTTTTAAATTTTCGGGTTGTCACAGGCTATCAATCAGAAAAGGAAATGGAACGACAATACCTCTGCTGGGAGTCAGCAAGGAGGCCAGCAGAAGAGGAAGTTCAAAGCATGTGCTACATGCGGGAAGAATCACACTGGAGTGTGCATGAAGGGGAAGCGGGTGTGCTTCAACTGTGGTCAGGAAGGCCAAATTGTGCTAAATTGCCCGAACCCAAAGAAAGGAGCTTGCTACACATGTGGATCCAAGGATCACATGGCTCGTAATTTCCTGAAGAAGCCAGCGGCAGGGTCAACAGTGAATGGAGGAAATGGCAGCGGCAGCACTCTGACTATCGCTGGACCACTGCAAGCCGTTCTACCCACTGCCCGCACATTCAACATGACGGTGCAGGACGCTGTGCAATCAAAATATGTGGTGGCAGGTATTATTTCGATCAATAGTATAAATGCATATGTATTATTTGATTCAGGTGCTACTTGTTCATTCATATCTGATGATTTTGCTAAGACCCTAGACTTACCTAGAGAGGAATTAGTTTACCCCTTAAACATAGAAATTGCCAATAGGAAAGTTATTCCTATTAGGTTTGTTTACAAGAACTGTAGATTGGACATTAAGGGTCAGGAATTAAGGGTAGATTTGATTCCGATAAAACTTGGGGAATTTAATGTCATACTGGGTATAGATTGGTTATTCAACCATGGGACGGTAATCGACTGTCAGAAGAAGTCAGTAAACCTTATGACTCCGTCGAAGTTAGTGTTCTATGGTAGCAAACCGCCTAGACAAGCGAGTTGTCTGACGATCATGCAAGCCAAGAAACTTTTGACGCAAGGCTGTGTAGGATATCTAGCCTACATAGTAGATACGCGTAAGGAGAACTCGAAGTTAGAAGAGATACTAGTGGTTAGGGAGTTTGTGGACGTGTTTCCGGACGATTTACCAGGACTTCCACCAGATAGGGAGATAGAGTTCGTGATCGACTTAGTGCCAGGGACTGCTCCAATTTTGAAAGCTCCTTACCGAATGGCTCTAGTCGAGATGAAGGAACTGATGGTTCAACTGCAGGAACTACTGGACAAGAAGAATATTCAACCGAGCGTTTCGCCGTAGGGAACGCCAATTTTATTTCTCAAAGAAGAAGAATGGAGCGATGCGTCTTTGCGTTGATTATAGGGAGTTGAACAAAGTTACTATCAAGAATAGGTATCCTTTACCTAGGATCGATGACTTGTTTGATCTACTGAGATACTTCTGAAAAATTGATTTGAGAAGTGGGTATCATCAGTTGAAGGTGAGAAAAGAAGATATACCGAAAATGGCTTTTAGGACTCGGTATGGACATTACGAGTTCTTGGTGATGTCATTTGGCCTAACAAATGCCCTAGCTACATTTATGGATTTAATGAACAGGGTGTTTAAGCCATTCCTGGATAAGTTCGTGGTGGTGTTCATAGATGACATCCTGGTTTATTCCAAGACCGAGGAGGAACACACAGAACATTTAAGGCTGACCTTAGAATCATTGAGACGGGAGAAACTTTATGAGAAATTCTTGAAATACAAATTCTGGTTGGAACGTGTGCAATTTCTTGGCCACGTGATCGACAAAGATGAGATTTCGGTGGATCCGTCGAAGGTTAAAGCGGTAATAAATTGGGATCAGCCGAAGACGCTGTCTGAAGTGAGGAGTTTCTTAGGATTAGCGGGCTATTACAGAAGATTTATCCAACACTTTTCCAAGATCACAACTCCATTGACGTATTTGACTAGTAAAATAGTTAAGTTTGTTTGGACGGAAAAGTGTGAGGAAAGTTTTCAGGAACTGAAGAAGAGGTTGAGTACTGCGCCTGTGTTGTCCTTACCGGATAGTACGGGGAATTTTGTGGTATATAGTGATGCCTCACATAATTGTTTAGGTTGCATACTGATGCAGAATGGCAAGGTCATTGCCTACGCATCACGTCAGCTAAAGGATTATGAGAAGGGGTATCCGACCCATGACTTGGAGTTGGCGGCGGTAGTGTTTGCTCTAAAGATATGGAGACACTACTTATATGGAGAGAAGTGTGAAATATACACAAATAATAAGAGTCTGAAGTATATCTTCACCCAGAAGGATTTTAACATGCGCCAGAGAAGTTGGTTGGAATTGATCAAAGACTACGACTGCGAGATACTTTACCATCCGGGTAAAGCTAATGTCGTCGCCGACGCTTTGAGCAGAAAAGGTCGGGAGAAGCTGAATGTGTTAACTGATCAGGATCGGTTGATAGAACAGATGACTAGATTAGGAATTGGAAGTGAAGATTCTGAAGGAATCGGATAAGGAGTTATTTCAAGTAACTACTGGTTCTACTCTGGTAGACAAAGTGAAGGAAGCATAACTTCACGACGAAGAGTGCGAAAAGATTCGAAAAAGAATAGCCGATAGTGAAAAGTTCAAGTTCAAGATCGATAATGAAGGTCTGCTACTATTTGAAGGAAGAATCTGGGTACTGCCAGTACCAGAAGTCAAAGAGGAGATTTTGAGCGAATCTCACAGCTCGAGATATTCTATTCACCCTGGGAGTACGAAGATGTACCAGAATCTCAGGCACTATTTTTGGTGGTCGAATATAAAGAGGGACGTTGTTGAATGCTTTTCAAAATGTCTAAAGTGCCAGAAAGTTAAAGCAGAACACCAGAGACCTAGCGGATTGCTACAACAGTTGGAAATTCCAAAGTGGAAGTGGGACCATATCACGATGGATTTCGTGGTTGGTCTTCCAGCAACTCAAAAGGGTTTGGATGCGATATGGGTGATAGTGGATCGACTGACGAAGTCAGCCCACTTTTTACTGATCAGGATTAAGTACAACTTGGATTAACTAGCGAAGCTGTATGTGAAAGAAATCATTGCTCGACACGGTGTACCGGTGTCAATTGTGTCTGACAGAGATCCAAGTTTTACATTGAATTTCTGGAAACATTTGCAAGAGTGTCTGGGAATGCAATTGCGAATGAGTACAGCGTACCATCCTCAGACTGATGGCCAGAGAGAGAGAACAATCCAGACGCTAGAGGATATGCTAAGAGCTTGCGTGATGGACTTCAAAGGAAGCTGGGATGATCATCTACTATTGGTGGAGTTCGCCTACAACAATAGTTACCACGCGAGTATTGGCATGCCGCCTTACGAAGCGTTATGTGGCAGAAAGTGCAGAACGCCTTTGTGCTGGGATAAAGTTGGTGAACGTCAACTGTTGGGACCAGAACTGGTACAACAAACTGTCAAAATCGTGAAGCTGATCAGAACAAGATTGGTTGCTGCTCAAGACAGACAAAAGAAATATGCCGTTCAACATCGACAGAACCGAGAATTATTACTAGGAAGCTTTGTTCTCCTGAAGGTATCTCCCTGGAATGGGAAGATTCGATTTGGTAAGAAAGAGAAGCTGAGTCCCCGATTTATTGGACCTTTTGAGGTATTATAGAAAATTGGTGAAGTGGCTTACGAGGTTGCTTTACCTCCGGAGCTAGACAATATACACAACGTATTTCATATTTTCGTGTTACGACCTGTATAAACTCGACTATAAACATGTAATAGAATACGAGCCTTTATAGTTCGATAAAGACTTAACTTATGAAGAGGTTCCTGTTCAAATAGTTGATAGGAAGGAACAAGTACTTAGAAATAAAGTGATACATTCTGTTAAGGTAATCTGGAGGAACCACAGTGCTGAAGAAGCCACGTGGGAACTCAAAAATGTAATGAGAAAATTGTATCCTCAATTATTTGCTTAGTTGTTTGTGTAACCCTTTATATATCGATTCTGGGGACAGAATCCTTTTAAGGGGGGAAGAATGTAACAGATGAGAATTTTTATTATGAGATTTTTTTTTATGTTGCGATTCTTGGGACAGAATCCTTTTAAGGAGGGAAGATTGTAACGAATGAGATTTCATATATTAATTGTAAATATTTATTGAATTAAATAAATATTTTACTTGATTTATTTATTGAGATAAATAAATAAATTGTGTAATTGTTGTGGATTAATTTAATTAAGTACAATAGAAGTAATGGTGTAGCATAATTCTAATGTAATTGAGAATAATTAAATTAGAGTAATATTATGTGCTAAGTGGTTATAGTGATTTACTAATTGTTACATGAATTATCATTAATAAGAGAATTACAAGTGTGTGGCAATTTAGTATTATGTATAATTTTAATTAATGAGTGTTCACTTATATTTAACTAAATTAGAAGGTTGCAATTTAATTAACTAAAGTGTAGCATTTAAACTATGGGTTAAAGGATTTATTAAAAGAATTGAAAAGGGTTTTAAATTGATTTTACCAAACAAGGCCCTTACTTTTGTTTTAAACCTGTTTTACCAAACATGGCCTTAGTTAATAAAAATCTATTTTTTAAAAATAATGTGGTTTTGTCAAACATGGCCTTAGGACTTTTCAAATTCAAAAGTTGTAACCTATATATTAAATAATAGTTAGTGTAGGTAATTAATATATAGGAGTTATATGTTTTATACAATTATATGTATATCAATATATACAATAGTACGTTAGTTTTAGAAAACAAAGAAAGAAAGAAAAGTAGAGAAAAGTTAGAGAGAAATACTCAGAGAAGAAGAAGAGAGAAGAAGAAGAAGAAGAAGAAGAAGAAGGCTTGAGAAAAGCAAAGGAGAGCTATACACCATCATCATCTCCATCTCTTCTCCTAATCCAAGCTTAAAAGGGTATAATTACTACCTTATAATTCTAAGAACTTATTTAGTTGTTTTCTTTGATTTGAGTTCTTTGTGAAAATTTTTTCTCATGAAATTGATGATGTTAATGTAGATATGTAGAAATTATATTTACAAACTGTTCATAATTGAATTGTATGCCATAAACAAGCTTTTAGAAATCAAATTGTAGTAGAAACAAGTTTTTATAGAGAAATTGTGTTCTTATGAAATTTTTATATTTTTGGTTGAGTTAGAATGAAAGATTGATGTAAACATAAAATTTATTTGTAATATGTGTTATAGCATGTTTATATATGAGTTATATAGTTGTTTTAGCGATTCAATCCACATAATTAAGATGAACATAAAGAAATCATGTTCATAGTAATTTACTGTGAACTAATTTTGAAAATAGCCTTTTAAACTATCAAATTGGTGTTGGATTATTGATTATTGTGTAAAATTGATCATGGGTTATGTTAATATGTTAAGAATTAGAGTTAGTACAATTGGAATTTCATGAATTGGTTTAAAACCGAATTCGTTGTAGCAATTTTTGTTAAGAACGCTTGATATTGTGTTTTTCTTCAAAAGATTATGAAAACTGTGTTTTGATTATGTGTTGTAATGGTTTTGGATGTTATAATCATGCTAAGAGTCGAAAAAGTTTTTGTCATTAAGTTTCATATACATCATGTTGAGAAAAATTGGATTTTGGTGTGAAGAAATAAGCCAAATTAGCTTATTTCTCTGTCGTTCGCGAGTTGGGGGAACCCACCAGTAGTGGGCCCCACCCCAGTGGGCCTTTTAGCCTTGGGGGACCCACCCCAGCGGGTTAACCCGCTGTTCTGGGAAAATTTTTGTGCTTCGTTGAGTTTTTGTGCCGTGTTTGTTTAGCTAACGCATATTGATGACTTGTTAAGTGTAATAGATATTGAGATAACATACTTTTGATGTGTTTAAGATAATTTAAAGTCTTACATTATTATATTACGTGTGTACTTGGAAAATTATTATCCTAGAGTACGATATAATAGTTTAAAGTGCTATACGTGTATGATCGTGAGTTAAACTCACATTTGTGGCTAGTTAGCAACTTATGTTGTAAACCACGTTGTGAGTTGAACTTAAGTAGAAGTTCCATGACATTAACGTAACAATCATGTACTAATTGATATTATAAAAACCACGTGACATGTAGGGTAATTGTGGAAGTGGTTTGTAATAGTAAAGTGTAGCTTGCGCTTGAGGCAAGTTGTCTACTCCTTATTTTTTTTTACTTAAGCAAGTTTTCTAATCATTATTCTTCTACGTTATGCAAGTTCTTTCATCGTATCTTTTCATTGTGCAAGTTTCTAACCTTGCTCATTATATCATGCAAGTTTATTTCCGATTCTTAACTTGTTATGTATTGTACAAGTTATATTGTATTCTAATGTTCATAATGCACAAGTATTGAAGTTATTGTCATAATGTTGTGATCTTGACTTAATTGTTCAAGCAAGATCCACCAATCTTTTGAATGCTTTAATTTATTCCAAAGCATGTCTAGTTATTATGAAATCTATTGTTGTATCTTACATTTAGTTCATGATTCTTATATTATCGAACTGTTAAAGTATTGTGAGTCGATTCAACTACTCCTTAGTTGATGATAGTTGAAACTCCAAATTTCCTTTTAGTTATCCAAACCAAACTTTCTTTGGTGCGGACTTGTACTCAAATACTGAGATGAATAGCCCTATTTATTAGGGGAGGTTACTACGCGAAAGCGTTGAATGTTTGTGCACAATATATGGTACAAAGGGCTAATCCTCCTAAGTACGAGTTAAAGGTCCATAGTCAATGACTGTTAAAGGTTTTAATAGAAATATTTATAATCTAGGACATAGTTCAAGGTCGTATGACCCTCAGATAAATTTTATATTTGAATTTTAAATATGATTAAAGAATTATTATTCAATTCTTTATTTTGATGAAATTGAAGTTATTCAAACTCTCTTGAAGTTATTCAGTCATGACATATCATTGTATTTTATAATTCCTTGCAGTTAAAGTCGAGAATGTTGACATACCGTCAACAAGTAAAGGGAAAGGAAAGATGAGCAAGTGAAGACTTGTTGTTTTCAATCTTGATTTTAATAAGAGTAGTTATTATATTTTATTTTCGCACTTATTTGTTATGTTAAGGTTAGCAAACCTGGGATAATTTTGGACTAAAGTTGTAATCCTTTTTCATAAGGAAGATTTTATTTAATCATGAGGTTGTAATTTATTTTGAAATTCTTTATTATTAGGTAGATGTATGATTTATTTAGAAAGTGAACATCTAATCTTGTGGAAACGACGTACCCGAATTTGAGGGTGTCACAAAACCAAACTTTCTTTGGTGCGGACTCGTTAATTAAACTGAGATGAACAACCCTATTAATAGGGGATTACCATGCGAAAGCGTTAAGATGTTTGTGCACAATACATGGTACGAAGGGCTGATCCCCCTAAGTACAAGTTAAGAGTCCATATAGTCTAACTACTGTTAAAGGTCTAAGTAGAAAAACTTACCACTTGGGACACAGTTCAAGGTCTTATGGCCCTCAGATGAATTCTAAATTCTATATTCAATTATTGATTATCGATGAAAGAAATATTATTCAATTCAGTTGACGTTATTCAGTAATATGTCATCATTATTGATTGTTATTTCAAGTAGGCTTTTGTTTGCTCACTCTTGCATATATATATAATCATTGCAGCCAAAGTTGAGAAGGTTGACGAGCCGTCAACCAGTAAGGGCAAAGTCAAGATGAACAAGTGAAGACTTGTTCATATTTATGTTATGGATTGTAATAAGACTTTAATTATTTATGATATTTTATTTTCGGCATTGTCGTTGTTAAGGTTAGAAACCTTGGGAACTTTTGAACAAGGTTGTAATCCTTTTTATAAGGAAGATTTTATGTATTAAGGTTGTCATTTATTTTGCATTCCTTATTTATGGGAAGTAGTTATGTTTTATTTAGATAGTGAATACCAAATCCCATGGAAATGAAGTACCCGAATTTGGGGGCATCACACATATCTAGCTTTTAACTGGTTCAAAGGTTGTGAAACTGGAATCGTTAAGCTAGAATGACTAAGATTTATTTAAATCTATTTTTTTTCTACTTTGTAACTATTTGGGAACTACGGGACCCTATATCTATGTCTAGAGGAAATGTAAAGTCACGACTATGCGCATGCAGGAATTTAACTGATGAATCTTTTGTTTTGAGACGTCTAGAGTTAAATATGCATGTTATTTTAAGTTATGTATTGTGCAAGCTTTTGAATAATCTTCTGTGAGCCTAGGAATCATGGGATCTACGGTTTAATCCATGAATCTAAGTCTGGTTCCAATAATGGACACGTTCAAGTTGTAATTAAAGTTAGCTTGCAGCCCTTTGTAAATGTAAATAAGAGGGACCTTAAAACGGTTATCCGGATTTAAGGTCTCAACATAGTAAAAGCATTAATTGTGGTGTTCGGGTCACTTCGATGGCTTTTATACCCATAAGAGGCCCGACACACACACACACACACACACACATATATATATATATATGTGTGTGTGTGTGTGTGTGTGTGTGTGGATTCGTCATAGAGGATGACGATGAGGTACACATCACGAATGATAATGATCCATTGAATTAAGAACAGGCAATGAGTAGTGAAGACTCAAAGAAATGGCAAAAAGCAATGAAATCTGAGATAGATTACATGTATGAAAACCAAGTATGGACTTTAGTTTCAGCACCTGAGGGCATTAAGACTATTGGATGCAAATGGGTCTTTAAGAGAAAGACTGGAGTGGATGGCGAGGTAGAGACCTATAAGGCCAGACTGGTTGCAAAAGGTTTCAAACAAAGGCAAGGAATTGACTATGATGAAACTTTTTCACCAGTAGCTATGCTCAAGTCCATTCGGATTTTGCTTGCGATTGTAGCTTATAACGACTACGAGATATGGCAAATGGACTTAAAAACAGCCTTCCTCAATGGAAAACTTGAGGATGATGTGTTTATGAAACAGCCAGAGGGTTTTGTTGCAACAGTTGGAACAAACCAAGTCTGTAAGCTACAACGATCCATTTATGGATTGAAGCAAGATTCACGAAGGTGGAACATCCGTTTTGATGAGACAGTCAAAGACTTTGATTTTATCAAAAATGAGCATGAACCATGTGTGTACAAGAAGGTTAGTGGGAGCTCTGTATCATTCCTTGTACTATATGTAGATGATATATTACTGATAGAGAATGATATTCCGATGCTACAGTAAATTAAAATGTGGTTATCTAAACACTTCTCCATAAAGGACTTGGGAGAAGCATCATATATTTTGGGGATAAAGATCTATAGAGATAGATCTAAAAGGATGCTTGGTTTGTCCCAAGAAACGTACATTGACACGATGCTAAAGAGGTTTAGCATGGAAGATTCCAAAAGAGGTCTCATGCTGATAAGCCATAGAATACATCTCTCCAAGAAACAGGCCCCAATGACACCTGAGGAGAGAGACCATATGAGTAAGATACCTTATGCTTTTGCAATAGGATCTATCATGTACGGTATGATATGAACTAGACCAGATGTCGCTCATGCACTTAGTGTAATGAGCAGATATCAGTTGAATCCAGGAGAAGACCACTAGAAGTCTGTGAAAAATATCTCAAAGTACTTAAGAAGAACTAAGGATTTATTTCTTGTCTACGGTGGGTCTGAATTGAAACTAGAAGGCTATACAGACTCAAGTTTTTAAACGGACCAAGATGATAGTAAATCCGTTTCGGGGTATGTATTTACCTTAAATGGTGGCGCAGTGAGTGGGAAAAGTTCCAAGTAGTAAACATTTGTTGATTCAGTGACAGAGGCAGAGTACATAGCTGCTAGTGAAGCTGTATAGAAAGTTATTTGGATAAAAAAGTTCATAACTGAACTTGGCGTGGTTCCTAACATTAGAGGAGTAGTACCTTTATTCTGTGACAACATCGGAGCTATTGCGCAGGCCAAGGAACCCAGGTCTCATCAGAAATTCAAACACATGCTGCGGCGATTTTATTTGATTAGAGAGATCATTGAAAGATGAGATGTCACTCTAGAGCGTGTGGACACTCAAAACTACATTGTAGATCCATTTACTAAATCTTTGACATAACATCAGTTTGATCGTCACTTAGAGAATATGGGTATTAGATACCATGACAATTAACTTTAGTGCAAGTGGAAGATTAAAAGTAGTATGCACACAAGCCAATCATGTATGATGATAAAGCTTGATGTGATAAAAATATGTAACTGCAAGTGCACAGTGTCAAGTTGAAGAACTGGCAAGTACAGGTCGAACCCACAGAGACTAGATTAATTTTAATATATCACTAATATCTATTTTAGGCGAATTAGAAATAAATATTGAGAGTTGATTAATTAGAATATAAAAACTAATAACGAGGAAACAATCTAGGAATCCGAGTCCATTAAATAATAAACATAACATATAATTCAATCTATTCTATTTTTATAACTTATTTATGATTTTGATCTCCCTTCCCTTTAATTTAATAATTTTATAATTAACGTGGGCAAGCATAGACTATGAAAATTTAAGGATTAACTATAACCCATCAAAACTTCTTTGAGCAAGCATGGATTATGAAAAACTCATATCTTAACAATAATCTATCAAAACCTCTTAATTAATTTAAAATCACATATGAACTATAAAACGAAGGTATTTCAATAACGAAATATGAAGGCGAAATCAATTAAACATAAAGGCATAAATAATAGAAGAGATGAAAAATATTATCATGAATAATTATTTAATTTCATCTTCATCCTAGATATAAAAAAATTAACTAGACATTAAAAATAACTAACTAAAAATAAAGAAGAAGAAATAAAATAAGAAAACTCCCTTTATTGATGATTCTCCAACAAGCGTATAATGAAGAAGTAATTTAATCTACTTCTACTCCTAACCTAAACTAATACAATACCTAATCCTCCCCTCTCTCTAAAACAAGAGACCTATTTATAGGAAAAATAACTTTGTGTCCTAATTTAGATACATTGAACTTGGACACTTTTGTTTGCATGTAGGTTTTAACTTCCTAGTGACAATCAACTTCTCAAAGAGATCTTCTAGATAGACTTTCCTTTCTCTTGTTGGATTTGACTTGCACACCAAGATTGTTCCACCTCTTTCCTTCTCCTTGTAGGATTCTTCTTGGATATTTCTTACATGAATAAGAGCATTAAATATTACTTGATCACCAAGATTTTGACTTTATTGCAATAAATATTAAACCCTTCAAAATAAAATAAAACATATTAATTTAATAAACTAATATAATTAAAAGGACAAAATTAGGGATAATAAAATGTATGAATTATGTGTCTATCAAATACCCCCATACCTAGCTTTTGCTCGTCCTCGAGTAAAATAAAAATAAAATAAAATAAAAATTATACTACCCCATTTTCGTAGGAGACACGATTGCACTTAGCATGTGCAACAAGCCTTTAAACCCCAAGGTTACCCCAAGTGGACGAGTTGTGTCTCGTGAGGGTTTGCAGTGAATATACCCACAAAATTCAAAAATATTTTTGAGTTCAACAAGTCATGAAATTGAATTACAACTTCTAAATATCCATGGGCATACATAAGCAAAATTAAATTCAAAATCATACTTTCACCTTATCAAAAATATTCAATCTTCATTCTAGACACCATCCTTCATAATATTAATTCAATGTGATGCATGCATGTGTGTATGATGTAACTCTTAGTAGGAATTTTACCATGAAAATCAAGCAAACTCATTTTTCTTTTTTTCTCTCTCTTTTTTTTCCATATTTTTCCTTCTTTTTTCTTGACTTTCTTTCTTGACTTGTGCAATGTCTCATTTTCTTAGGCTTTTCAGAGTTACTCATGTAGCGAGCGTTGGACCAATGACTCCCAAATCAGTTGATTTTAGGGCACTAGGTGTAGAGACACCCCTAAGGGCTTACTAACTCGAGTAACAAAGGCCACAAAATTAGACTAGTCAAACTGCTTTTATCCATCACACTTTTCAGCGTGAATATCGATGCTTCATAAGGCTTAGATACCCAGTTATTTCGTTCCATGGACATTGAAGCAGTTATTTTTTTCTTTTTTCTTTTTCTTTCTTTTCTTTTTTTTTTTCTTTTTTTCTTTTTTTTTCTTTTCATTTTTTTTTAAAAAATTACTCGAATCATAGTTTATATCCACAACTAAGAGTTAGTGCAATTGTGAAGTGCAAAAAATGCTTTTAAAATCAATATTAGTCCAGATGGTATTTCAAACTAAGATTTCGTACCTCATCAAAGATTTAAGAGTTCTAAATCTTTCAATTTTACTCATGACTTTTAACTCCACGAACACTTATTAGAATAAATTCAATCCATAAAAAGTCAAATAAAATTTTTATTTTTTTTTGTTTAACAATATTTTCCTATATTTTTAACAATATTTTTCTAAAAAAAATATATATCTATTACAATAATACAAACAAACTCCCCCCCATACCTAAATCATGCATTGTCCTCAATGTATGTAAATTAAGAAAAGAGAACAAAGATATGAAAAAATTGTACCTTGTATGCGGGGCATTTATTCTGCAAGAAAATGTGGTGAGAAGGAAAACAAATGTACATACCTACGAATTTTATAAATCTTAAATATTATATGATTATACATGAATGATACAAATAGGTAAGTGAGTGTGAATTTGTCATGATTTTCAGGAGGTTTAGGAAATTGAAAATAGTCAGAATTTTCATTAGAATTATGCTTAAAATTTATCTCAAGAAAATTTTCACTAACATGTTCAAATGATGGAAGAATTGGTTCACATACATGTTCTAGTTTAGTTGACTTATTTGTAGTGGATCTCAACAGCTCATTGACCTTATCTAAATATTCGGATTCATTCCAATTTTGGTCAAGATGATTTAAGAAAAAATTAATTGGATCTTTTTCAATCAAGAGTCTATTTTTAATTATTTCTTGGGTCATGGACAACTCTTGGATCATGTTTATTTTAATGGGTTGGTCTAAAATATCACTAGGTGGTTTTTTAGGAATAAGTCTTTCAGGGTATGGAGCTTTAGGCTTATAGACTTTTTTATCCGACTCATTAAATGTGACATGATCAATTTTAAGTACAGACTCATAATTTTTAGACTCCTCAAATTCGCTTGACTCAAACTGTGTAGAATTGAATACAAAATTTTCATTTTTCTCATCATTTTCACAACCATCAAAATTTTCAAAATTAACCTCAGAGTTACTATAAAATTCACCCACCTCTTGTTCATTTATTATGATGGCTAATCGACTCATTTGAATTTGTAGACGAGATATAGCTTGATCCACGCTAAATTGATTTTTCATTAAAACTTCCATAGTTTTCTCTAAGACACTAAGTCTTTCCTCTTCTTCATTTGATAATTCTTGTGGATATTGAGGTTCTGGATCCGAATATGGGTATGGATATGGATATGAACTTAGATAAGGATTTTTATAAGTTGAAAAAAAATTATTTACTTGGTGTGCATTAAAATTTTCATAGGGTTCCTGATTCCAAGCAAAATTATTATTCCAACTATAATAAGAATCCATTTTTTCACAAATCACAAAACAAATAAATAACTAACCACGAAAGACACAAAAAAATAAAAATAAAAATAAAATAAGAATCCTAATTCTAGGGTTAAATAAAATAAAATAAAATAAAAAACCTAAATAGGATGTGCTCTACGTGAGTGAATGCATGAATGCGACAATTAATTTTCTAACTAACAAAAAAAAGAAAAACTAAGCTACTTATTTTTTTTAAATTTTTTTTTTTTTTTAGTTAAGATACAAAATACCAGGAAAAGCGTAGCAATAGTCTTGTCTTTCCGCATTGTTGATCCGCTTCGATAATCCTAAAAACAATAAAAAAAATTAGAAAAATAAACTAACTCGAATAAATAAAAATTAAAGAATATAAAATTAAGTCTAGTCCCCGGCAACGGCGCCAAAAACTTGATGTGATAAAAATATGTAACTGCAAGTGCACAGTGTCAAGTTGAAGAACTGGCAAGTACAGGTCGAACCCACAGAGACTAGATTAATTTTAATATATCACTAATATCTATTTTAGGCGAATTAGAAATAAATATTGAGAGTTGATTAATTAGAATATAAAAACTAATAACGAGGAAACAATCTAGGAATCCGAGTCCATTAAATAATAAACATAACATATAATTCAATCTATTCTATTTTTATAACTTATTTATGATTTTGATCTCCCTTCCCTTTAATTTAATAATTTTATAATTAACGTGGGCAAGCATAGACTATGAAAATTTAAGGATTAACTATAACCCATCAAAACTTCTTTGAGCAAGCATGGATTATGAAAAACTCATATCTTAACAATAATCTATCAAAACCTCTTAATTAATTTAAAATCACATATGAACTATAAAACGAAGGTATTTCAATAACGAAATATGAAGGCGAAATCAATTAAACATAAAGGCATAAATAATAGAAGAGATGAAAAATATTATCATGAATAATTATTTAATTTCATCTTCATCCTAGATATAAAAAAATTAACTAGACATTAAAAATAACTAACTAAAAATAAAGAAGAAGAAATAAAATAAGAAAACTCCCTTTATTGATGATTCTCCAACAAGCGTATAATGAAGAAGTAATTTAATCTACTTCTACTCCTAACCTAAACTAATACAATACCTAATCCTCCCCTCTCTCTAAAACAAGAGACCTATTTATAGGAAAAATAACTTTGTGTCCTAATTTAGATACATTGAACTTGGACACTTTTGTTTGCATGTAGGTTTTAACTTCCTAGTGACAATCAACTTCTCAAAGAGATCTTCTAGATAGACTTTCCTTTCTCTTGTTGGATTTGACTTGCACACCAAGATTGTTCCACCTCTTTCCTTCTCCTTGTAGGATTCTTCTTGGATATTTCTTACATGAATAAGAGCATTAAATATTACTTGATCACCAAGATTTTGACTTTATTGCAATAAATATTAAACCCATCAAAATAAAATAAAACATATTAATTTAATAAACTAATATAATTAAAAGGACAAAATTAGGGATAATAAAATGTATGAATTATGTGTCTATCAATAAAGCATATACTTTATAACAATCTTATTCATTTATTAATAATAGAATTGTGTATTTAAAGGCGTTTATATTATCTACATAATTCTGTTATATTTAAATGTGATAAACCCATAATTTTAAGCAATACTTTTAGAATCATGATGATGATCTTGCTAATGAGATCTAAATTTTTAAAAAGGTTAAAACTAAAATAGTTTCCAATCGATGGATTACTAAATAGGAGATTAGTGAATCCGAATATATTGGAACATACGTTACTTGCTCTTTGGAAGAGGATGATCGACCTCGTGATCATTTGTGTGGAGACACTAAAGCTAGTATGTAGGTGCTTATTGGAGAATAAGTACACTGAACGTGGCTTGCTAAGGAATACCTAATGAAGTTTTACTCGTCTATTAATAGGAATTCCTTTAGTGATAGTAGTACAAGTAATCCTTAGACTTGAGATTATCATAGTATCATATGTATGATGAGTTATACTTTGGCATGTCCCTTAAGACCCTGAGGGTATATCAAAGGGTATGCTTGGGTATAATTAATTATACATGAAGATAATGAATTATCAATAAAGGATCTACCACTTTTAGTAAAAGAAGTGAATGTCCAATGTGATTCGATAAATGACAACTCAGTAGTCCTTGGCCAAGGCAAAATAAAATTAGAAAGTAGTTTTTAATTTGCATGATCAGAGTTTGTGCATTTAAGATCGGAATACATATAATTAAATAAAATAAGACTTGGTAGTAAATTCATGTCTTATATTTAATTGGATTATTGTATGGTAGAAGGAATGAATTATACGGTAACTATTTACTCAAAGATTCTTTTATGATTAATGTTGAAATTTATATTTTCTAGAAAGTCGTTGAGCGCTAAGGGGGCTTACCCTTATTGTAGAATAAATATTTATTTAAATGAATTAATAGTTAATTTATTTATTTAAATTATATTAGAATTGTTTTAATTAATTTATTCACAACAGATTTAATATGAAAAACCTAAAAGGTCACACCATAAAAGGATGAATATTTATTTAAGAAGCAAATGACATAATCGTAATAATAAGTTAAGTATATTTAATTTAATCTATGGTGATAGAATAAAATTAAATAGCTTAATATTTATTATTTAATATTTTAAAAATATTAAATATAAATTAATAAGATGAGTCTTATTATTATTATTATTAATTTAAATTCCTAAACGAGTTTGGAAATTAATTAATAAAAGTACTCTCCCATATTTCTAATAAGATTAGGAGGTAAATTAATTATAGGAGTTTAATTAATTGTTCCTAATAAGATTAGGAAGCCTAATTAATTAAAAGAGTTTAATTAATTAATATGAAACCCTAATCCTATAAAGTTTAGGAGGGTTGCGTACATCTATAAATAAGAGGAGTCTTATTTTGATTAAGGGCTCATGCAATTCCAATTGTTGGGAGAGCACACCTTTTCTAAAGAGAGAGAAAACAAGGGTTTTGCTAATAACCCACCTTCTTAATATTTGTTCATCCTTGGTAGATCACCTCTAGAGGCTAAACACTTGGGTGGCTGTCGTTGATTAAAGGAAGAAATCACACTCGGTAGATTCAAGTTGAACAAGGAAATGATTGGAGTTGAACTCGTACCTGAGGAAGCACAAATCTTCAAGGGTATGATTCGTTCTTCATCTCTTTAGATTAAATTAATAATTGCGCATAAAGGATGATCCGGGTTCATGGTTTGTAAAATTTTAAAACTTTATTTTTATTCTTCCGCTGCTATGTATGTAATTGTTGCATGCTATTTTGATCTTACAAACCTAACACTTTCGATCTCGGATGACCGAGGGCACTATTGTTGAGACTCATATCCTAAAGATAATCAATTTGATTGAAAGTTGTGTGCTGTCGCAGACAACCAAAAATAAACCTTATTGCGAACGATAATAATGTAGTAATGCAAGTAAGAGTCGATCCCACAGAGACTGATTAATCTATTTTTATATACTTTGTATTCCAAAAGAGGGGGATTTTTTATTGTTATGAATTAAAATAAACTAATGCGTAAAATAAGGTAACGAATTAAATCAAGAGAACAAACCTTGGGTTAAGTCAACTTCCACCTTAGAAACATACACTGATCATTGACTCAAGCATACACAATTAATACTTTGAATATTCATCGTTAGAATCACTCCCATGTCTTTCCTTAATTTTTAGTTAGATAGAAACAAGCGATCTAAATAACCCTAACTACTAAACAACTTCAGACAAGCGCTAAAAGTTTAATCTAGTATAAGCTTTAAGAATTAGAAAAACCGATGAAGCTAAACAACACAAGTACAAGCGGTTGCATTTAATTTAGTTGAATATTTTTCCTAAGATATAATAATCTCGTGATCTGTAGTCAATTATTAATCTTAGTTTCTTCGCAAATTAGAGTGACTAAACAATTACGGATTCGATATCTAATTCAGCAGTAGATTTCAATGAATAATAAACTAGTGTGCACCTAGCAATTAAACAAATCAATCATATAATTCAAGCACAGAAGAATAATCAATACTCAAAATAATAATTGAACAATTAAAATCAATTAGATCTCACAGTGTATTAATCCAAGGCTTCCGTCTTCTTAATCCAAGAACAATAAATTAGCTATCTATAGCCATAGCAAAACCAAGAATTATAGAGAGAAGAATAGTTTTTTTGAATAGATACAAGGTATCTCCCTATGTTTGCTCAAGTCTCTATTTATAACATTAAAATAACAGCCTAATTATGCCCTAATATTGCAACAAAACCAATTCGCGCAAAGAGAAGAGCTGTTGATTTTCGCCTTCCCGCTGGGGCGGGAGGTTACTTGCTTAATGCCCCGCTGGGGCGGCATTTCTCACTGTCCGAACACATAAATATGGTGTCAATAGCTTGCACATGGGCTGCTCTTTCAATTGATAAGGCAACCGTGGGCCATCCCTTTATTTCGTGGCCCATTTTACAAGCTGCTCATTTTGTTTACCAAGCCTCCTTTTCCAAGCTGCTAAAGGGATTCATGAGTTGCTGACCATGCATGGGCGTGGCCCCCACTAGTTAATAAGTTAATAATAGCTCAATATAATGGCTTTACCAGCCTATTTCGTGGCTGCTCTTGGAATTTAATTCCTTGGCCCACTTCAATGTTCAATTCGTGACCTGCTCACTAAATCTCCAACGCACTAGACCATTTCCATTTCCATTACAATTCCTTTTCTTTTGTCAACTGCTACAATTCTTGGCCCACTAATGATTCTATGCAAGCTGAAACCGTGGCCCAATGTTTTAATTCCCTTGGTGCAATTGTAACGAAAATAACAAATATAAGATAAATGAATATATTTAGGTACAAAAGAGATATAAAAAATTAAGTATTAAAAGAATAAAATATAACATATTTCATTCTCATCAAATTCCCCCACACTTATCTTTTGCTCGTCCTCGGGCAAAATAAAGATAAAATATAACACCAAAAATTCAACTAAACAAATATGCCAAACTTGAGCCACGAGTTAATACGAATTTCAACCTTGACCTAAAAGATTCAAAATAATAACTCTTGGGAAACTTCAAAACAATGTATCATCTGAAACCCAAATTTACTTATCAATCTTACTTTATTCTCAACCCCTTGTGTGTGTGTGAATCCACCTGTATCAAACCAATCAGACTACAGAAAAATTTATGAAATTGAAGCCTTAAAAGAGAAAGATAAACCCAACCACTTGTTTTCCCACAAATCTTAGTTAATACCAGCAGATAACATTAGAGGATCAAAAGGCTTTTCTTTCTTTGGTAAGTGCATTTTATGATCCATCTTACCAGCGAGTGCGTTTTACGCTCCATCTCGCATGCAACGTGTTTATGAGTGAGTGCGTTTTACGCTCCATCTCATCCCACCACATGAATCATTTCTTTTCTCTTTTTTTTTCAAGCCTACAACTTTGCCTAAATCATTTCCCTTTTCTTAAATAATACCTCATATCAACTTCAAGTGGTGATTAAACAATTGAGAGAGTTCAAAATTTCTTCCCTAGACCTCTAATCTGATAAATTTCTTCCAAGTCACAACTGGTTTGAATGGATATGTGCTTTATAGTGAAGGGTCTCAAATAAAGTAGTGATCAACAAAGAAAACCAAATTTAGATTACCCAATGTCTATCAGTCCTCCCAGAAGTTATCACAAAGAAATCAAAATTCGATCATTGGTCAAAAATCAAAGTCCAAATTAACTTATTTCTCAAGTGACAAATCCTAAAACTACTCCATTTTCGTAGGAAACACGATTGCACTTAGCATGTACAACAAGCCTTTAAACCCCAAAGTTACCCTAAGTGGACGAGTTTTGTCTCGTGAGGGTTTGTAGTGAATATACCCACAAAATTCAAAATAAATAAAAATAAAAAATAAAAAATTTGGAAAATATCTAAATGCTTCCCCCACACTTAAAACTTACATTGTCCCTAATGTAAAGTAAAATGCAAAGAAAAGTAGAGAGATACTCCCCTATGGGTTGCCTCCCATGCAGTGCCTTTGTTTATGGTCATTGGCTCGACCCAACATTTCCTTTGAGTGAACTCGTGTAGACCGGATCCTTCAAGGTCCACATTCTCCATTTTTTTCTCGCGGAAACCCTCATAGAGATATGCATTCGACTAGGAAGAGGTTTCAAACCCGAAAGTGGTGCCTGCAAAACAGAGGGTAAAAACTTCTTGTTAGAAATCGGCACTTTAGCATAATATCTGTTACCTGTTTTCGGATCGTCATGCAGAGTTGTTACAGTTGCTTGCAACTCGGTGCTCAATGTTAAATTCGCACTTTCTTCATCAATGTTCTTACTCAGTACACTTTCCAATTTATCCTTACCATCAAGTTCACCGATTTCCTGTGCTAAAGAGTTAATCACATCAATTGAATAAACAGATTTATCATCAGTGGGGTATTGCATGGCATCATAAATATTAAATTTAACACTTTCGCCATCAAATTCCATTGAAAGTGTACCACTATGAACATCTATTTTAGTCTTTGATGTCTTTAAAAATGGTCTTCCTAACAAAATAGGAGCATTTTGGTCACCGTTTTCCATATCAAGCACATAAAAATCAGTAGGAAAGATCAAATTATTGACTTGCACAAGAACATCCTCAATTACACCTTTGGGAAAGACATTAGATCTGTCAGCCAGCTGTATTACAACTCCAATTTTATTCAAAGGTTCCAGCGATAGATTAACATATATAGAATATGGCATGACATTTATCGAGGATCCTAAATCTAACATGGCTTTTTCAATTTTAGCACTACCTATCCTGCACGGAATAGTGAACATACCCGGATCTGGGCACTTAGTAGGTAGCTTTCTTTGGATGACTGCAGAAACATTTTCTCCTACCCTCACCTTTTCATATTTTTTCATTTCTTGTTTTCTCTTATGTGTGCACAATTCTTTCAAAAATTTAGCATAACGTGGCACTTGTTTAATAGCATCTAACAATGGAATATTTACCTCGCATTTACGGAAAGTTTCATACAAATCTGAATTTTTCTCGTATTTTCTATTTTCTGTTAAAGCAAGAGGGAAAGGAGGTACCGGTTTATATTCAGAGAGAGGAGGAAATTTACGCTTAGGTTCATCCTTGTCATTCAGAACACTGCTGTCTGCTTTGTCTTTTTCCTTATCTGCCTTGTTTTGATCTTGTAGTGTAGGTACTGTCTTTTCTGGAACTATTATCTCCTTACCATTCCTCAAAGTGATTGCATTTGCATTTTCTTTTGGGTTCACCACTGTTTGGGAGGGTAATTTTCCTGAACTTTGTGCCTCCAATCGACTAATTGCAGTCGCCATTTGTCCCACTTGCGTACCCAAATTCTGAATACTTGCTCTCGTTTCCTGTTGAAAATTTAAAGTGTTAGTGGCGAGTGTTTTAACAATATCTTCTAAAGACATACTAGGGTTAGAAGTTTGGCCCTGTTGTTGTCTATTGGGATACGATGGTTTGTACTGCTGATGATTTCGAAAATTTTGAGGTGCTGGTTGACTTGCTTGTGGATTCCCGTAGCTAAAGTTAGGATGATCCCTCCATCCAGGATTATATGTATTCGAGTAGGGATCATGATTCCTTTGTGGTTGGCCAGGAAATCCTCCTGCTGCATTTGCCTGCTCAACGGATTCCTCTTGAAGAGTTGGGCATGCATCTGTCGGATGTCCTACTACCTCACAAATCCCGCAAGCTTTTACCTGTTGTGTGCTACCTGCACCCATTTGACGAACAAGAGCAGTTAAACTTGCAATTTGTTGTTCAATAGAAGAAATTTGTACCTCACTAGCATTCCTAGGTGCAGAATCAAGTCTAGTGCCAAATTATTGAGAGTTGGCTGCCATATTTGCAATTAGATTTCTTGCAGCCTCGGGGGTTTTATCCACCAACGCTCCGCCACAAGCAGCGTTAATCATGCTTCTGTCTGTACAACTGAGACCTTCGTAGAAATATTGGATGAGCAGCTGATCACTGATTTGATGATGAGGGCAACTAGAACACAATCTCTTGAAGCGCTCCCAATACTCATATAGGGATTCTCCGTTGTTCTGCCTCACGCCACAAATTGACTTCTGAATATTGGCTGCCCTTGAAGCTGAAAATATTTCTCTAAGAATAGTCTTTTAATCTCTTCCCATGTGGTGATACTTCTGGAGGGTAGATAGTAAAGCCAATCCTTAGCTGAATCTTTCAGAGAAAATGGGAAGGCTCTTAGCTTGATCTGTTCTTCGGTTACTCCGGTAGGTTTCATACTTGTGCATACCATATGGAATTCCTTCAAGTGTTTGTGAGGATCTTCACCTGCCAAACCATGAAAAGAAGGTAGAAGATGTATCAGTCCAGATTTCAATTCAAAATGAGTGCCAGTATCAAGATTAGGAAAAGTTATGCATAAGGGTTGTTGGTTCAAATCAGGAGCCAAAAGCTCTTTCAAGGTTCGATTTGCTGCCATGACTCCCTTTTCTTCACGAATTTCCCTAACTTCCTTCCCTAATCTGCGACAAGTTCTCTCTATCTCTGGATCACACTTTAAATCACCTTGATTAGTAGATCGAGTTTCAGGCATAAACAATCAAGGGAATTCAAATTACTAAAAAAAAAAAACTAAAATAAAATAAGGTTCACAAAAATATAAAATCAGTCCCCGGCAACGGCGCCAAAATTTGGTGTGCTGTCGCACACAACCAAAAATAAACCTTACTGCGAACGATAATAATGTAGTAGTGCAAGTAAGAGTCGATCTCACAGAGACTGATTAATCTATTTTTATATACTTTGTATTCCAAAAGAGGGGGATTTTTGATTGTTATGAATTAAAATAATCTAATGCGTAAAATAAGGTAACGAATTAAATCAAGAGAACAAACCTTGGGTTAAGTCAACTTCCACCTTAGAAACATACACTGATCATTGACTCAAGCATACACAATTAATACTTTGAATATTCATCGTTAGAATCATTCCCATGTCTTTCCTTAATTTTTAGTTAGATAGAAACAAGCGATCTAAATAACCCTAACTACTAAACAACTTCAGACAAGCGCTAAAAGTTTAATCTAGTAGAAGCTTTAAGAATTAAAAAAATCGAGCTAAACAACACAAGCACAAGCGGTTGCATTTAATTTAGTTGAATATTTTTCCTAAGATATAATAATCTCGTGATCTGCAGTCAATTATTAATCTTAGTTGCTTCGCAAATTAGAGTGACCAAACAATTACGGATTCGATATCTAATTCAGCTGTAGATTTCAATGAATAATAAACTAGTGTGCACCTAGCAATTAAACAAATCAATCATATAATTCAAGCACAGAAGAATAATCAATACTCAAAATAATAATTGAACAATTAAAATCAATTAGATCTCACAGTGTATTAATCCAAGGCTTCCGTCTTCTTAATCCAAGAACAATAAATTAGCTATCTATAGCCATAGCAAAACCAAGAATTATAGAGAGAAGAATAGTTTTTCTGAATAGATACAAGGTATCTCCCTATGTTTGCTCAAGTCTCTATTTATAACATTAAAATAGCAGCCTAATTATGCCCTAATATTGCAGCAAAACTAATTCGCGCAAGGAGAAGAGCTGTTGATTTCCGCCTTCTCGCTGGGGCGGGAGGTTACTTGCTTAATGCCCCGCTGGGGCGGCATTTCTCACTGTCCGAACACATAAATATGGTGTCAATAGCTTGCACATGGGCTGCTCTTTCAATTGATAAGGCAACCGTGGGCCATCCCTTTATTTCGTGGCCCATTTTACAAGCTGCTCATTTTGTTTACCAAGCCTCCTTTTCCAAGCTGCTAAAGGGATTCATGAGTTGCTAACCATGCATGGGCGTGGCCCCCACTAGTTAATAAGTTAATAATAGCTCAATATAATGGCTTTACCAGCCTATTTCGTGGCTGCTCTTGGAATTTAATTCCTTGGCCCACTTCAATGTTCAATTCGTGACCTGCTCACTAAATCTCCAACCCACTAGACCATTTCCATTTCCATTGCAATTCCTTTTCTTTTGTCAACTGCTACAATTCTTGGCCCACTAATGATTCTATGCAAGCTGAAACCGTAGCCCAATGTTTTAATTCCCTTGGTGCAATTGTACCTAAAATAACAAATATAAGATAAATGAATATATTTAGGTACAAAAGAGATATAAAAAATTAAGTATTAAGAGAATAAAATATAACATATTTCATTCTCATCAAACGTCTTGGACAGCTAGGGTTCATAATGACTGGGGAGTTAGGTTAAGATTTGATCTTGCAGTCACTCCCAGACACCTTCTCATAATTTGTTTTGAATTTTCACATGAATATATAAGTTGGACGTCACCTTGTCTGAATTACTTAACATGTTGAAAACTGCTAAAGGTCACTTCCCATCCAATAAGGACCAAGTCTTACTAGTGGATGATTCTTTCAAGGAAAGGAAGAGGCCCGGTATTTTCTTAAAAGAAGAAATATAAGAAGGCTAAGGGAAAGGCGAAAAAAATGAATAATAAGAAATTTGATCCAGATAGCAAAGGAATATGCTTCCATTGTAATAAGTCGGGTCATTGGAAAAAGGAACTGCGAGAAGTTTCTTGCAGAACAAAAGTAGAAGAAGCTTGGAGAAGCTTCGACTTCCGATAAAAGTTTGTTCATGATTGAAATTAATTTTTCTGAAAATCAAAATACTACTTGGGTATTGGATACCGGATGTGGTTCTCACATATGTAATATTATACAGAGATAAGCAAAAGTAGAAAGTTGAACAATGATGAGGTCTTCGTACGAGTGGAAAGTGGAGCAAAGGTTGCTACTTTAGTTGTATGGACTTATTGTTTAGCATTGCCTATAGGCAAGTCCATTAGTTTAAATAATTGTTATTTTATTCCAACACTTATAAGAAACATTCTTTCAATTTTTTGTATTGGATATGGATGGTTTTGATATTATAATAAAGAACAACAATTGTTTTATTTATAATAAAAATGTTTTATTTGGTGTTGGTATTTTGCGAAATGGACTTTACATACTTGACTTGCATAAAAATATATTTCAAATTGAACAAACTACTAAAAGGAAAAGAGTTATGTTATTTATACCTTTATATGATTGTTGTTCGATTTATATAATGACAAATACGAGCAAGTGTACACGGTGGTCAATCAAGTAATAAAGTGATAAGAAAGGTTGTCGAACCCACAGAGAACAGTCACTAACAACTATTATAATTATCAAGTTTCTACTAATTTAACCTACTTAAACAGTCACTCCAGTTGATTTGTGAAAATTGATTAATGTAAAGTGATTAAAACCTAATTAAACTGACAAGTATTGGTTACCAGATGATTAATACATAGGAATACAATTTCCGCAATTTCTTTGCAATAATACCCTTATCTTATTCCCACTTGATTTATCCAATGAATTTGATAACTAGGATTGCCTATCAATTTACTAACATCTTTCAATGATTAATAAAAAGATCTATTCCAGTTATTTTGCTATTTTTATGCAAGACACTTAAAACAGATTCATTAAGCACAAACTCCTAACTCAGTTACGCATGTCATACAAGTACTATCGTCTCATACACTAGTATGTTAATCTTAACAAGAATCAACAAATTCATAGATTATTATATTCAGATCTAATCTAAGATATCCTCTTTCAATTCAATCAAAGATATAAAATTAATTATTGGTCAAATAACTACTTAATTAAGCACAAAATATAATAATCAATTCAAAAGGATCATCAAGCAAAAATAATAATAATTGAATTAAAGCTTTGCAAAAGGTTCCATTGTAGTCCTAATTAAGAAATTAGTTCATCATCGTAATAGAAACCAAAAGATTAATATTAAATAGCACCTCAAATATAGACAAAGAAATTAAGAGAAGATGAAAAATTCTGTCGAAGAATCTTCAATCTCCAAGCTTCAATCTCCGCCTTGAGTGCTCTCCAATGCAATCTCCCAGTCTCCAATAATGGTTCCCAATGAAATTATCAGTTAAAAGTCATTAAAACTAAGTAAACAACTCGTACTTATAGTCCTAGCAAAACCCTATTACATAAGGTAAGTCCAAATCCTCAGTTAAGTCAACTTTTAGCACTTAAGGAAACAAAATCTGTAGAAATCGTCAGAGAGATGCGCCCCGCGCCGGGTTCCTTCAATCAGTGGCGCACCCCACGTTGCATCTGCAGTGTGCTCCTCTCAGCCTGGCACGGCTTGCGCCGTCTCTAGGCTTCCTGCAGCGCGCCCCGCGCCTTCTGGACAGAATGGTCACTTCTTCTTGTTTTCCTCTTTTCATCCCTTTAGCCCATCCATGCTCCTTTCCTGCAAATTAACAAAAAACCATAAAACGTAACATGCAATATGTAACAAACGAGATTTTGTATTTTATTTTAAATATTTATTGAATTAAATAAATATTTTTATTAATTTATTTATTGAGTTGAATAAATAATTGATGTTATTATGTGGTGGAGTAATTTAATTAAGTGCAATATATTAATTAAATTGATGTGTAAGTAATTTTGTGATGAAGTTCTAAATTAATTGAGATAATTAAATTAGATGAATATTATGTGGTATTTGATAATAAGGATTTAATGATTTAATGAATAATTATAGTAATGTCTAATTTAATTTAAATAATTAAATTAGAGATTTACTAATTTGTTACATGGAATTATGATTAATGAGTAAATTATAATTGTGTAGCAATTTAATTTATGTGGCAATTTTATTTAATAAATTAATGTTAGCTTTAATTTAATTAAATTAGAATATTGAGATTTAATTAAATAAGGTGTGACATTTTGTGACAACCCGAATTTTTAAAAATTATTAGAATAAGAATTTAATAAATAAAATTCTTATTACGAGATGTTTGAGTTTGGATATGTGTATATATGTGTTATATATTGTGAAGTATATGATTTGGTGTGAATATAGAAGATATATATATAACCGTATTTTGTCAGCGGAATGTTTAAGTACATTCCGCTGTTAAATGGTATCAGAGCCACGCGGTGTTGTCTTTTGGTGTCACTATTTGTTCTCCGGTCAAACACAGAGGTCTGAGTTTAAAATTTGTTTATACTTCTTCTTTTAAGCTGTTGCTCCGTCCTTAGAGCACCTAGTTTAAGTCACCTAAGCTCTTACCGTAGAACACCCCGGATCGCCATAGGTCCCGTCGAGCCGTTGTAAGTCTCAAGAGTGTGAGCTGTTTAGGCGAAAGAGAATCACTAGATCCAAGGGTATGCGTCTGCGTAAGGTAAGAAGGGTATGTACTTAAACGACTTTGGTCTGTCTTTAAGTGGAATGTCAACAGGATTAAAGATTAGGTTTGAACAAAGTTAAAACGAAGTAGACTGTTTAGATTGAGTTCATCAGTTAGCCAAGAGTTAGCCGTGTGATCCTTGTATCAGACACAGTCTGATTAGTTTTTTAAAAAAATTTACATAATTTTTTTTTGAAATCAATAGTCGGTGACCAAAATTTCGGTGAAATTTTTTCTCCTTTTTTAAAAATTAAACATAATTTTTTGGGGGAAAAAGGATTGAATCCTTGGATTTTTTTTTGGGGTCGAAAGAATAGGTGATGGTGATCTATCTGAGAAGAAGATCAACAGCACCCACCGACGAGGAAGGAGTCGGACCTCAACAGTCAGACGACGCTGGCCTCCTAGGGTCCCACAATCATCGGATGCTCCAGATGTAATCAGTGCGTCCGACAAAGTCAAAAGCAATCGAAAGCAAAAGCAGATGCTGCTTTAGTAATTAAGTAATTACTTTAGTAAAAGTACTTTACTTTAGTAAAAGTAAATGTAAATACTTTAACTTTAGTTAAATATTTTTAACTTTAGTTAAATATTTTTACTTCAGTAAATATAAAAGTAATTTACTTTTAACCTAAGTTAAATGTTTTAACTTAAGTTAAATGTTTCTTACTTTAGTTAAATATTTTTACTTTTTACTTTAAGTAAATGTAAAAGTTACTTCGGTAAATATAAACCGATAACTTTAGTTTCTATTTAAATGAACTCAAGTGTTAGAGTTCATTAGGTTTTGTTTTGACAAACCTCACAGAGGTTCTCTCCTCCTTCTCTCCCCCTTCTCTCTACCTTCTCTCTAGTTAGAAGAAGGTCGAAGCCCTTATGGTTTCGGCCTTCCTTAGTAAACATTTCCAGATTAATGTAATTCTTTCCCAAATGTTTATAAATAAAAGAAAGAGATTACTTTACCGATTCACCGGTCATCTTCTTGAAGTTTCAAAATTGTTTTTAGTTTAAAGTTTTATTTAAACTTTTCGTCCGCTGTTAAATGGTATGAATAGGGGATGGTGATCTATCTGAGAAGAAGATCAACAGTACCCACCGGCGAGGAAGGAGCTGGACCTCAATATTTAGATGAACAAAAGTCAGACGAAGTAATATTCGGACTCATGCAAGGTCTTCGAACACATAGCCGAAGATATCAGCCGAAGTCAGGCGACGCTGGCCCCCAGGATCCCACAGTCATCGGATGCTATCTTGGGCTATGTGTCCAAAGACCTTGCATGAGTCCGAAGCTGACTTCGTCTGACTTTTGTTCGTTTAACAAGGATTGACTGTGTTAGGAGAAGAATATCCTTATAATACACGAGGGATTTATAAGGAGCAAGAGGCAGAAAGTGCCAACCAGTTGGTAAGAACTGGGCAGCCAATTTAACTGGATCGTCAATGGATTTCATATGAGATTCAATATGAAATAAATTGACTGAAAAAATGGAGACATACTATGAATGTGTTTGTTGACCAGAGTTAGGGTTACTAGAGGAAGACGAAGCAAAGGGGTCAATGGGCTTGGGTGACTGGGCCAAAACCGTATTGTAGGGCTTTGGAACAGTACCAAGAACAGTATACCTATTAGCTACATCAATAGGAGTAACTGGGGTAACTAGATGAGGGATTACGGCTCCCTTGGGCTTTTGACTTGGGCCAGGAGGGGGCCGAACTGCATTGTTCGCACCTCTCACGCTCATTTTTCTTGAGTACCTGAATTAATAAATTCTCTTGTAAGAAAATCAGGAACTGAATTTTGACTTCCTTTAATATATTCAATATCAAAATCGAAAATACTTAATAGAGATTGCCATCGGGCAAAAATATGCTTAGCAGCAATGTTTTTAACATCCTTTTCTAAAATATATTTAGCTGACCTACAGTAAATTCGAACCACAAAAATCTTTGATTTAATAAATCGTTCTGAAATTTACTAATGCATAAAACTAAAGCTAAAATTTCCTTTTTAATTATACTATAATTATTTTGAGCCTGATTCCACTCACCAGAGTGAAATCGAACAATTTGTTCAGAGGAAGCAGGAGTTAATTTCTGCTTCAGAATGCCACCAAAACCAATTTCAGAGGCATCAGTTTCAACAATTTTAAACGCAAATTCATTGGAAATGCCAAGGCAAGGCAAAACCTTAACATATTTTTTAACTTGTTGGACGATGGAAGTGTGCTCATCAGTCCAAGGAGGAGGGTTTTTCTGTAAATGGAGAAACAAAGGTTTACAGATTTTTCTAAGGTTTTGATAGAATTTACCAACATAATTCAGATATCCTAAAAACTGCTAAAGTTGAGTTTTGTCCATGATCTTATCTGGAAATTTATTTGCTAATTGAATAACTCGTTGAATAGGACGGACTAGACCACGATGAATATCATGACCTAGAAATTTAACTTTTGTTTGGAATAAACTATATTTTGTAGGAGACAGAACCAAACCATTTACTTTGATTGCCTTGAAGAACGAATTCAAATGTTTGAAATGTTCGTCAATTGACTTGGAGAAGACCAAAATATCATCAATGTAAACAATGATGAAATGATTGAATGGATTCAAAATTTCATTAAGAATATTTTAAAATTCACTAGGGGCATTCTTAAGACCAAAAGCTTGAACAACCCATTCATAATGACCCAAGAGAGTGATAAAAGCAGTTTTATACCTATCGTTAGGATGAATACTAACTTGCCAAAACCCTGACTTAAGGTCGAATTTACTAAAAATGATATCATTACTAAGCCGACTAAGGAGATCTTCTTTGTTAGGTAAAGGATACCTAATCCATTCTAAGACTTTATTAAGGGGCTTGTAATTAATGCCTAGTCTGGGAACTCCTCTTTCTTTTTTAGCTTCATTATTAACATAAAAGGCTGGGCAAGACCAAGGGAATTTACTATGTTTTATTAAACCTTTTACAAGAAGATCATTAATTTCTTGCTTGCAAAGTTCCATTTGCTGATGACTCATCTGAATAGGTCTAGCCTTAGTAGGAATCAAGTGTTCTATAAATTCCTTAGCATAAGGTAACCTAACCATATGCTTTCTTCTATGCCAGAAGGCATTAGGAGAATCAACACAGAGGTTTTTAGTCATAAACACTCGAAGTTCTTCGATTTTATCTTGAACTTTTTCAAGAAGGAGAAGATCTTCTACCTGTTTATATTTAATTTCTTATTTTAAGAATTTTAATTGTGCAGTTTTACAGCTTAACAGATTTAACAATTTTGAAATAGATTCATCTTGAATAAATTTCAAATCTCTATCTTTGGGTTGAGTAATGAATTCAAACACTACTTTCTGACCCAAATGTTTAGCCGTTAAACCATTATTACTAGTAGTGAATGGATATAATAAATATATAAACGGGAGTTAAGTTACGAAATAAAACAAAAGAAGTTTTAAAACACATATTATCTTGGCAAATATGAACTGTAGGAAGTTTATATTTTATTTCCCATCATACTACCATTAGCAGAATTTAATCGTTCACTAGTTTTTTTTATAGAACTTAGTAGGTATCAAACCTTCTTGAATGCAATTAAGATCTACGCCAGTATCAACTAGAGCAGGAAGTTGAATTGCAAAAGTTCCATCAATAACTAGACGAACAAGAATATACCATTTTTGAATGGTAATGTCTTTTAACCTTTTTAATGAATTACCTTGAACCATAAGAATGGACTCATCATCTTTGATATTAGAAGATTCGGCCTCTTCATCATTTTCTGATGAATCAGATATGTGAAGCTCTGAACTTTTAGTTGTCAAAGTAGCCATTTCTTTGCGTAACTCAGAAATCTCAGTCTTAAGACCCGAAATTTCCTTCTTAAGTTTATTGACTTCTTAATTTAACTCGGGAAGAGTGACTTCTCTATCCGGGATTTTAAATCTTTCAAGAGTTTTATTAAGGCTAATGATACCCTTAATGACCTTATTCTTACCAGAATTATTCTTAGAGAATAAATCCTTTAACTGTTTCATGTACTGCAATTTTAACTCTTCGTCAGTAATTTTACTAATTAGCTCAATTAACAAAGAGCTCTCTTGGTCTTCTTTGCTAAGAACATTAATAGTTTTACAGAAATCAGACCTGCAATTATCAGTACAAAGAGTAACTTCATTCTCTTTACTGTGCGTTTGATTATCTTCATCATTACCAGAGGAATAAGGATTATCAGAATAATTGTTACTATCAAAATCATTCTCTATCCTTATAAGTTCTAATATCTTATCAGTGTCTTCGATAGAAATATTTAACTGACTCAATTTCTGCTTAATTTTACACTCACTTTTGTAATGACCCTTTTTACCACAATTATAACAAGTAATTTTACTCTTATCTTGATACTTAGAAGTAGATTTACTATGTGATTTCTTTCGTGACTTGGGTTTTTCATAATAACTGTCTTGATTTTTTGACTGATTAAACCGCTTCTTATGATGCTTACCAGTTTTGCATTTTTTAATTTATTTTTTCTGATGCTTTCTTCTAGAGGGAGCAACAGGAGGTAAACCATATTGTTCGCAAAATGTGCCAAGCTCATATTTAGCATTTTTCTTGTCTTTACTAGCTTATTTGGCAATTTTGAAATCAATACACATTTTTAAACCAATCTTTTGAATATAGCTAATTATGTCACCATAAGTCAGGTTATCATAATCAATATATCCAAGAGTTTTGCTAAGTTCTTCCCTAACTTTGTGAGTAAACAAATTAGGAAGACCATTAACAAATTTCTCTTTCCAGAAAGGTTTGTTACTATCACTACGCATCATGACTCGAGAAATAAAAACATCTTTGTACCACCTAAAATCACTTAGAGTGGGACAAGTGAGATTACTTAACTGATCATGAATTCTTTTAGTGATATTACTAGGGGTTCCAATAAAATATTTTATTATAGTGAAAATTAATGTGTTAATACCATCAGGAATATCAAAACCAATATCTTCTCTGAAGATAGGCTGACCATTGTCATCTAACTGGCGAGCATGAATTATAGAATTCCTTGCATCTTCATCCAGGTGTTTTTCCCACCAAGAACGAAGAACACCAGTGAAACCATTAGTTAATATTTCAACAATTTCAGGCTATGTTAAACTGCTGAAAGCTGTAATATAACTATTGGCAACCATAGACAAATGATTCATTTTAGTAAGTATTTGGTGTTCACTAAGACCAACAATATTCCATTCATAAATTTTATTAGAAGAGACAGAAAATTGATTATCTAGATTCTTTTCCTCGTACTGAAGGTCAGGAGGAGTGAGTCTAGAATACCAATTTTTTGTAATACTAGCGTGATTAAAGGTTAACTTATTTAACTGTTCGTTAAGATCTGGGATAGAAGCGGTTTCAGATTTAATATCTGATTGACTAATGCTTTCATCATCAGAATCTTCAACTTGATCGATGATAGCAACAGTTTCACTGACTTCACCAGAACTTGAACCACTATTTTTAAGTAATTTATCTATCGTTTTAACTAAATCAGAATCTTTATTAGGCAATCTCATTCCTTCTCTTTTTCTGGGAGAGTTAATAAAGGCTTATCTAATTTTTTATCAGGATTTTTAACCATAGAATGATCAAATTTTTCTTCAATTTTATCTATCTGTTTTCCAATTGTAGCCAAATACTGATTAGTAAAATTATTTTGGTCAATAATTTTTTTTTCATCAGTTTTTCCATCAGCAACTTTAAATGGACTGGCAACAACAGAAGTATTTTTAAACAGTTTCCAAAGGAGGATGACTTGCTAAAAATTTTGATTTATCCTCTTTCGTCCACTGACTTTTAGTAAGAACTTTACATTGTGAATGATATTTTTCATACCAATCATAAAATGTAAGGTTCTTGATTAATCTTAATAAAGTTTTTCTATTTATTAACTATTTTATCTGTGTCATGCTTATCGTACTTATTACGAAAAGCATGCCTTTTATCTTTATTAGATATGGAATTAAAATCTGCAACCAGATTGTCCCAATCTAATTTAAATACTTTATTAATGACTCTTGATTGATGATTAATAGGGGCTTCAAAATTCGAATGGGTCGGTACTACAGAAGTAGTAGGAGAAATATCTTGTTCTTCTTCTACTAGATTAGTAGGAGTATAACAAGGATGACTGGTTTGACCCTGGTTTAAAACTCCTTTCATTTTAATATCAGGAATAGAAAAATCACTTAAAACTTCAGTATCTCTTCTGGAAATAACCGAAGGAACTGAGGAATTAGTAAATTCTTCTATTATCAAAGGTCTTTTGGTACGTTCAAAACTAACTCTGACAGTACCATCAGAAAATTATTTAATATTTTCTAAATTCAACAAATTATTAATAACAGGTTTTTGTGGAATTTCTTGAGGTAAAATCCACTGACTAGGCAGCGTAATATCCTTCCAAAGAATAGTCCTTGGAGTTTGGATATTAGCATTACTAGTATTGCTTTGAATTAAAACAGTGTGATCTTTTGGGCTTTTATTAAGAGCATGAATGTTTAAATTGGTTTTCATAACTTTATAATAAATTCTGTAAATTAAGGCTATAGGTTGTGAACCCTCAATCATATGAGTTATCTCACCTGCAGTCTTAATATTCAGAGTTAATGCTTTTAATAAATTAACATAACTTAAACTCAAAGGGAGATCGAAAAAGCAATTGAAATGGATAGGTCCATCATGCAAACTCGATTCCGTGATACCAATAATGCTAGGAGCATAATTAAGGTATGGTGCATCTCTAAGACACAAAAAGATGCTTGAGTTTATTCCTTTAATAGTTAAAGGCTTGACTGCGACCTGAACTAAACCAACATGAATAAAATTATAACCTTTCTTTCTATGTTTGTTAATAACATCGGAAGAAAGAAGATTACAATTTTCATATTCTTTGTTGATCGCATAGACACGTTCAACCGTTTTAACATTATAATCAGTTTTGAAATTATCAATAAAGGTTGACTGATAAATCTCTTTAGGAGACACACTGGGTATGTTCCAATTACTAAGGGTTTGATTAATATTTTCGTAACTATGTTCTTCCTGGTTGACTATGTCTGGAACCGGAGGTAGGGCTGATCGATTACTAACTGAAGAACTAGACCTGAATAATCTACTCATTTATAAAAATTTAAAATCTTTTAATAACTTTATATTCTTCCATACATACCCTTCTTTTCTTAAGCAGACGCATACCTATGTCCTAGGTCAAACACCCGACACTGCTCCACACTGAGACTTACGAAGGGCAAAAAGACCGGGGCGAACACGGTGTTCTACAGAAAGAGCTCAGGTGATTTCTTGAACAAAGAATTAAAAGAAAAATTTTTGATTTTCGAAAATGACTTTGATTAAGCAGATGAAGATCAACACTTAGCAAACAAACAACATAAGGCTCTGAGATTTTGAAAATAACATGGTATAACTAAGAAGAAGGCAAGAGGGTTAAAGATTAGTCAGATGGGAATCTGAGTCTTTCAAAACTCTCTTAATGGATTTCTAATCCTGCCTTATACAAATGACTTCGCTTCTCTTATATAGGATAAGAAAAGGCATACTGATTACAACTCAATAATTACAAAACATCTTTAACTATTTAAGAACAGTAATGCTTTTACAAAAGACATAAGCATCATTGAACCTTTTGACTAAATACAGACGCATTATTATAACTTTTAACTAAAACGACCAGATGGCCGACAATGAAAACATGACTCAGCTAAAATACAAATCAAATTTATTTTAACTTTCGGCTGCTTTTGAGAAAGGAGCACGCGATGATGATTTTTGAAAGCAACAGTCTCTGTCTGCCGCTTGTAACCTGTAGGCATCTTTGGCAAAAGGATCCTGAGCATCTTGGAGGCTAACGATGCCGTATGGATCATCTGGACTAGATGTTTCATGATTAGATTTTGACGAGGATGATGAGCAAATAGAGTGAACACTATCCTCACTGAGCTTATCAACTCGTTTTGGAATGAGCCGGGCTAACTGTTTTAACTCAGCATTAGAACAGTGATCAATATCTGCAAAATTTAATTTTGACTGAAAAGATTTTTTGGATTTACAAGAAGAAGATTCCTTGGGAGGAACAGATCTAATAGGAATAGGATTTACTGGGAATTCTTTTTGGACTTGACCAATGATGCGATAAATATCAAATTTATCCTACCATTTGATAGAAAACTCATGAGTCACATTACTAGGTCTAGACTTAGTAGTAAAAGTAATTTACTTTAGCCTTAGTACTGTTCCAAAGCCCAACAATACGGTTTTGGCCTAGTCACCCAAGCCCATTGACCCCTTTGCTTCGTCTTCCTCTAGTAACCCTAACCCTGGTCAACAAACACATTCACAGTATGTCCCCATTTTTTCAGTCAATTTATTTCATATTGAATCTCATATGAAATCCATTGATGATCCAGATTATTTTAGGACTCTCGTTTATATATTTATTATATCCATTCACTACTAGTAATAATGGTTTAATGACTGAATATTTGGGTCAGAAAGTAGTGTTTGAATTCATTACTCAACCCAAATATAGTGATTTGAAATTTATTCAAGATGAATCTATTTCAAAATTGTTAAATCTGCAAAGTTGTAAAACTGCACAGTTAAAATTCTTAAAACAAGAAATTAAATATAAACAGGTAGAAGATCTTCTCCTTCTTGAAAAAGTTCAAGATAAAATCGAAAAACTTCGAGTGTTTATGACTAAAAACATCTGTGCTGATTCTCCTAATGCCTTCTGGCATAGAAGAAAGCATGTGGTTAGGCTACCTTATGCTAAAGAATTTAGAGAACACTTGATTCCTACTAAGGCTAGACCTATTCAGATGAGTCATCAGCAAATGAAACTTTGCAAGCAAGAAATTAATGATCTTCTTACAAAAGGTTTAATAAAACATAGTAAATCCCTTTGGTCTTGCCCAGCCTTTTATGTTAATAATGAAGCTAAGAAAGAAAGAGGAGTTTCCAGACTAGTTATTAATTACAAGCCCCTTAATAAAGTCTTAGAATGGATTAGGTATCCTTTACCTAACAAAGAAGATCTTCTTTGTCGGCTTAGTAATGCTACCATTTTTAGTAAATTTGACCTCAAGTCAGGGTTTTGGCAAGTTAGTATTCATCCTAGCGATAGGTATAAAATTGCTTTTACCACTCCCTTTGGTCATTATGAATGGGTTGTTCAAGCTTTTGGTCTTAAGAATGCCCCTAGTGAATTTCAAAATATTCTTAATAAAATTTTGAATCCATTCAGTCATTTCATCATTGTTTACATTGATGATATTTTTGTCTTCTCCAAGTCAATTGACGAACATTTCAAACATTTGAATTCGTTCTTCAAGGCAATCAAAGTAAATGATTTGGTTCTGTCTCCTACAAAATTTAGTTTGTTCCAAACAAAAGTCAAATTTCTAGATCATGGTATTCATCGTGGTCTAGTCCGTCCTATTCAACGAGTTATTCAATTTGCAGATAAATTCCCAGATAAAATCATGGACAAAACTCAACTTCAGCGGTTTTTAGGATCTCTGAATTATGTTGGTAAATTCTATCAAAACCTTAGAAAAATCTGTAAACCTTTGTTTCTCCATTTACAGAAACCTCTCCTCCTTGGACTGATAAGCATATTTTCATCATCCAACAAGTTAAAAAATATGTTAAGGTTTTGCTTTGCCTTGGCATTTCCAACTGAATATGCGTTTAAAATTGTTTAAAACTGATGCCTCTGAAATTGGTTTTGGTGGCATTCTGAAGCAGAAATTAACTCCTGCTTCCTCTGAACAAATTGTTCGATTTCACTCTAGTGCGTGGAATCAAGCTCAAAATAATTATAGTACAATTAAAAAGGAAAATTTAGCTTTAGTTTTATGCATTAGTAAATTTCAGAATGATTTATTAAATCAAAAATTTTTTGTTCGAATTGACTGTAAGTCAGCTAAATATATTTTAAAAAAGGATGTTAAAAACATTGCTGCTAAGCATATTTTTGCCCGATGGCAATCTCTATTAAGTATTTTCAATTTTGATATTGAATATATTAAAGGAAGTCAAAAATCTGTTCCTGATTTTCTTACAAGAGAATTTATTAATTCAGGTACTCAAGAAAAATGAGCATAAGAGGTGCGAACAATATAGTTCGGCCCCCTCCTGTCCCAAGTCAAAAGCCCAAGGGAGCCATAATCCCTCATCCAGTTACTCCTATTGATGTAGCTAATAGGTATACTGTTCTTGGTACTGTTCCAAAGCCCTACAATACGGTTTTGGCCCAGTCACCCAAGCCCATTGACCCCTTTGCTTCGTCTTCCTCTAGTAACCCTAACCCTGGTCAACAAACACATTCACAGTATGTCCCCATTTTTTCAGTCAATTTATTTCATATTGAATCTCATATGAAATCCATTGACGATCCAGTTAAATTGGCTGCCCAGTTCTTCCCAACTGGTTGACACTTTCTACCTCTTGCTCCTAATAAATTCCTCGTGTATTATAAGGATATTCTTCTCCAAACACAGTCAATCCATGTTAAACCCATTTTTAATAGAAATGATAGCTCTAAAATCATCTATCATTCTCTATATATTAAACAGATTACTTCCATGTCTGACTGGGGTAATCAACCGTCTGATCTTCGTTAGTTAGATGATCACAATAGGCAGTTTTGCTATTATGATTATATGGAAACTTGGAACAGAGTCTTCTTGTTCCAAACTCCCTCTTTCAGTCATTCATGGTTCGTTCAATTTGACCACAAATTTTAAAGTTAAATTCCTCATTGGTTTACTCTATAGGTGGGCATTACTCTTAACTGATGATTAATAGGGGCTTCAAAATTCGAAGGGGTCGGTCCTACAAAAGTAGTAGGAGAAATATCTTGTTCTTCTTCTACTAGATTAGTAGGAGTATAACAAGGATGACTGATTTGACCCTGATTTAAAACTCCTTTCATTTTAATATCAGGAATAGAAAAATTACTTAAAACTTCAGTATCTTTTCTGGAAATAACTGAAGGAACTGAGGAATTAGTAAATTCTTCTATTATCAAAGGTCTTTTGGTACGTTCAAAACTAAGTCTGACAGTACCATCAGAAAATTGTTTAATATTTTCTAAATTCAACAAATTATTAATAACAGGTTTTTGTGGAATTTCTTGAGGTAAAATCCACTGACTAGGCAGCGTAATATCCTTCCAAAGAATAGTCCTTGGAGTTTGGATATTAGCATTACTAGTATTGCTTTGAATTAAAACAGTGTGATCTTTTGGGCTTTTATTAAGAGCATGAATGTTTAAATTGGTTTTCATAACTTTATAATAAATTCTGTAAATTAAGGCTATAGGTTGTGAACCCTCAATCATATGAGTTATCTCACCTGCAATCTTAATATTCAGAGTTAATGCTTTTAATAAATTAACATCACTTAAACTCAAAGGGAGATAGGGAAAGAAATTGAAATGGATAGGTCCATCATGAAAACTCGATTCCATGATACCAATAATGCTAGGAGCATAATTAAGGTATCTTTCATCTCTAAGACACAAATAGATGCTTGAGTTTATTCCTTTAATAGTTAAAGGCTTAACTGCGACCTGAACTAAACCAATATAAATAAAATTATAACCTTTCTTTTTATGTTTGTTAATAACATCGGAAGAAAGAAGATTATAATTTTCATATTCTTTGTTGATCGCATAGACACGTTCAACCGTTTTAACATTATAATCAGTTTTGAAATTATCAATAAAGGTTGACTGATAAATCTCTTTAGGAGACACACTGGGTATGTTCCAATTACTAAGGGTTTGATTAATATTTTCGTAACTATGTTCTTCCTGGTTGACTATGTCTGGAACCGGAGGTAGGGCTGATCGATTACTAACTGAAGAACTAGACCTGAATAATCTACTCATTTATAAAAATTTAAAATCTTTTAATAACTTTATATTCTTCCATACATACCCTTCTTTTCTTAAGCAGACGCATACCTATGCCCTAGGTCAAACACCCGACACTGCTCCACACTGAGACTTACAAAGGGCAAAAAGACCGGGGCGAACACAGTGTTCTACAGAAAGAGCTTAGGTGATTTCTTGAACAAAGAATTAAAAGAAAAATTTTTGATTTTCGAAAATGACTTTGATTAAGCAGATGAAGATCAACACTTAGGAAACAAACAACATAAGGCTCTGATACCAAGAGGGCGATAAGAGAGAGAGAAGAGTGGCGCATACAAATCTGAATCACAACTATATATATATATATATATATATATATATATTCATATATTGGGATGGTGAGGTTTAATAGTTAATTTAACCATTGAAGAAATTAAATGAAATTATTATAATAAAAAAAATTAACTGAATATTATTAGTTAATTTAATTAAGTTAAAGATTATACTCTGAAATAATATAATTTGGTTATTATTCCTTGTTGGTAGTGGAATTGTTATGAATTAAATTTCATAAATAACGTGAGTATTCAATTAATTAAAATAGTGAATTAAGATAAATATAATTATTTTAATAAGATAGGAAGGTAATATATTACATGTAAGAGTAATATGGTTATGTAATGGCTTAATATATTATATTTAGCCAAGTGAATGTAAATGGAGTATGAGAATGAGAAGAACCAATATAACTTTAAATAAATATTGGTGTTAGGATTAATGAATTAAATAAATATCTAAATTGTGATTAAAAGTATAGGTTGAATAAATTATCTTAGGACAATTTATAAAAGGAAGGAAACGGTATAATTATACATAATAATTGTATAATGTATTAAAATAATTAATAGAATAAATATTAATTATTTTAATGGAAAAGTTTATTTTAAGTTGAGGTGTTATGAATATAATTTCGTAATGTATGGAGTAATAGTTATACATATTATAATTGTATAATTATTCAATGTAGCTAGCTAAATAATTTAGCAATAAAGTGTAGTGTGACATAGGTATCATATAGTTAAAGGAATATTAAAATAATCAAAAAGAGAGTCTAATGGAGTTAGCCAAACAAGGTTTAGAGACTCCATATTTTTAACGGCTGGAGACTTTTCCTTTGTATAACCGATACAAATTAAAATTACATAACTTTCATCATTTTATTCCTCCTTCACATGAGTAGAGAAAACACAGAGAGAAAGATAGAGCTTATAGAGAAATTGAGAAGTGGGAAGAGAAACTCTGAGAATCAAGATGAAAAAGAGGATTAAACAAGGACTTCCAATCATCTATTCTAAATTTAAAGAAGAATCAAAGGTAATTTTTTTGAGTTTCTAGCTTTGATTTTATTTTCTAAAAGTTCTTCTTTGTAATTAGTTTTGAGGGTTAAATTGTTAAGAGATTGATCATATATGTTAATTGGTATGTATAATTTGTTATATGTAATCTATAACAGGTTTTCATCTAATCATATTCGTGGAAACATGTGTTAGAAGAAGAAATTTGGTTTATGGCTTAGTATATGTATTTTGGTCCATTTTAAGGCTTAAATTGATGGTTAGATCATGTATATAATCTGAAATTGATAATATATGTTGTTAGTATATTGAAAGACGAAAACAACGACGTTTAAACGGATGGATTTGGTTAGGAATCGAAGTCGTGGTGAATGATTTCGCTGAAACATGTTAAAACATGTAAAACTAATATGAACATGAGTTTTAGGTCAAAATTTAGGTTACTTAATGTTTCTGTAAATTATGGATTTCCTTGGTATGTTGTATTCTATGAATTACGAATCCATAGAGTCGAAAACGGACTCAATCGGATGTGTATAGCTTGAGTTATGGAGATTAGAAGGAGAAAAGGGTTAGAAAATTTGCAAGAACAACAAACTGAAAAAAACAATTCGTGTAACAGGCTGCTAGTGGCGCAGCTGCACTACCCCCAAGGCTATTTAGGGCGCAGCTGCGCCGGAACAGTGTCAGGAGAGACTGTTTTGACCTCCTGTGGTAAAACAGCCATAACTGTTTTATGTAAACTTCGATTGAGGAGATTCAAGATGATTCGGAACGAGCACGAGTAGACCTACAACTTTTGTTCTTTAAGTTTTTCAATTTGAGGTCAGTAGAAAGGGTCAAAATGGTTATTTTTGAGACTAATGTGTATTCGGAGGCAATCGGAGGGCGTCAGGCATTCACGTATGCAAGTGTAGTGCTTTTGACGGTAAAAGATGTTGTCCTAAGTTATAAAACATGAATGTTAGTATATATAATGATGCTTAACATTAATAAATGATGTATTAGATTAGTTATATAAGCTCACTAAGCATGCACAAGAGAGACAATTCGGGCGGGTGACGAATGAACGTCGAAACGCCGTGACAAGTGTTAGTGAATGTAAAAAATGTTTTAAGTCAAATGAAATGAACATTATAAGATATGAAATGGGGTTAGTATAAAACCAATAAGTAGTCCTAGCAAGACTTAAACACTTGAATGAATTTCGAATATTACGAAAAAGAAATATAGTGAAATATAAGTCGATAGTTAACATAATCAAATTGAACATTGTGTATTGATAATAGGAAGGGTTATGAGATGTAGAGTAAAGTTTACATTACAACTAATATGCTTTGTTATGTGACTAATAATTGATGTGCATGATTATATAATTGTGTAGGGCACGTGAAGTGCAGATATCTGTAAGCTGTTAAATTGTACATTATTGATAAACAATGATCAAGGTAAGTCTTTAAGTTTCTATTTTCTATGTGCACTTGTGATGAACTGTTTTAAATTATTTTGCAAAGAGCATGATATGTTGTATATATGTTGTAAGCATGAAATGTTAAAGTCAATTTATGACTACATTGATTGATTAAAGAATGTTGATTGGGTAAGGAACTCAATCTTTATATTTGTTATGTGGTATAAAGCATGTATGCCATGTTGCTTTAATTATTATGAGATGTATGTTGAGCATGTATTTATGTGCTATGTGATGCATGAAAGCTGTTAGATCTTGCTGAGCTGTCGACGAGCTCATTCTTGTAAATAATCAGTCTTGCAGGTTAAGGATTCAAGGTAACGCTATGTGCTACTTAAAAGAAATGAATCAGATGTAATGCATGAAGATTTATATACTTTGGCTGAATTGTTATTATTTTGGACTCTGTTTAAGGTTTCAGATAATGTATTTGATAATGTATGATGGTTAACAGATGTTGAGTTGTAAAATTTAAATTTTACCCGATGTATAAGGGTTATTGAACGTGGCTGTAAGTTTTAGTTTATAATAACTCTGACGAAGCGATTCATGAAATAAAGTTGAATCAAAGTTATATAATGATAAAAGTTGAGATTCAGGGATAATAAAGAAGGAATAATATAAAAGTTTTAATTATTCCGTATTTTTAGTGAATGTATCATTGATTAATGATGTACAGTCTGAATAAGGATGTATTGTTAACGACCGATGTCGGGAGTTGTATTGTATGAATTTTGTCGTTACATATTTAAACTATGTAGTAAATAGGTTATTAAAATAAAATAAAAGATTTTTAATTCAATTTTACCAAACAAGGCCCTTAAGTCTATTTTAATTCAGTTTTACCAAATAAGGCCCTTAGTTTCTAAAAATTTATTTTTAATTGGTTTTGCCAAACAAGCCTTAGTGGCTTTTGATTTTCAAAATAAAAGTAACTGATATATTTATTAAAAGGTTTAAAACATCAGTTATATATTATATGTATAATATATCTATATGTCAGTTGTGTATATTGTATATTACGTAAGTTAGAATATTAGAGTAAGAAAAGAGATAGAGCAGATAAAGAAAACTAGAGAGAAAGGAGAGAAAAAAGAAGAAGGAGAAAGCTTTGTGAATTCAAAAAACTCGTCACCTCCATCATCATCTTCTTCTAACATCTAAGGTAGTAATCTAATTTTTAGTTTTTCATTGTTCTTCATGAAAAAGTTTGTTTTACTTCTCTGTATTTGAGTTTTTCAAGAAATTCATATAAACATGATTTATATATGTAATTTGTGTTATAAACGGTTTATATATATGATTTGTATGCAAGTCTAAGTTGTTTAATTCATGTAAATATGATGAACATGAAGAAATCATGTTCATAGCAATTTATAGTGAACTATTTTGAAAAATGGTTTCTTTAATATCAAAATTGACGTTTAATTCATTCTTTATGATGTAAATTGAATTTAGATTATAATAATATGTTAAGAAACAAAAATAACATGATTTAAATTATGTGATTTAGTTTAAAAATAAAGTCATAGTGTTTATTTTCTTCAAGGACACTTAACAATGGTGTTTTCTTCAAAATCATGAAATTAAAGGTTTTTAATTGATTGTTGTAATGTTTATATGTGTTAAAATATGTTAAAAGCATAAAGTTATCATTCCATAAAGTTTTATATGTATTATACGAACTAAAATCTGAGTTTGGTGCGAGGAAATAAGCCAAATTAGTTTTTTCTTGCATAGTTCGCGAGGCTGTCTGCGTCTGACTGTGACGTGGCGCCGCAACGCCAGTTCTGTGAGTAAACTGGGCACTGCAGCGCCACAGCAGCAGTGGGTGACGTGGCACGGTGCCTCTACGCCAGTTATGCATGTTAACTGCAGCGCTGCAGCACCAAAACCAGATTTCATAGCATGCTGACGTGGTAGCACAGCAGCGCCAGTTCTGAGCGTAACTGGAGCGCTGCAGCGCCAGGCCCAGTGCCTTCATGATATGGCACGACACTGCAGTGCTGGCTGCAGTTCATTATCTGGTGCTGCAGCGCCACTTATGCAGTTTAGCCAGAAAATTATATTAAATGTATAATTTTATGAGAATGTTAAGTAATAAATATAAAAGCATGTTAATAAACTTATATGCTAATTGGGCAGTATTAAATCATGTTTTTAATATAAAATGTATGATTTTAAATTATAATTTGATTAATTATAAAGTTTGATGTGAATGTGTGGGTTGATCATGTTAAATGATAATTAGTGATTAAACCTAATAATTAAAGAATGATGAGTTAACCTAGATGGGTTAACTAATGATGTGAATTAGCTATATGGTACCTAATTTATGTTACTATTGTTAATTACGTGTACGTAAGATAATTGTGGAACGAGTTGTTAATTGTTAGCTTGCGCACGAGGCAAGTTTTCTTACCCTAACTCGATTATGTTTACTTTTAATTGTGCAAGTTTTCTCAGCTATACTCTTTAATTGAGCAAGTTCTTTTATTCTGCATTGGACAAGTATTTTATTGAAGTTCATTATTGAAAATAATGTAACCTTGACTTAATTGTTCAAGCAAGATTTTAATGTATCTTTCAAATGCTTTAAGTTTATTTCTAAAGCATAACTGTTGAATATGATGTCTATTGTTATGACTTATAGTTATTTCATAATTCTTTTGCAATCGAACTCTTAATTATTGTAAGTTGATTCAACTACTCCTTAGTTGATGATAGTTGAACTCTAAATTACCCTTTGAGCTTATCCAAACCAAACTTTCTTTGGTGCGAACTTGTTAACTAAACTAAGATGAACAACCCTATTAATAGAGGATTACCATGCGACAGCGTTAATATATTTGTGCACAATACATGATACGAAGGGCTGATCCCCCTAAGTACGAGTTAAGAGTCCATATAGTCTAACAACTGTTAAAGGTCTAAGTAGAAATACTTACAACATGGGACATAGTTCAAGGTCTTATGACCCTCAGATGAATTCTAAATCCTATTTCAATTCTTCATTATTGATGATAGCGAATGTTATTCAATTCAGTTGAACTTATTCAATGATATACTATCCTTATTGATTGTTATTATTCAAGTGAGCTTTTGTTTGCTCACTCTTGTATATATAACCATTGCAGCCAAAGTTGAAAAAGTTGATGAACCGTCAACTAGCAAAGGCAAGGGCAAGATGAACAAGTGAAGACTTGTTCATATTTATGATATGATTGTGTAATAAGACTTTAATTATTATGCGATGTTTTATTTTCTGCATTGACGATGTTTAAGGTTAGAAACATTGGGAACGTTTTGATAAGTTGTAATCCTTTTGAAGAAAGATTTTTATTATTTAAGGTTATAATTTATTTTGCATTCCTTATTTATGGGCAGTTAGTTATGTTTTATTTAGATAGTGAACACCAAATCCTAGTGGAAATGATGTACCCGGATTTGGGGGTGTCACACAATACTCAAGAAATAACGATTTATATTCCCCTAACTAGTTGGGACTTGGGTCTGCTCGTAGTTAATCCCTACTTCTTTCATCCTACAGCCTTAAGTCTACTACATCGATCAATGTTTGAGAAGTGTAAGAGATGATTAATCTTTAATTTTTGTCTAGGAAATAATAATTTACAATTTTTTCATCGTTTATTTTGTAGATAATATAAAGATCTGTGTAACACCCCCAAATTTGGGTACTTCAATTCCACGGGATTTGGTGTTCACTGTACAAATATCATCTATCTATCTACCCATAATAAATGCAAACCATGCAATAGATAGAAATAAATCCTCCCCTTATGGGGTTACAACATCTGAAAATAAATACAATCCCAGGTTATACTAACCTTAAACATCTGTGCGAAAACATAAACAAATAAATAAGTCTTTAAACAACATCAAGTCTTATCAATAAACATTCTTAAATTAAATAACAAGTCTTCAACACTTGTTAACTTTCCCTTTGCCTTTGCTAGTGGAAGGCTCGTCAGATCTTTCGTTCTTAACTGCAATGTTATTATTACGCAAGAGTGAGCACGATTGCCCACAAGTATAACAATATGACAATAATATAATAACATGCGAGTGAATCAAAGACATCTGAATAACGAAAACTCGACTTTTAACTCAAGAATTAATAACAAGAATCAAAAGAACATCTAAGGGTCATAAAACCTCGAACTATATCCTAGATTGTAAAGGGTTTATACTTTAAACCTTTAACAGTCATAAGACTATGGACTCTACTTCTCTTACTTAGGAGGATCAGCCCTTAGTACCATACTGTGCACAATATCTCAACTCTAAAGCGTAAATAATCCCCTATACAGGGTTGTTCATCTCAGTTTGACATCAGAGTCCGCACCAAAGGAAGTTTGGTTTGGATAAGCTCAATAATAATTCTAGAATTTAGAACGCTCATCAACTATAGACTAGTCGAATCAATAAGGGTTTGCTAGTCTTACAAGGTTCAACAATAAATGATATTTAAATTGAATAATAACTTCTCAAGAGTATACAATCGAATAAGTACTGTATAACTGGAATCATGCTTTTAAAGGTAATATAATATCTTATATGAAATCTCAACTTGACTAACAAGTATAAGAACTTGTATCATGATAATATTTCAAAAATAGAAACTTGCTCAATAAAAGTAAACTTTGAGTTTAGTAACTTGCTTGACATAAGAATAATTAATAGAACACTTATTCAACTTAAAGAGTTTAGATAAGAAAACCTTCTTAACGATAATGAGTTAGGGATAGAATACTTGCCTCGTGCGTAAGCTACAAACCTAGTTACAATTCAATTCCTCAACGTTCTACACATTACATTATGCATACGATGTCGATTAGTTTCATTGCTTCTATGTTCAACTGTTGAACTTTTCATATAAGTCAACTTACAAGTTGGTTCATAGTGTTAACTTATTAATTAACCACATAACATGAGTATGAATTCACAATATGCGTATCCTATAGGTATAATCATTCAAACAATCATAATATTCAAGTTCGCACTTAGTTTGTTAACTTGAACCTTCACATTATCTTATACATGTCAACAACTTAGTTTATTAACATGAACTTCAAATCATATAATATGTGTTAATAACATGTTATAGCATAGCATTACATGTTCATCAAGTCCTCAAGTAGGTTATAGCATAGTATTACACTTACCACGACGTTTCGACGTTGATTCGTCGCACGTCCGACTCGTCCCTCTTGCGTACGCTTAACATGTTCATGCAATTTGTCTAACACATCATTGATTAATGTTAAATATCATTATATTTCATAATATTCATGTTTTATAACTTATAACAACATCTTTTATCGTCGAGAGCACTACACTTACGTACGGACATGTCCGACGCCCTCTGATTGCCTTTGAATACGCATCAGTCACAATGATGACCATTTTGACCCTGTTTAACGACTTCAAATCAAAAAACTTAAAGAATCAAAGTTGTAGATCTACTCGTTATCTTTCCGAATCATCCTGAATCGCCTTAATCGAAGTTTGTTTGAAGAAGTTATGCTTATTTTACTATAGGAGGTCAAAATAGTCTCTAAAATCAAAAAAAGGCTCCCGGACAGCACCCACCCCCGCTGGGGCGGGGCTTTAAGCCTATGAGGACCCGCTGGGGTGAGGACCCGCTTGGGCGGGGCTCCCTGCTGGTGCATGTTTTGGTTCGCAATTTTGACAGTTCGTTAGCCGAATTACTCCAATTAAATGCAAATTAAACTAACTTCGTGATTTCTATGAAGTATAAACTTCATAGAAATATTATACAATGTTACTAACATGTTTTTAACATCTTAAATCATGCAATTACTTGAATCAAATCATGAAATTTTACTATTCTTGGTGTTCTTGACGGTTTTGAAAAAAAAACATGAAATTTGACGTCACAGATTTGTTATAACTCTGAATCTGTCCGTTCAAAATTTGTTTTCTTTCTTTTAACATGTATTATCATAATCTACTGTCATATTTAAGTTAAAAACATCATTCATGGCATACAATTATTCGTAAGGGCCATAAGGGCCATATATAGAATTTTTATACTCTGTAGTAGTTCATGAAACTCTAATTAAAGCATGCTTACATGACATTGATTATTTTAAAACATGAATACATGATATAAAACATATTAAGAACATATACTAACATACATATCATCATATACTCATCAATTATCAATCTCTTCAATCACAGAGGACTTTAAAAATAGTTTTTCATAGAAAATATAAGAACGTAATTAAGTTTTTGGGTTGAAGAGATTACCCCTTGCAATCTTTGTGAATATGATAGGAAGATGATGATAGTGACTTCTCAAATTCTTCTCCCTCAATCTATTCTCTCAATTTTTCTCTCTAAACTCTCTCTGATGGAAAATTACGAACTATACAACTGATATAAGATATAAGTATAGTTATAATACGTATAAGATATATAAGCATAATGGGTGAGTGGTTGTCAGTTAATCCCATAATGGGTTAACTGGCTCCAACCCCCACTAAGGCCATGTTTGGCTAGTTCTTATTAATCATTTTCTCCTTAATTTAATTAATCTTTATAATATAGTTAAATAATTTCACACTCAATTAATCATATAATCTTATTTAAATCAATTAAATAAAATAAAATAATTCCACATTAAATCACATATTCACATAATTAAATTTCTCATTTATTAATTATGTCAAATCATTAAATTCTAATTAATTATTAAATTAATTAGACTACATTTTGCTTATTTAAATAATTCATTTAATAGAATAAGCTCAATTAAATACATACTTTGAATAATAAAATTCTCTACATTAATTTAATCACTGTAACACATATAATTAAATTAATCTACCACGAATTCAATAATTAATTATTTAATTTAATAATTAAATCATCGAAAAATATTTATTTAATTCAATAAATATTTAAATTAAATTATAAAATCTCGTTCGTCACATCTTTCCCCCCTTAAAAGGATTCTGCCCCCAGAATCACGGTTTAATTAAAAATTTCATCCCGTTACATTCTCCCCTCCTTACAATGATTCTGTTCTCAGAATCGCTTACACATAAATTACGTAAATAACTGTGGGTAATTTTTCATCATATGCTCTTTGAGTTCCCACGTAGCTTCTTCAGCGTTGTGGTTCCTCCAAATTACCTTAACATAAGGTATTACTTTATTTCTGAGAACTTGCTCTTTCTTGTCAACAATCTGAACAAAAATTTCTTCATAGGATAAGTCTTTCTCAAAATATAGGGGTTCATATTCAATTACATGCTTGTAATCGGGTTTGTAGGGTCGTAAAACTGAAACATAAAAGACGTTGTGGACATTCTCGAGTGCCGGAGGTAAGGCTACCTCATACGCAACTTCTCCAATCCTTCGCAGTACCTCAAAGGGTCCAATGAACCTCGGGCTCAATTTCCCTTTCTTACCGAATCTGATCTTCCAGGGAGAGAATTTCAAAAACACATAGCTACCCGATTCAAACTCAATATTTTTACGGTGTGGATCGGAGTATTTCTTTTGCCTATCTTGAGCTGCTATTAGTCTCATTCGGATCACTTTGACTATCTCTTCTGTCTACTGTACCAATTCTGGACCTAGTAATTGTCTCTCGCCAACTTCATCCCAGTATAGCGGAGTTCTGCATTTTCTTTCGTACAACACTTAGTAAGGCGGTATGCCAATACTAGCGTGGTAACTGTTGTTGTAACCAAATTCAACAAGCAGTAGGTGGTCATCCCAATTGCCTTTGAAATTCATGATGCATGCTCTTAACATATCTTCTAATGTCTGGATCGTTCTTTCACTCTGCCCGTCTGTCTGAGGGTGATAAGCCGTACTCATTCTTAACTGTGTCCCTATGCACTCCTGTAGTCGCTTCCAGAAGTTCGATGTAAAGCGCGGATCCCTATCGAAAACAATCGACACCGGAACTCTGTGCCTGGAAACAATCTCTTTCACATATAACCTGGCCAACTGGTTTAAGTTGAATCTGATTCTTATCGAAAGAAAGTGTACAGATTTCGTCAATCCATCAACGATAACCCATACTGCGTCGTAGCCTTTCTGAGTTGTCGGAAGGCCAACCACAAAATCTATTATAATATGTTCCCATTTCCATTCTGGGATATCTAAAGGTTGTAGCAATCCACTTGGCCTTTAATGTTCTGCTTTCACTTTCTGACATGTCAGACACTTGGCAACACACTCTGCAACATCTCATTTTAAATTCGGCCACTAGAAATATTGTCGAAGATCCTGGTACATCTTGGTACTACCGGGGTGAATCGAATACTGTGAGCTATAAGCCTCGCTCAAAATGTCCTCCTTAATCTCTAGCACTGACGGTACCCAAACTCTATTATCAAATCTTAGTAGTCCCTCACTGTCCATCTTGAATCTCGGTTCGGTTCCTTCAGATATTTTATTCCTTACTTTCTCACATTCTTTGTCCTGAAGTTAAGCTTCCTTAACTCTATCCAGCAAAGTTATATCAGCTTGCAGTTGAAACAGCTTCTCGTCAATCTCCATCGGACACTTCACTTCCAATTCCAGCTTCTCCATTGCTAAAATTAGCTCTTCCTGAGCAGTTAACATCATCAGCTTCTCCCGACCCTTTCTTCTTAAGGCGTCGGCAACCACATTTGCCTTACCCGGATGGTATAAGATATCGTAGTCATAGTCCTTAATTAACTCCAGCCACCTTCTCTGGCGCATATTCAAGTTCTTCTGTGTAAAAATATATTTCAGACTCTTGTGGTCTGTATATATTTCACACTTCTCTCCATAGAGATAGTGTCTCCAGATCTTCAAGGCAAAAACCACTGCAGCTAACTCCTAAGTCATGGGTCGGATACCCCTTCTCATAGTCCTTCAGTTGTCGTGATGCATACGCAATGACCCTGCCGTTTTGCATAAGCACGCAACCAAGTCCTTTATGCGACGCATCACTATAAACTACAAAATTTCCTGTGTCATCCGGAAGAGATAACATAGGTGCTGAACTCAACCATTTCTTAAGCTCTTGGAAGCTTTCCTCACACTTCTCCGTCCAAACGAATTTCACCAATTTTCTAGTCAAATTCGTCAGCGGAGTTGCGATTTTGAAAAAGTCCTGAATGAATCTTCTATAATAACCTGCCAATACAAGAAAACTTCTCACTTTCGACGACATTTTTGGCTGATCCTAGTTCATCACAGCTTCGACTTTATCAGGATCTACCGAAATTCCGTCCTTATCGATCACATGTCCAAGAAATTGCACCCTTTTAATCCAGAATTCACATTTTGAAAATTTGGAGTACAACTTCTCTCTTCTCAACGCCTCTAGTGTTACTTTCAAATGCTCTATATGTTCTTCCTTGGTCTTCGAGTATACCAAAATATTATCGATAAACACCACTACAAATTTATCCAAAAACGGCTTGAACACTCCATTCATTAGGCCCATGAATGCTGCAAGAGCATCCGTTAGACCAAATGACATTACCAAAAATTCGTAGTGACCATATCGAGTTCTGAACGCTGTCTTCGGAACATCCTCCGGCTTCACCTTCAGCTGACGATAACCACTTCTCAGGTCAATCTTTAAAATGTATCTTGCTCTCTTTAATTGATCAAACAGGTCATCGATCCTCGGTAATGGATATCTATTCTTAAATGTGACCTTATTCAGTTCTCTGCAGTCGATGCAGAGCCGCATCGTCCCATCCTTCTTCTTCACAAACAACATCAGCGCTCCCCACGACGATACGCTCGGTTGGATGTACTTTTTGTCTAGTAATTCTTGCAGTTGTACCATCAACTCTTTAATCTCTACTAAAGCCATCCGGTACAGTGCCTTCGAAGCCGTTCCTGGTGCCAAATTGATCACAAACTCAACCTCTATGTCTGGCGGAAGTCCTGGCAGATCATCCAAAAATACGTCTATAAAGTCCCTCACGAATGGTATATCTTCCAATTTTGGGTTCTCTTTATGACTATCGACTATGTAAGCTAAATATCCTACATAGCCTTGTTTTAACAATTTTCTGGCCTACATCATCGTCAGACAACTCGCTTGTCTAGGTGACTTGCTGCCATAAAACACAACCTTTGACGGGGTCATAAGTTTAATACATTTCTTCTGGCAATCAATTACAGCCCCATAATTGAATAGCCAATCCATTCCCAAAATAACATCGAATTCCCCAAGTCTAATCGGGATGAGATCTACATTCATAATATTACCCTTAATATCCACCCTACAGTTCTTGTGTATGTATTTAACAGGGATAACTTCTCTATTCGCAATCTCTATGTTCATGGGGTTTTCTAACTCATCCTTAGGCAATTCTAAGTTCTTAGCAAAGTCATCGGATATAAATGAACAAGTAGCACCCGAATCAAATAGTACATAATCATTAACTTTATTGATCAGAATGATACCTGACACCACATCGCGAGACTGCACAGCATCCTGCACTGTTATGTTGAAGGTTCTGGCGGTCGGTCGGTTAGTTGTGGTTGGTCCCGTGATAGTTAGAGCATTGCCCTCGCTGCCTCCTCTGTTCCCTCCTAGTCCTGACCTTCCAGATCCCTTCTTGGGACAGTCCCTTGCCAGATGGTCCTTCGACCCATATGTAAAACAGGCGCCCTTCTTTGGGTTAGGACAGTTAGGTGCTATGTGGCCTTCCTGACAACAATTGTAGCACACCCATTTTCCTTTCATACAAACCCCCAGGTGAGCTTTCCCGCAGGTCGGGCATGCTTCGATTTTCTTTTTCTAACCTCCTTGCTGATTCTCGGTTGACGAGTTATTAGTCCACCTCCTCTTCTGATTGTTACTTCTTCCCGTGTTGCTGCCACTAGCTTTGTTATTTCCTTCACTTTCATTCTTCTTCTTCTTCTTCTTCTTCTTCTTCTTCTTCTTCTAATCCTGATTGTACTTAGTCATCGCATCGCTTCCACCTCAGCGAGTATGGCCTTCTCCAGCACCGTAGCAAAAGTGTTCAATTGAAACATTGACACTTTGCTATACAACCAAGGCTTTAGGACCTGCTCAAACCTGTGACGCCCCCAAATTCCAAGACCTGCCACTTGGTCTCTTGAATTCAGTTCGTCACGTTCTCATGGTAATACAATAATAATAATACAACTAAATGTCGCATCGCACAGCAGAATAAAATACACGACTACTATCGAATAGATTACATTTAAATAATATAATTTATTCACGTCCCAATGTCTTGTAACTTAAACAGTGATTACATAGCTTAGACATATCTTAAGCATAAATAACCTTAACTAGTACATAATATCATAAGTTCTTTATTACAATCATAAGTCCTACATAATAAAGCTACTCAGTAGCCTTTCCCTTGCCCTTATCTGTGCCCGAAGGTCCGCACTACTCTGCCTTAACTGAAATGTTTTAGGGAAAGCAAGAATGAGCACAAATTTGCCCAGCAAGTAATATACAATAAGGGTGAGTAATATAATTCTCAATTCTCGAAAGGGTATAGCAAGGTTTGATAGTTCAAGGATAAAAAGAATATCAATAGTTCTCAATAATAGTTGCTAATGACAGAATAATATCAATGTGATTCAATAATAAATCAATTCAAGATTTCAAGATAACTGAATACTGAGCAGTCACTAAGGACTATGAACTTCTACTAGAATTAGCAGTATTAAACTGATAACCAAAACCAAAAACAAGTACAGCAGGTGATCAGCCTAAAGTACCCTACGTTATGCATAACAATCAATCATAATCAAGTGCGCACGTCGGTTCTCCGACAATTATATTTTCCCTTCAAAGAAGGTTGTTCTTCTCAGTCAAATACGAGATCCCGCACCAATCAATTGGTTTGGGTCACTTTTCAATAATATAAGTCTAACCGAATCAAATGGCATAGACACTTTCATAATATTCAAGAACAATACCAAGTTCAACATGAATAATAGCTTTAATGAAATAAGAGTTCAAGTATGCTAATTCAATTCAAACGAGTAAGTAAAGAAACTAGTTCACAATATACAAGGATAGAATACTTGCACCGTAAAAGAGTATAAGTTAGGAAACTTGCCTTAAGCGTAGTTTATCCCCGTAATTTAATCAACACTTTTCGAATCCTATCGTAATATAGTTACGTATATATGATATCCATTAGTCATATAGTTTAACATTATATCTCATCTCATATATACGATTAACACATAAGCTACGTCTTGAACTAGTTACACAGTTATACAGTATCATATAATTTTCACAAGTCTCGACTTTTAATGTCTTTTATTATTAACGTTCCTCTTCTCAAGTTAGTCATCTTCATACATTATTACTATCATGTGAGACTACCATAAATAGTAAACATACTCTCATATTATTAATATCACATAAGACCACAATCAATACTAAATATATTTTATTTTAGCAAGTTATGGCATTTCCATAAGTTAACCGTCAAAATCGGATTCAAGTAACATCATATAATATCACGTTGCATGTATACATTTTAAAGAATACTTTTATGTTTGTTCAACCCTTTCACTTTCATTAATAATGTTTACTAATACGGTCTAACACGTTCATGCTACATTACAAAATCTATATACGTAAGTTAATCTGTTCGACATGCATTTCAAGGTTATATAAACATGCCCGAAAAATCAGAATGTATATATAGTCTTTACATGTCAATATCAACCTTCAAAACTTGTATTTTTGTTAGAAATATTCAATAATGAGGTCTAATATGCTCTTGTCATACTATGAACCATATATACATAAGTTAATGTCTTTCATGCATCTCTACCTCATACCAACATGCCTTGAAAATTAGAACATCAATGTGTTACACACATGTCAAAGTTTGTTTTCAAAACTTTGATTTTCGTTAGGAAAGTGCACTTGTTAGGTTCACATGTTAATATTATATCACGATACATATAAACTTAAGTCAATATGCATTTCGTGTGTGTCTAGGTCATACCAATATGTCTCACAAGTCAGAACATAACCATGGCGCCTATATATCAAAGTCCCTTTTTGAAAACTCTAAGTTCACTTTGAAGAACATAAGTTATTTTGCCAAAAGGTATACCATCTTGGTTTAAACATGCTTATGTTAGGTTTATATACCTATATATACGTACTACCCATGTTAACATGTTCGTTTAAATCAATGCAAGAAACTCACATAGCAGAAAGCAAGCAGAAAACAGAAACTAGAATTAGGTTCCTGCGCAGCTGCGCTGCGCCTGGGCATAAACCCGACGCAGCTGCGCCGTGTGCTGTTCGATTCAAGTGGCAGCCTGCATCGACAGACTTCCAGGCCAAAAGCCAATTTACTTCACGAAATCAGTCCCAAGCAGTTACATTATGCTTTAAACATATTACTAAGGCCATATAACAATCAAATAAACATTCTAACCTCCAATTGTCATCCAATTTCACCATTTCAAGAATTTAACAATTTAGAAAATCTCAGATAATATAATATGAAGAACATGGAATTGTTATATGAATTTGATTTCTAGCAAGCCACATTGCATTCTAAGATGTTACTAAGTTTATATAATAACTAACAAGTATAACTCAATTGATGACCAAGCTTAATTCAAGAATCAGTAAATCTCAGAGAATTTGCATAAACAAACAATTGGAGTTCATGAAATGAAGAACAAGGAAATAAAGTTATACCTCTGTTATATGTTAATTGGACTCCTCACACACTGAATATGCTTTTACAATTGCTCAGCAACTTAGAACTCTCAAACTTAGAATTTATCAGACAATTGCAAGCAACACAAAAACTAAATATGGAGCTTCTATTTATAAAGGAAACTTGGTCTGGACATTTGCATTGTACTGAGGTTGGAGTCTATGGTATAATGGAAGAAAACATTGGTTAATTGGGAGTGGTTTAACAACCCACCACCAGCCATCCCCATAGCCATTGGCTTTGCAATCAGCACCTATGCTTAGCCACTGATATAAACTTGGAAGTTACGTGATTTAGCCTTAGGCTACTGTTCATGTACTATGATGTAACTGATGAGTTTAAATCTTCCAGCAATATGTTTATTTAGTTCAATGCAGTTCTTTTTAGTTCTCCTTTTGGTTTCCACATGTAATTCCAATACATAACATTACTATAAGTAGAAGGTTTAGGGATTATATATGTTCTCTTATCATTTAACCCATGTACGGTTTCACATTATTTCATAATCAATGAAGATAACATAAGATAGTTAAGTATTATCAAAATATCTACCACATACTCATGATGTCTCACTTTAATGTATATTCACATTGTTACATAGGCATTTCATGTAACTCTCATAATTCAACAAACATTACTATATAGTTTATCTATATGTACATAGTCACATTGCACTTTACACTTTGTATAATATATAGTTAGCTACTATACATTATATACTTAATCGTCACATGCTCGTACATAGAAGTTAATAGATTTCTTATCTTAGCAATTAATTAATAATAATATCAATAATCTATTTCTCATCAATCAATGAAATTATTAAATTCCACAAAAATTGATTAAAACTTATATGATTAAATATCACATTAAATGTAAATCTTATTATATTTATGAACACGTTGCTTATTATTATTATATTATTTGTAATAATAATAATCCCCACATTATCAATTAATTATCATTAATATTCTATAACAATTAATTAATATTCTACGATAACAATTAACAATTAATTAATTGTTCACTTAATAAGTTTTTCATCAATTAATATCATCATTAATATTCCTCATCACTATGCCACACAAGGCTTTCACGAGTTTATTATAAACTCCATATTTTTCTCAATTATTATAATTATTTAATTTAATATAATTGAGTTAACTCACAAAATCATTTATATTCAAATAAATTCTCATTTCCATTAATATCTTTGTTAAATAATATTAGGAAAACCTCGGGTATTACAAAACCTCCTTGCCTTCCTCTCATCGGTGTGCACTTGACACATGGCAAACCTAGCCAACTCGTTGAATTTCGTCGCATAATCTGATACAGACATATTCCCCTACTTCAGCTCCAGAAACTGGACCTCAATTTGGTTCTGCGAGCTTGTTGGGAAATACATCTCGAAGAACATCTCCTTGAACCTTTCCCAAGTAATCAGACCTTCTCCTCCCCGGACCTTATTTGCTTGCCACCAATAACTGGCTTCTGATTTCAGCATGAACGTTGCGTAGGCAGTTTTCTGGTCCTCTCTGACTCTGCGGACGTCAAAGACTTTTTCCATCTCCATAACCCAAGTTTGAGCTTCTATCGGGTTCATGGAGCCTTTAAACTCTGGCGGTCCCACCGCCTTGAAGTCCTTAAACGTTATGTTCGGTGGAGCTTGAGGTTAATTGTTAATTGCTCCAACTAATAAGTTCACCAACTGCTGAACGAGGTTAGCATTGGCATCGTTGCTGTTGTTCATTGACCCTTCCTGGGTCGGTTGACGGTTTGGTAGTCTTCTTGGCGGCATATTTCTGTTTAAGATATACGCTAATTAGATCTTTATTCAATCCTCTAAATATTTAAGGCTTAACTTAAACATTTAAACATAATCACTTAACACATAACATCTCAAATAACTCTGATATTTTATTTAATCAAAAGTTTTAACATAATACGATAGCATTACTACTATTTACATCGACTATCCCGAGATAAAGAATTTACAGGAATTAAAACATCAAAATATTCCTCTGTTTATAAGCACATTGGAATTTACATTATTAACTACCAGACAGATTTTCACATAATCAAAATGTTCCTATCACTGCCTATTAAGGCGACGAACAGCTTTGCCGAGCTCTTCTTCCATAATACGGAACATCGTCCTGCGATCTAGCATGTACCACGGTAGACCTTCGAACTGAATTGGATATCTCATAACCCGATCTTGGGACTCATTAATAGAATTCTGAAGCGTATAGTGCGTTTCCTCAAGCTTGGTCTTCTTCGCCCGACAGTTATCTTCTACAAGATCTGCACGTCGTGAATCCCTCACCCAGGCCTCCTCCGCTATGGCAAGCCTTGCTGATTTCTCTTTTAATTCGTTCTTCAGTTTCTCTATCTCCTCTGACTTTTCTTCACCTTGGCCATTCTCGTGGATCAACTGTAATAGACGAGATTATTATTTTTTTTTTTGTGATTCTGGGGACAGAATCCTTTTAAAGAGGGAAGATTGTAACGATTGTGATTTTATATTTAATTTTAAATATTTATTGAATTAAATAAATATTTTATGTGATTTATTTATTGAGTTAAATAAATAAATTATGTGATTTATGGAGTGATTTAATTAAGTGTATATATTAATTAAATGAGTGTGCAATATTTAATTTAATTAATGTATATTAATTTTATATTATAGTTCTAATTTAATTGAGATAATTAAATTAGATGAGATATGTGATGAAGTGTTACATGGATTATAATTAGCGAGTAATTATAATTAGGTGACAATTTTATGTGATTTATTGATGTTAGATTTTAATTGATTAAATTAGATGATTAATATTTAATTAATTAAAATGTGACATTAAAGTATGCGTCAAATAATTTATTAAAATAAAGAAAAAGATTTTTAAATTTATTTTAACCAAACAAGGCCCTTATAATTGTTTTAAACCTATTTCTACCAAACGGGGCCCTAACTATCAAAAAGCTATTTAAATAAACTGTTTACCAAACATGGCCTTAGCATTAATAATCTGTTTTTAAAAATAACCTTGTTTTGCCAAACAAGGCATTGTGGCTTTTTAAAATTTGTAACTGACATTATACTTAATATATTTGTCAGTTATATTATATAATTAAGCCTATATCTATTACTACGTATTATATTATACGTTAGTCTAAACTACGTTAGAAAGAATATCAGTGTAAGAGAGAAAAGAAAGAACAGAGGAAGAGTTAGAGAAGAGAGAAGAAGAAGAAAAGGAAGAGCTTAAGCATCATCATCTTCTTCATTAACGATTAGCAAAAAGGTTATAATCTATAATTTTACTCTTACAATTATAGAACTCAATTCATATGTTTCATGTATTTTATTCTCTGTCAAAAGTTGAGTTTTCATGGAAGTTATGAAATCATGAATTTTATATGTATGTATTGTATCCATGTGTTGATTGTGGTAATTGTATGTCATAAGAGGATTTTCAGGAATTAAATTACTGTTAAAACAAGTTTCATGGAAAAAGTTTTGTTCATATTGTTTTATGTATATTGATTGGTTTTAAAATGGAAAATTTAGGAATTTGTATGTGTTAGTATGTCTAATTAGAATTGGTTATGATGTTATATTCAATTATGAAGAGATTTCATGTGTTATAAGTTGAATTACTTGAGAAATTCTATTACAGTAGATTATTTTATGGAAAAATATGAGTTTTTATGAAAATGGCCAAATTGGATTTTTAAAACTATTGATTCTCGTTGTTTAAATGAGTTTATGTTTTGAGTGCATGTTAGATATATGTATTACAACGTATATATGATTTACAGTGTCTATGTTACTGTATTTTTGGCTTGTATGGGTTATCCGGTAAAGCAGGGAGCCGTGGCTGTCTGCGTCTGGCCGAGCTGCTGCGCAGTTGCGCCGCTTGCTTTTACCAGAGCCTTTACCTGCGCAGCTGCGCCGGGTTTAAGGCAGCTGGCTGCGCAGCTGCGCCGGGTTCGGTGCAGTGGCAGTGTGTTTTGAACAATTGTGCAGATTATTTTCATGCCTAAGTTACATTATTGCTAAGATACTGAGCATATATCTACCTTCTATAACATGTGTTAACACGAAGTTGGTAATTTCATAATTTGGAAAATAAAAGAAATTTTGAAAACCTAATATGGTATTTAAAACTATAATTGTTTAATAAGTTACTTAATTATAATTTTATTAATTATAATTAAGAGTAAAGGTGTAATTTAAATTATAAATTTTGTGAAATTATAAGGTATAGAAGTTTAATTATTTTAATTTTAATTATAATTTATGTAATTATAATTTAATAAATGCATGTTTAATTGTGAATTTTTAATTGATAATTACATAATTAATTATAACTTGTGTAATTATAATGCATGTTATAGTTTAATTAATTATTGATTATAATTGATAAATACATGATTAATTATAAATTGTGTAATTATAAATGCATGAATGTGGTTTAATTGATTTTAAATTATAAATTGTTTATAATTTAAAAGGTAATGATAATTTAAGTAATTATAATTTGATTAAGTGTTTGAATTATAATTGTTTAATTATAATTGAGTTAAATACATAATTAATTTAATTATGTGAATATGTAGGTGATGTAATTAACTATGTGATGGTTGATTATTATTACTATTTAATCAGAATGTGAGTTAACCATGAGGGTTAACCACTTATGTGAATTAGTTACGTGTTAACTAATTTAGGTTATTGTGATTGTATATATATGTGTAGGAAGTATTAAAGTACGTGAATTGTGTTAAGTAGCTTGCGCTTGAGGCAAGTCTTCTAAACCCTAAACTCGTTAATTTTACGCAAGTCTTCTAAACCCTAAACGCGTTAACTTTACGCAAGTTTTCTAAACCCTAGTCTTGTATTGATTTTATATGATCTCTTGAATTCATATAATGTCCTTTCCATTTCAGTATTGGACAATTGTTTATTTAATTGAAATGGTCTTAACTTATTGTTCAAGTAAGATCCAATTATTATCTTAAATGCTTTAGGTTTACTTCTAAAGCATATGTTAATTCATAATTCCTTTATTTTGAATTATTGGAAGTCGATTCAACTAATCCTTAGTTGATGAACGTGAATTCTAAATTACCCTTGTAAGCTTATCCAAACCAAACTTTCTTTGGTGCGGACTTGAATTCAAATTACTGAGTTGAACAGCCCTATTTACTAGGGGAGGTTACTACGCATAGCGTGAAGATGGTTGTGCATAATACATGGTACGAAGGGCTGATCCCCCTAAGTACGAGTTAAGGTCCATAGTCTTATTGACTGTTAAAGGTTTAAATAAAAATATTTATAACCTAGGACAAGAGTTCAAAGGTCTTATAACCCTCAGATAAATTCTATATCCAAATTTTAATATTGATAGAGAATTATTATTCAATTATTTATTATTGAAGCAAGCTAAGTTGTTCAGATTTTCTTAAAGATATTCTTTCATGTCTATATTATTGTTAAACTCCAGTTAGCTGTGGTTTGCTCACTCTTGCATTAAATAACAATTTCAGTTAAGGTTGATAACGCTGATGCTCCGTCTACAAGTAAGGGCAAGGGAAAGCAAAGCAAGTGAAGACTTGTTTTTTTTTATTTGAGAATGATTGTAATAATTGAATGTTATGTTTTATTTTGGCACTTTATTATATTCATGTCAAGGTTAGAGTAACCCTGGGATTGATTTTGAGAAGGTTGTAACCCTTGTTTTAAGGGAGATTTACTTATTTTAATTTAAGTTGTAGTTTATTTTGCATTATTCATTGGGTAGATATATGTTATATTAGAAAGTGAACACCAAATCATGTGGAAACGAAGTACCCGGATTTGGGGGTGTCACATCAACTCCCACTCTACGTCTTCAAGACGTATGTAAAGAGCCTCCATCTCACCGTCCTTCTGCTCGATGGTAGACTGTTGAGTAACCGTCTGCTCCCTCAGCTCCTGAACAGTATCTCGTAACTCTATGTTACGGTCATACAGTTCGTCATACATCTCAACACTGATAGAGTTTGGTGGGAACTCTTCAGGGTCTTCCTCATCCTCCTCATCCGCCTCAGCCTGAATCTCTATCTCCTCAGAGTCCTCCTTTGAATCGAACACCAGCTCATGCTCCCGACCAACGACTGTGATCAAAGGAGATGGCTCTCGTCGAATCAACTGCTCCCAGACTGTGTGAATGTCTCGGGGCTTCTCCTCTCTGGCCTCTTGGGGTACAATGTCCTTAGGCTGACTAGGTTCTCCAGCATCCGTTATCCTGACAAATCAAATTTTAAGTCTTAGTTATTACGTGATGCTAATCGATACTCGAGTACATAAGTATAAACACATAGCACATAAGTTAATTATTATCTTTCTTAGAACTCGATAAGAGTTATCATTACTATGTTCTTAATCTCTTAAAAGGCTATTACCCTAAGGTTTTCCCACACCTAAGGTTCATAACCTACAGCTCTGATACCAACCTGTGACACCCCCAAATTCGGGTACTTTAATTCCATGAGATTTGGTGTTCACTGTACAAATATCATCTATCTATCTACCCATAATAAATGCAAACCATGCAATAGATAGAAATAAATCCTCCCCTTATGGGGTTACAACATCTGAAAATAAATACAATCCCAGGTCATACTAACCTTAAACATCTGTGCGGAAACATAAATAAATAAATAAGTCTGTAAACAACATCAAGTCTTATCAATAAACATTCTTAAATTAAATAACAAGTCTTCAACACTTGTTAACTTTCCCCTTGCCTTTGCTAGTGGAAGGCTAGTCAGATCTTTCGTTCTTAACTGCAATGTTATTATTACGCAAGAGTGAGCACGATTGCCCACAAGTATAACAATATGACAATAATATAATAACATGCGAGTGAATCAAAGACATCTGAATAACGAAAACTCGACTTTTTACTCAAGAATGAATAACAAAAATCAAAAGAACATCTAAGGGTCATAAGACCTCGAACTATATCCTAGGTTGTAAAGTGTTTATGCTTTAAACCTTTAAAAGTCATAAGACTATGGACTCTACTTCTCGTACTTAGGGGGATCAGCCCTTAGTACCATACTGTGCACAATATCTCAACGCTAAAGCGTAAATAATCCCCTATACAGGGTTGTTCATCTCAGTTTGACATCAGAGTCCGCACCAAAGGAAGTTTGGTTTGGATAAGCTTAATAATAATTCTAAAATTTAGAACGCTCATCAACTATGGACTAGTCGAATCAATAAGGGTTCGCTAGTCTTACAAGGTTCAACAATAAATGATATTCAAATTGAATAATAACTTCTCAAGAGTATACAATCGAATAAGTATTGTATAATTAGAGTCATGCTTTTAAAGGTAATATAATATCTCATATGAAATCTCAACTTGACTAACAAGTATAAGAACTTGTATCATGATAATATTTTTAGAATAGAAAACTTGCTCAATAAAAGTAAACTTTGAGTTTAGTAACTTGCTTGACATAAGAATAATTAATAGAACACTTATTCAACTTAAAGAGTTTAGATAAGAAAACCTTCTTAACGATAATGAGTTAGGGATATAATACTTGCCTCGTGCGCAAGCTACAAATCTAGTTACAATTCAATTCCTCAACGTTCTACACATTACATTATGCATACGATGTCGATTAGTTTCATTACTTCTATGTTCAACTGTTGAACTTTTCATATAAGTCAACTTACAAGTTGGTTCATAGTGTTAACTTATTAACTAACCACATAACATGAGTATGAATTCACAATATGCGTATCCTATAGGTATAATCATTCAAACAATCATAATATTCAAGTTCGCACTTAGTTTGTTAACTTGAACCTTCACATTATCTTATACATGTCAACAACTTAGTTTATTAACATGAACTTCAAATCATATAATATGTGTTAATAACATGTTATAGCATAGCATTACATGTTCATCAAGTCCTCAAGTAGGTTATAGCATAGTATTACACTTAGCACGACGTTTCGACGTTGATTCGTCGCACGTCCGACTCGTCCCTCTTGCGTACGCTTAACATGTTCATGCAATTTGTCTAACACATCATTGATTAATGTTAAATATCATTATATTTCATAATATTCATGTTTTATAACTTATAACAACATCTTTTATCGTCGAGAGCACTACACTTACGTACAGACATGTCCGACGCCCTCTGATTGCCTTTGAATACGCATCAGTCACAATGATGACCATTTTGACCCTGTTTAACGACTTCAAATCAAAAAACTTAAAGAATCAAAGTTGTAGATCTACTCGTTATCTTTTCGAATCATTCTGAATCGCCTTAATCGAAGTTTGTATGAAGAAGTTATGCTTATTTTACTATAGGAGGTCAAAATAGTCTCGAAAATCAAAAAAAGGCTCCCGGACAGCACCCACCCCCGCTGGGGCGGGGCTTTAAGCCTATGAGGACCCGCTGGGGTGAGGACCCGCTTGGGCGGGGCTCCCTGCTGGTGCATGTTTTGGTTCGCAATTTTGACAGTTCGTTGGCCGAATTACTCCAATTAAATGCAAATTAAACTAACTTCGTGATTTCTATGAAGTATAAACTTCATAGAAATATTATACAATATTACTAACATGTCATCTTAAATCATGCAATTACTCGAATCAAATCATGAAATTTCACTATTCTTGGTGTTCTTGACGGTTTTGAAAAAAAACATGAAATTTGACGTCACAGATTCGTTATAACTCTGAATCTGTCCGTTCAAAGTTTGTTTTCTTTCTTTTAACATGTATTATCATAATCTACTGTCATATTTAAGTTAAAAACATCATTCATGGCATACAATTATTCGTAAGGGCCATAAGGGCCATATATAGAATTTTTATACTCTGTAGTAGTTCATGAAACTCCAATTAAAGCATGCTTACATGACATTGATTATTTTAAAACATGAATACATGATATAAAATATATTAAGAACATATACTAACATACATATCATCATATACTCATCAATTATCAATCTCTTCAATCACAGAGGACTTTAAAAATAGTTTTTCATAGAAAATATAAGAACGTAATTAAGTTTTTGGGTTGAAGATATTACCCCTTGCAATCTTTGTGAATATGATAGAAAGATTACGATAGAGACTTCTCAAATTCTTCTCCCTCAATTTATTCTCTCAATTTTTCTCTCTAAACTCTCTCTGATGGAAAATTATGAACTATACAACTGATATAAGATATAAGTATAGTTATAATACATATAAGATATATAAGCGTAATGGGTGAATGGTTGTCAGTTAATCCCATAATGGGTTAACTGGCTCCAACCCCCACTAAGGCCATGTTTGGCTAGTTCTTTTTAATCCTTTTTCCCTTAATTTAATTAATCTCTTATAATATAGTTAAATAATGTCACACCCAATTAATCATATAATCTTATTTAAATTAATTAAATAAAATAGAATAATTCCACATTAAATCACATAGTCACATAATTAAATTTTTATTTATTAATTATGTCAAATCATTAAATCTCTAATTAATTATTAAATTAATTAGACTACGTTATGCTTATTTAAATAATTCATTTAATAGAATAAGCTCAATTAAATACATACTTTGAATAATAAAATTCCCTACATTAATTTAATCACTGTAACACATATAATTGAATTAATCTACCACGAATTCATCAATTAATTATTTAATTCAATAATTAAATCATTGAAAAATATTTATTTAATTCAATAAATATTCAAATTAAATTACAAAATCTCGTTCGTCACAATCTGCATATTCATGGCTATGATTTAAGAGAATTCAAAGAGATTTAGCCTATAGGGCTTAACTTAGAAAGTTATCAGTCCCCAAATTCATTTATATTAACCCCAATTTCATTTTCCCCAAATCATTTGAAACCCTAGTTTTATTTTCTTCTAAACTCTCAACCTAAACTTCTTCAAAATGTCAAATTATGAGTCTATTACTGGTACTCAACTAACTAGTGTCAACGATAATGGTAATAGCTACTCAGTTTTGATTAATTTTTGATTAAGGTCATAGTTTAATTATTTTTTTCATTCAGAGTTTATAACTTTTCATTATTTATCTGTCTTTTTTTCTCAGATGGCTTGGTCAATCAATCACCACCAATAGTTAATCCTTCACAAGCCTCTGATAAAGGCAATGCTTCTGCCACCTGTGATTCTGTCATTGTAATTGATGATCCTAAGGAAGGAGAGAAAGGTAATGAAGAAAGTGGAAAAAGGAAAAAAGAAGAGAAAAACTTCAAAGGTTTGGTCTGAATTTAGCATCATTAAATTACAAGATGGTACCAAAAAAATTCAATTCAATTACTGTTTTGCTAAGCTTGCACATCAAAGCACTGGTTCAACTAGCCATTTAAATAGACACATGTTAGCTTGCACTGTTCGTTTATCTAAAATTGTTGGAACAAAATAGAGTGTGTTGTCTTACCCTACTATTGAAGCTGGTGGTAAAATGAGTAATTTGACAAATTTTTTGTTTGACAAAGAGAGGACCAGATATATTATGGAAAAAATAATTATGGTGCATGAATATCCATTTAGAATGGTTGAGCATGAATTTTTCATTCTTCTTTTGAAATCTCTGAACCCTAAATTTGATCCTATTTCTCGTGTTACTCTGAAGAATGACTGCATGAAAATTTATGCTTTAGAAAAGAAAAAAGTGAAAGCTTTGTTGTTTGGCATTGATAGAGTGAGTTTTACTTCTGACTTGTGGACATCTAATCAAATAATTTGGTACATGTGTCTTACTGCACATTTCTTAAATTCTGATTGGAGGCTTCAAAAAAGAGTTCTAAATTTTTGTCATTTGCCACATCCTCACACTGGTCTTATGAGTAGTGATGCCATTTTTTCTTGTCTTAGTGAATGGGGCATTGAAAATAAAATAACCACATACACTTTAAACATTGTATCTTCTAATTATTCTGCAGTTAGGAATCTTAAAGATAGTTTTGTGTTAAAAGGCAATTTATTTTTTGGTGGAAAACTATTTCATGTGAGAGGTTGTGCACATATTCTCAATATTATGGTACAAGATGGTTTAGGTGTGATTCAAAGTTATATTACAAAGGTTCGTGATAGTGTGAAATACTTTAAGGGATCTCTTTCTAGACTTCATAAGTTTTCTGAGATTGCAAAGCAATTATAATTATGCACAACTAAAAAACTTGTTTTAGATGTGCCAACTCGTTGGAACTCCACTTATGCCATGCTTGAGTCTGCTATGCAGTTTAGGGAGGTGTTCCCTATGTATCAAGAAAGGGATCCACATTATCAGTCTTGTCCATCTTTTGAGGATTGGGAAAAAGCTGCGAAGGTAATGGAGTTGCTAGAGGTGTTCAATGAAGCAACACATGTTTTCTCAGGCTTTGAATATCTTACAGCAAACCTATTTCTTCTTGAAATATGGAAAATTAAAGAGTTGTTGCTTAAGACCTCAAATGATGATTTTCACTTGTTGAGAGACATGGCTTTCAAAATGAAAGAAAAATTTGATAAGTATTGGGGGAATATAACATTCTGGTGGCAATTGCATCTATCCTTGACCTAAGGTATAAGATGCAATTGGTCATCTTTTGTTTTCCAAAAATTTTTACAACTGAGTTTGAAGCTGATAGAAACATTGAACTTGTGAAAAGAGCACTTTATGAGCTCTATGAGTACTATGCTGCTGTTCACTGTCTAATTCCTACTAGTGTGCCTAGTATGGAAGGAAGTTTTGCCAATGCTAGTTGTAGTTGCAATGAGAAAATTAAAACAAAGAGCAGAGCTAAGTTTGATTCCTGTGATCAAGGTATGGACACTGTTACTCCTATTAAATCTGATCTGGATGCATATCTTGAAGTGGGTAGGTATATATATAATGATGATGAGTCCTTTGATGCTTTACTTTGGTGGAAAGCAAAAACCTTAAAATTTAGAATTCTTTCAAAAATGGCAAGGGATATACTATCAATTCCTGTTAGCATTGTGACATCTGAGAGTACTTTTAGTGCTGCTGGAAGGGTACTAGTGGAGCTCTCTCAAGCCTGAGGCTGTTCAAGCTCTTATATGTACTTTCGATTGGCTAAGATGTGATTATAGGCTAAGTAAAATGAGTGCTCCTATGGTATGATTTTTTTTCTTATGAACTTTTAGTTTTCATTTTTATTAATGTTGTTTATGTATGTAACAAATTGGTTTAACACTTAACAGGTTGATGAAGATGGTGTTAATGACATAAATTTGGCGTGAAGTTATGTTGTTGTTGTATTGCTACAGTGATGCTACTACACTACTATTGGGTTGCTTCTGCATTGTTGTTGTGTTGCTGCTAAGGCTACTATTATTTATGTTTTTAATTTGTTTTTGCAATTGAGTGGCAGTGAGGATTAAAACTACTTTTATTTGGAATTACAAACTTTATTATTGCTACTTTGCTACTTCCTGGTTTATTATTTTTGTTGGACTGAAGTATTGAACTTTATTGCTTGCTTTTGCTTGGTTGTTTTGTTTTGAAGTTTGAAATATGAACTTGTTTAACTTGTTAATTCTTGTTGTGACTGAAAGTGATAAACTTGTGCCTGTTGAAGGGGAACAAGGCTGAGCTGGCTCCCTCAGGTAAATAAACTGTTTTTTTTATTTTCTGGGTTGCACACAAGATTGAGTGCTTTTTACTTGATTTTTTTCTTTTCTTTTCTTTTTCTAGGCTGTTGAGTTTTGTTCCGATCGTAATTGGGATATATATTGATGTGGCTTGTTCATAATAAGCTTAATTTCTTTATTGGATGTTAAAGCTATCAGATTTTAACAAGGTTAAGGAGTTTTCACCAGCTCTTCTCACAGGTCAACTCCTCGATTTAGATGAGGAGATTGAAGCAGAAGGTGCTAATTATCAGCTTGAGATGATGAGATGCTTGAGAGGTTAATGTTGACAATAACACTGTTGGATGGTGAGTTTTGTCTTATGTATTGTCAATCGATATACTTAAAGATAGACAAACTGGGATGGCAATCTTTAGTATGTTTGCTATGGCTTTTTAAATGTTAAAGTCTAATTATCTTCCATGTATAAATATTAAAGCTATCACATATAAAAATAAAAATAGTAAACTAACATATGTCTGCCCATTTTCATGTAATGCATTTTGTTGTTATATCTGACCATGAAATATCAAGAAACAGTAAAGAAGGATCATCTAGTAGACTATTCTACCTTGTACTTCCTCCATCATTATATCCTCTTTCTGCAAAATGATTAGGAATTATTGCATGAATAAATGTTTGTGCTCCTCTAATCTATACAACTTTTTAACATTCATTTAGTTAAATGTTTATGATTCATCTAATAAAACTTAAACATCCATTTATTTAATATTTTTATTTTAATATTCGGCTTCTAGATGGTGTTTATTAATTTTGTAAAAATTATAAGAACTCAGAATTGACTAATTTTATTTTTCCTTGAATTTCAGATACTTCAATGTAATTAGTTTAGATCTAGAGGGAAGAACTACGTGAGCATGGACGGATATCAGGTGCATGCTTAGATGATGCTCGTGGAATTATTCCTGGACTCAAGGTAAATTTCTTCTCGTGTTCTTATTTTAGTTTGTGTGATTCCCTAGTGTCTTGCTTTATATAGTTTTAATAGTTTTTTTGAATTGGATATACAGACACTAATGCAGGGATTAAATAGTTGAATTCCAATAATTGATTGCTTTTTCTGTATTCAGATCAAAATTTCACTATCTTTCTTAATATTTTGGTTTAAAAAGATATTTGTTTCGGAGAAGTGGCATCCTGATAAACACAAAGGTGATAAATATAGAAGGACTAAAGGTACTACAAATTTCTTCATTTCTTTTTGTTGTGCTTTATTGTTGGATGATGGCCTGGTGCAGTGGTGTTGTTGTTGCTTGTATGTTGGATGTTGGCCTGTTGCTACTTTGTTTTAAACTTCAAATAATCATGTAATGATGTAATAGGATTTACAATTGTAAGAATATTGTGAAGTGCTTGTACTTTCTGCATCTAAAATTATGTATTGCAGTTCTGCAACATTGAATTTTAATACATGTTCATTTTTATTCTAGTTTGAATCAAAAACAAATAGTTTGCCTTTTATATCGAGCCGAATCGAATGAATTTTGGGTCTTAGATTTTGCAATCGAGTCGAACTTGAGCAAATAGTTCTATTTTAGTATCGAACTCAAGTCGAATCCGATGTGAACCATTTTTGTCTCGAGTCAAATATGAGCAAGTCAATATCCGGATTGATTCGACTCGTTTATAGCCTTAGATATTGCCCCATCCCATGCTTTATACTTCTCGATGGTAGGGTGGTCAATGATGGCCATTGGTTATTGTACTTGCTCCGAAGCATGCCATTGGACCCCAGCTTTTCGGCATAAATCTGTGATCAAAAATCTATATAATAATCCGCCTATAGTACCTCCTCGCAAAGCGCGTTCAATGGACTCCTGAATAATCATATTGACATCCACTGTATGAATTCTAATAGCATTGTTTGCTCCAAAGTGGTGGTGTACAATGTCGTATAATAACCGAGCCCTCTCCTTAGTCACATCATTTTGGTGACATGTGGGAATCAACCTGGCACATAGGAATGCGTACCAGGCTTTGCCATAGCGACTCAATACAGAGTGTGGGAAGCTGATCTTCTCATTGGTTCCCGCTCTAGTTACCCATTGTGTTCCTAGATTTCACAACCTTTCAATTAGACTATCCAATCTGAAATTAAACTCTTCGTACCGATTACCCAAAGCTGGAGTTGCCAACCCAAAGTAGTTGTTGATAGAGTTGTCATCAAATGGCACTGGCTTACCCTGAACCATCACCACATGATCCACTCGCTCGATCGCATTCGCATAGAATTCCTTGACGATATTGATCGCAGCCGGCTTGGGTTGCTCGACCAATTGAAACCAGTTTTGCTCAACAATCATGAGCGTCATATCCCCATCCAAGTTAGCATTCGATTTCAAACCCCGCTCCAAAACTAATGTCTTTTTGTCCAATACAATTTTAAACCTAGTTTCCGCCGCCTCACTGACAAATTTTGCTCCATTAAATTGTTCCCTAGATGTAGAACTAGACGCTTTTGGCCTTTTAGCAGAAGACATGGCATTTCAAAGTGCAAAATAAGTGCTCAAATTAGATTAGACAATTTAGCGAACAGTTGGCGGGCTGCTTTGTTTTTCCCCCAAACTTACTCCTTTTGATCAAGAAAATATCCCCAAATATAGAACAATTCAATACAAACCTTGGGCCATCAGTAACCTAAGGTATCCCAATACAATCTTAATGAAAAAATGAATTAAGGTAACTTCTCTTATTACACAGTATTTGAATTTTTATTTTACCTCAATTGAAGCTTTTGCAATCCCACTTGGTGATGAGTTTGTCCCTTCGTAGCCTTGATAGTAGATATGTTCGATTTTTAGAATTGGGGTTTGGAAGTCGGGGTTAAGTGTACGAGTGAGGGAGTTAGAATGGCAATATGACTGGTAAATTGGTGTTATATATTGGTTTGGGATAGTGTTTGGGTTCTGTATTTGAGATGGAGTGGGAGTAGGGTGTGTAGGAGTCCGATTGGTAGTTGGGAAGAAAAGAGTTGAAGAAGACTTTGAGTTTGATTCGAAGAGGGTGAAGAGAAAGGATGTCGAGAAAGGGGCTAAAACCCTTATTTTAAAAATGAACTCAGCCGATCGGTGCGCCCCGTGCCTTGTTCCCTTTGTTTATGGCGCGCCACACGCTGGGTAGGAAGATTTTTTGATGAAGTGGTGCGGCCCGCGCCAAATTCTTAGTATTGACAACGCCCACCGAGCTGATGATGCAGAATCTCTAGACTGCGTAGCGCGTTCCGCGCCATTCTGGTGCACTTTTAGTGGAATGATCTGTTGAGGTAGCTTACTCTGCACTGTGATAGCTTCATTGATGGCGCGACCCGCGCCACTCTGCTATTTTGAATGCTTTGTTTGTGCAATTGCTTTCCTTTCTCCACTGAGATCACTACCTAATAAACATTAAACAACAATATCATTAAGACATTAACTTAGAAAATTGACTAAAATAAAATCTAGAATTTAACTAAATGAAATAAAAGAAAAACTAAAGAAGGAGTTAGAAATTGGGTTGCCTCCCAACACAGCGCTTGGTTTAGAGTCGTCAGCCTGGCTTGGGTTTTGGCTCAGTTTTGATCCTCCAGAATGATTGAGGTCTTTTAGCGATCCAATTCCCCTCCTAGATAGTGCTTTAGTCGTTATCCATTGACTTTAAATGATTGTTGACTGCTTGGATCCTGAACTTAATGGCTCCATATGGGAAAACCTTTGTAGTTGTGAATGGACTGGACCACCTGGACTTTAACTTTCTCGGGAATAGTTTAAGCCTTGAATTGAATAGTAACACTGATTGACCTGGCTCAAAGGATCGTTGGATAATTCGCGTGTCATGCCATTTCTTGGTTTTTTCCTTGTAAAGTTTGGCGTTCTCATAAGCTTGCAAACAAAATTCCTCCAGTTAGTTCAGCTGCAAGAGTCGCTTTTCACCAGCTGCTTCTAGATCAAGATTTAGCTTCTTTATCGCACAATAAGCCTTGTGTTCCATTTCAACAGGTAAGTGACACGCTTTACCGAACACCAATCGATACGGGGACATGCCAATTGAAGTTTTATAAGCCGTGCGATACACCCAAAGAGCTTCATCAAGTTTTCCTGTCCAATCTTTCTGCGTTGGATTGACAATATTTTCTATAATCTGTTTCACTTCCCTGTTTGACACTTTCGCTTTCCCATTTGTCTGTCATATCTCTTTGCTTTGCTTTGAATTACTCTTCTGAGTTGTCTTGATAATAATGCAACTTCATTATTATCTAGCCTCAAGAGTTCTTCATTTAGTTCATCATCATCGCTATCTTGATCAACAAGTAAGGCTTTGAAAGCGATTCCTTTCTTTTTGAGGTCTGTGTCTGATCCTGCTTTTTCGACTAGCATGTCGACTTCGTGGGCACAAAGATTTCCAATGAGACTATCAAGGGGATAAGTAGTTAGATCCTGCATTTCCTTGATGGCTGTAACTTTCATTTTCCACACAGATGAAAGAGCTTTGAGAATCCTTCTGTTCTTCTCATTTGTTGTGTAAGCTTTTCCCAGTTGTTCTAGCTCATCAACGATTCTAGAAAAACGAGTTTCCATATCAATGATCTTTTCACCTTCTTCCAGCTTGAAGCTTTCATACTCTTGAATTAGAGCATCTTTTCTGGTTTCTTTGATATGACTGGTTCCTTCATAGGTTACAATTAATTTTTCCCAGATTTCTTTTGCATTCTTGCAGTTGCTAACTCTTTTATATTCTATTTCTATAAAAGCACTTGTTAGCACTTGTTCAGCTTTGGAGGCGATATTCATAACCTCCTCATCCTCGGTGGTGAATTTCCCAACATCTTTCTCAACGAGCTTTTCATTTTCGAATTTTGTGGGAATCTTTACACCTCGTTTAATTGCTAGCCAAAGTTTGATTCCTTGTGACTTGGCGTAGATTTTGAACCTATTTTTCCAGGTGACAAAGTTTGTGCCAACAAATAGTGGAGGCCTGGACATTGATAGTCCTTCTCCGTAACCGGTAGCATTTGTGTAGGCCATAGATGGATCTACTATTAGATATGCCTGTAATCACATAACAAACAAGTTAATGAGCACTGCTCTGAATTCCAATTGAAAGTCCAATAATAATCTAGAAGGGGGGTGAATAGATTATTACCGTTTAAAAATTATCTTTGGCCTTTTTGAATTTTAGTAGATTAATTTTATCAAATTAATAGACAGTTTAAAATTCAATCACACAATACACAGATATTTATCTGGTTCACAACATACAGCCCGGGTATGTTGCTACGTCCAGTCTCAAGATCCTCTCCAGGACTTGAGATCCTATTACTCCATGTAATAATTACTCCTTCAATAGGCGGAGAAGCCTGTACAAAGTTTTAAAGATAAACTTACAACTATCCTCAACTAACTTTCTCGGACAGCGAACTCCCAACTCCTTCCTCAAGCTTAGCTGAATCTTCTTTTGAGCTTAGTACTATTTTATACTTTGGTCTTGAAACAACAATCTCTTCCTCACCTCAGAAGTAAACTAGAGACCCAACTCCCAGCTGACCTCTCTAAGACTCTGGTCTTGGTCAAAGAATTCTTGTCTTTCTCACAAATATAAAATAAACTAACTCACCCCTTTTTCCTTTTACAAAAGTTTGTTTGAATGTTTGCCTCTAACAATAAGCAGATACAATTGTAGCACAGATATTTCTCAGATAAGTAGATATAGAATTTCAAGTGTATGATAAATGTTCAAAGACTTTTATGTGATGTGATTCTGTGAAAGCAGATATAATATTTAAGTACTTGTAATAAAGATCTTCTTTTTCTTTAAAGAATATTTTTCAGTGGATTAAGAAAAAGATTTTTCTTTATAAAGAGTGTGTTTCTTTGTTGTTGAATAAATATAACTTTGAATTAACCAACAACACACACTTATATAATGCAGCAATAATTTATGAACAATGACAGTTTTTCAAGTATGACAATGTGATTCACTTTAGATAATACTTGAACAAACTCGTTCTACCCACTTATATATATTATATTATACTTGATCTACGTTGCAAATAATTTGGCCACTTGGGATTTTAAAGACTGTCCAGAGTATTTCAAGTGAAATATCCGAATTTGCTTAACGCGTATCGGTATCCAAGTACTGACTAAATTTTTAGATTCACAACTTGATAATCGGATATAGAATATTAAAGAATATTTATATCGATTATTTATATCAGTAAAGGGCCACTTGGGATTTTAAATACCGCTCAGAGTATTTCAAAGAAATATCATCTGAATTTGCATATCGCATTTCGGTGTTCAAGTACTGACTCTTTACTAGATATGATAGATCATATATAAGATATATATAAATGTTTATCACATGTTATATCTGAATATCTAAATCTATAGTATTGATTATACCAGTAAAGGGCCACTTGGGATTTTAAAGACCGTTCAGAGTATTTCAAAGAAATATCATTCGAATTTGCATCACGCGTTTCGGTGTTCATGTACTGACTCTTTACTAATATGGATATATAGATATATGAATATGTATGACAATTTATCACACACACATATATATATATATATATATGAATGAGCAAGTATGAGATGATATAAACAATTATAATTTTGACAACTTATCTCAAATACTTGGACCAATTTTTCTCTTCCAAAGAAAATTATAACTTTAATTGAGCGAAAAGAGTAAAAGCTTGTTTTTACAATCTGTAGGCAATGAGAGTAAGCTTTTTGGTTTATAGAAATTGGTTCAATGAAATAGATAGAAAGCCTCCTCTTTATAGAATTTTTCAGGTTCGGGCAAAACTGTAATTTTTGAAAATAATTTTTGAATTGGAAGGTCCGGATTGTATGATGAAAAAATGAGGGGCTCGGATTGCTTGATATATAGCCGGTTATGCAAATTTGAAATGGCCCAACAATGTGAGTCATTACATATGCTCATTTTTGTATCAAAGGCACAAACACCAAGACTACTCATTTATACTTCCATTCATTTTCGGCACACACACTGATTTGGCACTAACATGCACATATCTCCAAGTAAGCACAACAACATTTCACAAACACCAAGTTCGGCACACACACAAACAAACTTACATGCACCCACTTCATACACCATGCACACACGCACGGATATATATATATATATATATATATATATATATACTTTTACATATAAAATATATTTTAGTATATATATATTTTAAAAATAATTTTTGCCCTTAAAAGATTTTGAAAAATTATTTTAAAATAATAAGAATCTCCTTGCCTTAGTAAATATTACTATATGAACTCATTTGATTAACACTTGATATTAAATTATCAAGGTCATAAAATAAATTCAAATAAAGTAAGAAAATAAATATTTTTGGTCAAAAATATAAAAGGTAATTAATAAAACATTTTTTAACACTTAATCCTATGGAGAGGATTCTACCCTTTTTGACCTTTAATCCTAATTTGTTATCATCAAAATTAAATACCCAATTTTGGAGACCTATCAATCTCCCCCTTTTTGATGATGACAACAAGTAAAAATATTTGTTTTTCAGAACTCCCCCTTAATTCATGAAACTCCCCCTGAGATCATGAATCGGGTTTTTAAAAGAATTTTAAAATTTTGAAAGATTGAAAAACTATCAGACAGACAGACACAGTTTATAACCATCCAGGCAGTTTGTATAATAATTATATCTAATCATGCAAACCATCCATCCATACAAACCATCCATCCTGTCAGTTATACAGTTATAACAGTTAATAACAGTTCCTGTCAATCTCATGCACCATTCAGACCATAGCAATTTTATAGCAGTTCATATCTAATAGATCCATGTCTGCTTTCATATCAGATTATTACTTAATAATAATCTGATACTTTCGTTTTTCTGATATTTTTCTTTTCATATCAGATTATCAGTTTAGATCCATGCCTGCTCAAATATCAGAATTATTACTTAATAATAATCTGATATTTTTCTTTTTCTGATATTTTTCTTCTCTCCCTTTGTCATTAACAAAAATGGAGGGGCAGGAGAAAAATACCAAAACCTGCAGAAACTGATAGTTTCAGAAGTTTCCTGCAAGTTAGTAAAATAGTTAAACATATAGTAATCATCCTAGTTATCAGTTAGTGTTAAGTGTTATTATAGTAATCCAAAATAGTTAGTAGGTTAGTTTACATTCTTCTTCAGATTTCATCAAAATTGAGTGGAGAAAAATTCATACCCAAGTTTGACAGAGGCAGATCAGGTGGGGTCTGACCAGTATGATTTGGCTGGATTGAGCTTGTGGTGGCAGTGAAGTTGTATGGGGGATTGTCACTTTGTGGTGTTCCATCAGCATAGTCACCATATCATGCAAGTGTTGCACAGAGGTTTGTAAAGGCTCTAATTAACTCAAAATTTGAGACTGGTTCTTTAATGATAACTGATTCATGCTATTTAGGGAGTCAATTTGGGACATTAAATTTAAGTGTGTTTCTATATGATCAGTTTCATTGGGTTGAAACACAATTAAAGGCTTGGCAGGAAGGTTCAAATGAGACATAGTATTACTATTATGAATCATTTGTGTCTTACACCCAGATATATAAAGAGTCTAGTCAGCAAAAGTCTAAATCCCATGCAATTATTAGAATGGCAAAATTCAAAGGATGTCAAGAGAAAGAAAGGCAGGCTATAAGGCATGCATTCAGTTAGAATACACTTCATCAATTCTAAATTAAAAGGACTGAACATTTTTTCATTTCTGACAGGCATGAAGTTATGCATTAGAATTTTGCCAAGAAACTGACATTCAGTAGTAAAGTAGTCCTTATGCACTTTACATGGATAATCAAACACATTAGCATGCACAATTTGGTCAGTGGTAAGTGCAAGGTTGTGCTTGAAGGTAAGGCATTCAATGGTGGTGGTTCCTATGGGATATGTGTATTCATTTATCTTGGGATAACCCAAGAACTTTGTTCTGAGATCTAAAGCATGCAAAAGCAGAATTTCATCAATCATATAATCTTGACCTTGTATGCAGGTCTTAATACCAGATAGAAAACCATTTGAATCATGCGCAAAAGTCATATGAGCATAAAATTCGGCAATTAGACTAGGATATATCTCTCTACTTGTAAAAGACACAAGACAGTCCCATCCTACATTGGTTATCTTCTCTAGCAGACCTGGAAAACTATTGAAAGAGGTTGCTACACCAGGAATCAAGTTGTGTTTAATATGTTCATACTTTGTTTTTGCAGTGGGTGTGACTAACAAAGAAGTGTATAGGTCAGGGTGTGGGTCAGTGAAAATCTCAGACCTTTTTCTTTTAGAAGACTGAACAGGTTTCATGTTTTTGAAAAATAGAGAATGCACAAGCAGACAAGTAGTAGAAGAGGTTTGAAAGTAAGACTGCACATTTAAAGCTATCCTTTTACAGAAAAAGTTTTAATTAAAAAATTATCTTAATTAATATGGCATGTTCTATTTGTCAAAAGGTAAACAGTTCATGTGATGACTGTGTAGTGTGAACAGTAAGGGACAGGCAAGTTTTGCACTATTTGGCAGATTTAAATCTTTTGCCAGACTTTTATTTTTGAAAAATTTGTTCAGAAATTCAATTAGAAGACACAGTCAAATATTAAAAATATGCAGGTTATTGACATAACAGGTGTGATCTAATATCAAACAAAGATACATGCTATCATGACTTATTGGCCCATATCATACTGTAGCAAATCAATATAGATAAGTTATCACAGATAGCACAGATATGCCCACATCAAACTGTTACAAATTTAAGACAAAGATACAACCAATCAATGTTACATAACACTAACATGTTGTCATTGTCAAATTCCAATATATAAAGATATAGTGTGTCAACACATTGATTCAACAAGTCAGTGTTATATAAAACTGATATAGCATATGATCTCTATTATACATGTCATCATATAATAGTAGAAACATATAATTGCATAACATGGTAATTATTTTCATCACCTAATTTCTATTTTTTAAAATTGCAGATTTCAGACATGACAATTTAACTTTCATTCAATATTTATATCTATATAGGTAGTCTCATATAAACCAGTGGCTTTCAAGTAGCCACACATGCAGAAATACATAAGAAACACATTTATATCACAGTTATCCAATTTCACAAAGACAAATAGACAGAATCCGGACATGGAAATTTTCATTCCTATATATATATATATATATATATATATATATATATATATATATATATATATATATATAGCCAGTGGCTCTCAGATAGCCACACAGTTCAATATTCATATAATCTCAGTTAAATAGAGAGGGTGAAGCGATTACCTCAGCACAGCTATTCACAAAACTTAGCAGCTTTCAAGTTGTTCCAGAATAAGTGTATCAGTAGGAGAACCACATTCACACATATACCAGAAATCTCAGACCCACACAACTCAAGTATATATATATATATATATATATATATATATATATATATATATATATATATATATATATATAAACATAGTACACAGCAGTCATTACACACATGTATATTCTCATACGAAAATATATACGAACTTTTAGGGATTTTTTTATTAAAAATAATTAAAAATAAACAGAAGGAGAAGAGGAAGAAAGACAGAAAAGAACATATATAAAAAATATATATGTATAAATTTTTAAAATACACAGATGAAGATAAAAATTTTATTTACAAAACTTTTAACAGAAATTAGGGTTTGAAAAATATAAAAAATTATCGGAGACTTGGAAAGTTCCTTACGAAATATAGGTTTTTGAAAATTAAGAACATACAAACAAAATTAATAAGAACATTTAGATTTAGGGCTTTGAAAAAAAATTCTTTTACGAAATATATCCAGAAAAAAAAATTTTAATTATATTTTCTAGGGTTTGAAGATCTTTAAGAACACGAACAAAAAAAATTTGTTTAAAACAAAATCGACCCTATAAACACGAAGAACAACACAACTAAACCAAAAAATATATATAGAAAATCATTTAGATGAAAGAAAAGACAAAAAACTAACTTGAATCACTCAATTTTGGCTGGTAATGGTTTGGATTTGAGAGGGTTAGGGTTTGAGATAGAGAGAGTTGAGAGAGCGTCTGGGTTAGAGAGAGAGAGAGAAGAGAGAAATCCGGTGGAAGAGAGAGAGAAGGAGAGTAAAAATGAAATAAAAAATAGAATTTTTGTTTTTATATTTAGGTTAATTAGGATGATTGTGCGGCTGAGAACAAACCTGAGATTTGATCAACGGTCACAGAGTGACCCGCTTTTGAACCGGATCGGTTGACCCGTTTACCCTGATTGGATGGCTACGATTGGTTTGTGCATTTGTTTCTTGATCGAGCGGCTGATGATCATGATCTGTGTGCTAAGGCTTGCTCGCTTCTTTTTCTCCTTGCTTGATTTGTAGTCCTAGGAAGAAATTTAATTCTCCCATCATGCTCAGTTCGAATTCCTTACTCATGCTTTCAGAAAACTCATTGCACATATTTATGTTAGTAGATCCAAAAATGATGTCATTAACATATATTTATAAAATAAGAATATCATTATTTTTATATTTTGTAAAAAGAGTAGTATCTATTGTGCCTCTTTTATAACCATTTTCTAATAAAAACTTACTCAGTCTTTCATACCATGCCCTAGGAGCTTGTTTTAGACCATATAAAGCTTTGTGTAGTTTATACACATAATCAGGATGCTCAAAGTCTTCAAAGACAAAGGGTTGTTTAACAAAAACTTCTTCTTCAATAATACCATTTAGAAAAGCAGATTTCACATCCATTTGAAATAATTTAAAATCTTTATGGCATACAAAAGCTAATAACATACGTATAGACTCAATTCTAGCAACAGGTGCGTATGTTTCATCATAGTCAATTCCTTCAAGTTGATTATACCTTTGTACAACTAATCGTGCCTTATTACGTATAACAGTTCCATTTTCATCTAATTTGTTATGAAACACCCATCGAGTACCAATAATGGAGTTCTCTTCGGGAGTTGGAACTAATTCCCAGACATTATTTCTTGTGAACTGTTCAAGTTCTTCTTGCATAGCTATTATCCAGTCTTCATCAATCAAAGCATCTTTTATATTTTTAGGCTCAATTTGTGATAGAAAGGATGGATGACTGGCCATGTTTTGTGCTTGTGATCTTGTAAGAATCCCTTTATCGATATCACCAATGACATTTTCTATTGGATGATTTCTTACAGTATGTGATTCCTTGGGCAAGTTATTTAGCTGAGGATTAGGATTTTCAAGAATATTAACATTGACAGAAGAAGAAATATCATCAATTTTTAGTTCTTCCATATTTCTGAGAATATCTTCAATAACTGTATCACTTTTTACCAGTTCTTTATATTTTGGAGGAGGTTTAGATTCATCAAAAGTCACGTTCATTGACTCTTCCACGACTAGAGTTCTTTTATTAAAGTCTCTATATGCTTTACTATTTAGTGAATATCCCAGGAATATTCCTTCATCGGATTTGGGATCAAATTTCACTAGATATTGTTTAGTATTTAGAATAAAACATTTACTCCCAAAGACACGAAATTAGTTTATTTTTGAAGTTCTTTGATAAAAGAGTTCATAGCAAGTTTTGAAAAGAACTGGTCTCAGCAAGACACGATTCAAAATACAACAAGAAGTTGCAATTGCTTCGGCCCAAAAATATTTAGGAAGTCGATATTCATTAAGCATAGTATTGGCCATTTCTTGTAGAGTACGATTTTTTCTTTCAACCACACCGTTTGATTGAGGTGTGTAAGGTGCAAAAAAGTTATGACTTATACCGTGCTCATCACAAAACATTATGAAATCAGAATTGTCAAATTCTCTTCCGTGATCAGACCGAATATAAATAATAGAGCTTCCCTGTTGATTCTGAATTTTCTTACATAGAGCAGAAAAGGAGTTTATCGCTTTATTTTTGAACTTTAGAAAATCAACCCAAGTGAATCTTAAATAATCATCAACTAGGACTAAAATGTAGACAGCACCACCCATACTATGTTTAGGGATAGGTCCAACTAAGTCCATATGCAAGAGTTCAAGTGGTCGAGAGGTTGAAACTGTGAGTTTAGGTTTATGAGATGCATGAATTTGTTTTCCTAATTCATAGGCTTCACAAATATGGTCTTTAAGAAATTTAAGTTTAGTAAGGCCACAAACATGTTCTTTAGAAGATATATTATTAATCAATTTCATGTTAATGTGTCCTAATCTACGATGCCAAAGCCAAGGGTCGTCATTTGCAGACACAAGACACACATTATCCATGTGTGATTATGCATCTAAATCACACGTGTACACATTTTGACTTCTAGGACAAAGTATGATTAATTTTCCAGTTTGGTCAAAAATTGAACAGTTATGAGGACTGAATGTTGATTTAAAACCACTATCACATAGTTGACTGATGGATAGAAGATTATACCTGAGTCTAGTGACCAATTGAACGTTAGAGATTGTTATGTGTTTACTATACATATTTCCAATTCCAACAACTTTACCTTTGTTGCTATCTCCGAATGTTACCTCGTTACAGTCTGTAGCTTTTAGATTGCTCATTTTAGTTTTGTCGCATGTCATGTGTCTTGAACAACCGCTATCAAGGTACCATTTATTTTTATTAGAATCAGCTGTGAGACATACCTGCAACATATATTAAATTCATAAACTGGTACCCTTTAATGAGAATGGTCCTTTGGGTAAGTTTTCCAATTTGTATAAGGATTGTTCGTGTTTTCCTTTACAAAATTTGATACAAGATAATAATCACTCGTAGACACACAAGTTTTATGAGTAACATATTTATAATATGCTTGACTAATTCTTTTGAATGAAGGATTTTGATGAGAGTTTCGAGATGGTCTTTCATGATAAAGAAATTCTCTTTTTGTGATAATAGGTGCAGTGTAACTTCCTTTTGGTACCCAAATCATTTTTCCTGAATAATTTCCATTCTTGGCATTACAAGAGTAAATTGAATGACCATTTCTATTATAGTAAGAGCATTTATCAAAAGAAAATGCATGATCTTTTTCTTTACTTTTAATATGATAGAGTTTCTTATGTTTTATCTTATTGGATTTTTTGGTATATCCTAATCCTTCTTTATTAACACTACATCTTTGTTGATTGAGCATAACGTTAAGATTTTCTTTTTCTTTTGTAAACTTAATAACTGTAGAGTTTAAGTTATCCCGTTTTAGAGTCAACATTTTAATTTGATTCATTAGAATAGATTCTTCATTTTATTTTTCTAATAAATTTTTCTTTTTACTTACTTCTTGTTTTTGAGAATCTTTTATAATTTCAGTGAGAGCTAAATTTTCAGTTTTAAGATTTTCAATAGATGTAGCAAGTGTAGAATTTTCCTTTTTAAGATTTTCATTTATTTTTCTTAACTTTTCTAGTTCTTCTTTTACTACAAGATTTTTCGAAGAGTTATTTTTTAATTTGTCATTTTCATGTTTTAAGACTTCATTATCCATGATTAAATTAAAATTTTCTATTTCAAGATTTCTATTTGCTTCAATTAATTTTTCAAATGATGCTTTTAATTTAATAAACTCTTCTTTAATAATTTCATTATCATTATAAGTTTGATGTTTCGAATTTACCTTAGATTTTGGTGATGAGTCATTGTCCGCCATAAAACATAGATTTGATGTTTCTTCGGTTGACTCAGTAGGTTCTTCTTCATCACTTAGATCCCAGCCTTCTTCAGCTACTAGAACTTTGTTGTTGGCTAGTTTTGGACAATCCTTCTTGAAATGTCCTGGCTGGTTGCATTCAAAACAGTTATTTGAATTTTCATTTGTGCCAGCATTTCTGAAGTTGTTGTTGGTAGCTTTGAAATTCCCTCCTAGAACTTTTGGCTTGAAGGCTTGCTTGTTTCGGAAATTATTGAAGTTGTTATTTGTTTTCATGAAGCCTTTGCCATATCTCTTTGCTTTGCTTTGAATTAGTCTTCTAAGTTGTCTTAATAATAATGCATCTTCATTATTATCTAGACTCAAGAGTTCTTCATTTAGTTCATCATCATCGCTATCTTGATCAACAAGTAAGGCTTTAAAAGCGATTCCTTTCTTTTTGAGGTCTGTGTCTGATACTGCTTTTTCGACTAGCATGTCGACTTCGTGGGCACGAAGATTTCCAACAAGGCTATCAAGGGGATAAGAAGTTAGATCCTGCATTTCCTTGATGGCTGTAACTTTCATTTTTCACACAGATGGAAGAGCTTTGAGAATCCTTCTGTTCTTCTCATTTGTTGTGTAAGCTTTTTCCAGTTGTTCTAGCTCATCAATGATTCTGGAAAAACGAGTTTCCATATCAATGATCTTTTCACCTTCTTCCAACTTGAAGCTTTCATACTCTTGAATTAGAGCATCTTTTCTGGTTTCTTTGATATGACTGGTTCATTCATAGGTTACAATTAATTTTTCCCAAATTTCTTTTGCATTCTTGCAGTTGATAACTCTTTTATATTCTTTTTCTATAAGAGCACTTGTTCAGCTTTGGAGGCGATATTCATAACCTCCTCATCCTCAGTGGTGAATTCCCCAGCATCTTTTTCAACGAGCTTTTCATTTTCGAATTTTGTGGAAATTTTTACACCTCGTTCAATTGCTAGCCAAAGTTTGATTCCTTGTGACTTGGCGTAGATTTTGAACCTATTTTTCCAGGTGGCAAAGTTTGTGCCATCAAATAGTGGAGGCCTGGACATTGATAGTCATTCTCCGCAACCGGTAGCATTTGTGTAGGCCATAGATGGAACTACTCTTAGATATGCCTGTAATCACTTAAGAAACAAGTTAATGAGCACTGCTCTAATACCAATTAAAAGTCCAATAATAATCTAGAAGGGGGGGTTGAATTGATTATTACCATTTAAAAATTATCTTTGGCCTTTTTGAATTTTAGTGGATTAATTTTATCAAATTAATAGACAGTTTAAAATTCAATCACACAATGCATAGATATTTATCTGGTTCACAACATACAGCCCGGGTATGTTGCTACGTCCAGTCTCAAGATCCTCTCCAGGACTTGAGATCCTATTACTCCATGTAATAATTACTCCTTCAATAGGCGGAGAAGCCTGTACAAAGTTTTAAAGATAAACTTACAACTATCCTCAACTAACTTTCTCGAACAGCGAACCCCCAGCTCCTTCCTCAAGCTTAGTTGAATCTTCTTTTGAGCTTAGTACTATTTTATAGTTTGGTCTTGAAACAACAATCTCTTCCTCACCTCATAAGTACACTAGAGACCCAACTCCTAGTTGACCTCTCTAAGACTCTGGTCTTGGTCAAAGAATTCTTGACTTTCTCACAAATATAAAATAAACTAACTCACCCCTTTTTTCTTTTACAAAAGTTTGTTTGAATGTTTGCTTCTAACAATAAGCAGATACAATTGTAGCACAGATACTTCTCAGATAAGCAGATATAGAATTTCAAGTGTATGATAAAAGTTCAAAGACTTTTATGTGATGTGCTTCAGTGAAAGAAGATATAATATTTAAGTACTTATAATAAAGATCTTCTTTTTCTTTAAAGAATATTTTTCAGTGGATTAAGAAAAAGATTTTTCTTTATAAAGAGTGTGTTTCTTTGTTGTTGAATAAATATAACTTTGAATTAAACAACTACACACACTTATATAATGCAGCAATAATTTATGAACAATGGCAGTTTATCAAGTATGACAATATGATTCACTTTAGATAATACTTGAACAAACTCGTTCTACCCACTTATATATATTATATTATACTTGATCTACGTTGCGAATAATTTGGCCACTTGGGATTTTAAAGACCGTCCAGAGTATTTCAAGTGAAATATCTGAATTTGCTTAACGCGTATCGGTATCCAAGTACTGACTAAATTTTTAGATTCACAACTTGATAATCGGATATAGAATATTAAAGAATATTTATATCGATTATTTATATCAGTAAAGGGCCACTTGGGATTTTAAAGACAGCTTAGAGTATTTCAAAAAAATATCATCTAAATTTACATATCGCGTTTCGGTGTCCAAGTACTAACTCTTTACTAAATATGGTAGATCATATATAAGATATATATAAATGTTTATCACATGTTATATCTGATTATCTAAATCTATATATTGATTATACCTGTAAAGGGCCACTTGAGATTTTAAAGACCGTTCAGAGTATTTCAAAGAAATATCATCCGAATTTGCATCACGCGTTTCGGTGTTCATGTACTGACTCTTTACTAATATGGATATATAGATATATGAATATGTATGACAATTTATCACACACACATATATATATATATATATATATATATGAATGAGGAAGTATGAGATGATATAAACAATTATAATTTTGACAACTTATCTCAAATACTTGGACCAATTTTTCTCTTCCAAAGAAAATTATAACTTTGATTGAGCGAAGAGAGTAAATGCTTGTTTTTATAATCTGTAGGCAAGGAGAGTAAGCTTTTTGGTTTATAGAAATTGGTTCAATGAAATAGATAGAAAAGCCTCCTATTTATAGAATTTTTCAGGTTCGGGCAAAACCGTATTTTTTGAAAAATATTTTTGAATTGGAAGGTCCGGATTGTATGATGAAAAAATGAGGGGCTCGGATTGCTTGATATATAGCCGGTTATGCAAATTTGAAATGGCTCAACAATATGAGTCATTACATATGCTCATTTTTGTATCAAAGGCACAAACACCAAGACTACTCATTTATACTTCCATTCATTTTCGGCACACACACTGATTTGGCACTAACATGCACATATCTCCAAGAAAGCACAACAACATTTCACAAACACCAAGTTTGGCACACACACAAACAAACTTCCATGCACCCACTTCATACACCATGCACACACGCACGGATATATATATATATATATATATATATATATATATATATATATATTATACTTTTATATATATAATATATTTTAGTATATATATATTTTAAAAATAATTTTTGCCCTTAAAAGATTTTGAAAAATTATTTTAAAATAATAAGAATCTCCTTGCCTTAGGAAATGTTACTATATGAACTCATTTTATTAACACTTGATAATAAATTATCAAGGTCATAAAATAAATTCAAATAAAGTAAGAAAATAAATAATTTTGGTCAAAATATAAAAGGTAATTAATAAAACATTTTTTAACACTTAATCCTATGGAGAGGATTCTACCCTTTTTGACCTTAAATCCTAATTTGTTATCATCAAAATTAAATACCCAATTTTGGAGGCCTATCACTATCTAAATAAAACATATATCTACCCAATAATAAGGAATGCAAAAAGATTTACAACCTCATCATCAAATAAAAATTTTCTTATGGAAAAGGATTACAACCTTAATCCGAAAATATCCCAGGTTTGCTAACCTTAACATAAACAAATAAGTACAAAAATAAAATATCATAAACAAGTTTTATTACAATCCCAATCAAAGACACCAAGTCTTCACTTGTTCATCTTGCCTTTCCCTTTACTTGTTGACGATACGTCAACGTTCCCGGCTTTAACTACAAGTAATTATGAAATATTCAAGAGTGAGCAAACAAAAGCTCACTTGGAATATAACAATAATGTGATATAAACTGAATAGCTTCAATAGATTTGAATAACTTTACTTTCATCAACAATAAAGAATTGAATAATAACTCTTTCATCAATACTTATAATTTCGAATATTGAATCATCTGAGGGTCATAAGACCTTTAACTATGTCCTAGGTTATAAAAATTTTTGTTTAAAACCTTTAACAGTCATTTAGACTATGGACTCTAACTCGTACTTTGGGGGATCAACCTTTCGTACCATGTATTGTGCAAAAATATTTAACGCTTTCGCGTAGTAACCTCCCCTAATAAATAGGGTTGTTCATCTCAGTATTTGATACAAGTCTGCACCAAAGAAAGTTTGGTTTGGATAGCTAAAAGAAAATTTAGAGTTTTAAACTATCATCAACTAAGGAGTAGTTGAATCGACTCAAAATCATTAAGAGTTCAATAATACAAGAATTATGAACCAAGTATAAGTCATAACAATCGACTTCATATTAGATAAGCATGCTTTAGAAATAACTTAAAGCATTTGAAAGATTAAGTAGATCTTGCTTGAACAAATAAGTCAAAATTGCATTATTTCAATAATAACTTCCATACTTGTTCAATATGAACATTTGAATACAAAATAACTTGTACAAGAATTAACAAGTTAAGAATCGGAAACAAACTTGCATGATATAAAAAGTAAGGATTCGATAACTTGCATAAACGTAAAAGATAGGTTTAGGAAACTTTCCTCAAGCGCAAGCTACACTTTACAATTACAAATCACTCCCACAATTATCCTACATTTTACATTATGTTTATAACATCAATTAGTACATCACCAAGACGATTAAACCGTTGAACTTCTTACTTAAGTTCAACTCACAACGTGGTTTACAACATAAGTCGTTAACTAACCACATACATGAGTCTACACTCACAACATGCACAACATACGCACATAACATTTTAAACTATCGTGTCATACCTTATGAAATTAATATACAAGTACATATATAACATATTACTATAAGACTTCAAATTATCTTAATCATATTAAAAATATGTTATCTCATTGTCTAATACACTTAACAAGTCATCAATTTAAGTTAGCTAACATGTATCGCACAAAAATTTCACGGAACACAAACTGAAAATCCCGGACAGCCCCTACCCTCGCTGGGGCGGGGTTCCCTAGGCTTACAGTCCCGCTTGGGCAGGGCCCACTGCTGGTGGGTTCCCCCAGCTCGCGATCGTGCAGAGAAATAAGCCAATTTGGCTTATTTTTTAGCACCCAAATCAGATTTTTATCAACATAATGTATATAAAACTTTATGAAAATAATACCTTAAAGTTTTAACATGATTATAACATTCATAAACACTATAACACATAATCAAAATACAATTTTCATGCTTTTTGAAGAAAACAACATTCTTAAGCATTCTTGACGAAAATTGCTACTGTGAGTTTGTTTTGAAACCAAATCATGTAATTCCAATTGTATTAACTCTATTCCTTAACATATTATCATAATCCATGATCAAATTAAACAAAATTAACAATCTAACCTCAATTTTGATAATTTAAAAGACTATTTTCAAAATAAGTTCACTATAAATTATTATGAACATGATTTCTTAATGTTCATCATATTTACGTGAATTGAATCACTTAGAAAACTATAAGAATCATATATAAGCATATATATATATATATATATATATATATATATACATCACATATATACATCATAATCAAGTAATTTTCATAAAAAGATTATTATAGAGAAGTTCTTTTTGAAAAACATGGAAGACATAAAACACAATATAGAAAATTTGAACATAGAGAGTATACCCTTTGATTGTGAGAAATAAGAAGATGATGTTTGTTGGCTTTAGCAAGGACTCCTCTTCCTTCTTCTTCTTCTTCTTCTTCTTCTCTCTTCTCTCTGAGGATTTCACTCTAACGTTTTCTTTGTTCTTTCTTTCTTTATGTGTTCTAACTTTCTAACGTAACTATTTTGTATAACATGTATAACTGATATACATATATTATACATATAATACATATAATTATATAGAATATGTAACTGCTATATACTAATTACTAATTAATATATAGGTTACACAAATTTGAATTTAAAAAGCCCTAAGGCTTGTTTGGCAAAACAGCCTTATTTTTAAAACAGATTATTAGTAACTAAGGCCATGTTTGATAATACGAGATTAAAACAGAAGTAAGGGTCTTGTTTGGTAAAAACACTTTAAATCATTTTTCTTTATTTTAATAAATCCTTTTAACACATAATTTAAATGTTACACTTTAATTAATTAAATTTTAACATTCTAATTTAATTAAATAAAAGCTAACATCAATTAACCATACAAAAATTGCCACATAACAATTATAATTACTCGCTAATTATAATTTTATGTAACAATTATCACATAAACTTCATCTAATTTAATTATCTCTATTAAATTAGAATCATACCATAAAATCAATATACATCAACTAAATTAAATATTAAATATTTATTTAATTAATATATTACACTTGATTAAATTACTTCACAATAATCACATTATTTATTTAACTCAATCAATAATTCAACTAAAAATATTTATTTAATTTAATAAATATTTATAATTAAATATGCAAAATCTCATTCGTTACAATATTCCTTCCTTAAAAGGATTTTATCCCTAGAATCACAAATAAAAAATAAAAAAACTCATCTGTTACATTGATCGCCACTTAGAGAAGATGGGTATGAGATACCATGGCGATTATCTTTAGTGCTAGTGGGAGATTGAAAGTAGTATGCACACATGCCAATCGTATTTGATATGATGTAGCATATACTTTGTATTCTTATTCTTTTCTTAATAATAAAAGTTAATTTATTAAAGGCTTTTACTTTATATACATGGTGTTGTTATATTAAATAAGATAAACCCATAATTTTGAGCAATGCTTTTAGAATCATGATGATGATCATCCTAATGAGATCTAAATTCTTAGATAACTTAAAACTAAAATAGTTATTAGCCCTTGGATTACTAAAAAGGGGATTAGTGAATCTGGATAGATTGGTACATACGTTGCTTGCTCTTGGGAAGAGGATGATTGATCTAATAATCATTTGTGTGGAGACACTAAAGCAAGTATATAGGTGCTTATTGGAGAATAAGTTCACTGAACGTGACTCGCTAAGGAATACCTAATGAAGTTTTACTTGCATGTCAATAGGAATTCCTCTAGTGATAGCAGTACAAGTGATCCTTAGACTTGAGATCATCATAGTATCTTGTGTATGATGAGTTATACTTTGACATGTCCCTTAAGACCCTTTGGGTATATCAAAGGGTATGCTTGAGTATAATAAGTTTTACATGGAAATAATGAATGATCAACAAAGAATCTACCGCTTCTAGTAAAAGAAGGGAATGTCATATGTGGTTTGATAAATGACAACTAAGTAACCTTGGCCAAGGCAGAATGAAATTAGAAAGGAGTTTCTAATTTTCATTATTTGGAATTGTGCATTTAAGAATCGAAATACATATAATTAAATAAAATAAAACTTGACATTAATTTCATATTTTATATTTAATTGGGATATTATATGGTAGAATGATTGAATTGTACGGTAACTATTTACTCAAAGGTTCTTTTATGATTAATGTTGAAATCAATATTATCTAGAAAGTCGTTGATCGATAAGGGGGCTTACCCTTATTGTAGAATAAATATTATTTAATTAAATAAATTAAATAGTTAATTTATTTATTTAAATAAGATTAGAATTATTATAATTAATTTATTCACAACCGGTTTAATATGGAGAACCTAAAGGGTCACACCATAAAATAAAAAATATTTATTTAAGAAGAAAATGACATAATCGTAATAATAAGTTAAAAGTATTTAATTTTATCTATGGTGATAGAATAAATTAAATAGCCTTATATTTATTATTTAATATTTTGAAAATATTAAATATAAATTAATAAGAAGAGTCTTATTATTATTATTACTATTTAATTCTTAAAAAGGTTTGAGAATTAATTAATAAAATTACTCTCATTAATTCCTAATTGGATTAGGAATACAATTAATTAAATGAGTTTAATTAATGAAAATGAAACCTTATTCCTAAATAATTTAGGAGGATTTGCCTACATCTATAAATAAGAAAGTCTTATTATAGATTAGGGTTACACAAGTTACACACTTAATTCCAAGAATTGGGAGAGTGCGTATAATTATATAGAGATAGAAATTAGGGTTTTATCAAACACACATCTTCTTGAATACTTGTTCTTCCTTGGTGGATCACCTTTAGAGGCCAAATGTTTGCGTGGCTAACGTTGATCAAATGAATGAATCAAACCTGGTGAATTTAAGGAGAGCACGAAGGACTTGGAGTTGAACTCATACCTCAGGAAGCTAGTTTCTACAAGGGTATGAATCTGATCTCCATCTCTTTCTTATAATTAATAATTAAGCACAAAGTATGATCATGGTGATGGTTTGTATGAAAATTTTAAATTCCTATTTTATTGCGTTTCCGCTACTTTTATTTGATTTGATTGCACGATCGCGTTACATACAAACTTAATTGTGATAACCCAAAAATTTATGAGACTTGCCTCGAATAATTAAATAAAGGTTTAAAGAATAAACCTAGATTTGAAAATAGAGGAATGATAAAAATTAATAAAAAATATATTAAGAACCTATATGGTTTAACATCTGAAAGAATGTAAAGAAAATTAAAGGTAAATGATAGAAATACCGAAGATATTAATACCTGAGAATAAGCAGGTAGTCATGAGCCGAAGCAAGTCAGATGAGACTTTGGCTAAGAATAGATTGTTGTCCATGAAATGAAAAGAGAAAGATAAATGAAAAAGGTAGTAAATTAGTACCTATGTTAAGGTAATTCGATAAAGTGAATCAATGAGAAAAAAATTATATAAGGGTTTAGTAGTAAGCTAAACTAGAACGTTTCGGTAGTAGTGATTCTGGCATGGAATCCTTATAAGTGGGGAAGAACGTATTAATTAAAGTATGAACAGATAAACCAATATGGTTAATTGAGTTAAGGACATGAGAATCAAGATAAAATTATGTTATGAATTAACATAGCTCGAATGTTGGCTTTGAATGGCAAATGAAATGAATTTGAGACATGGCTCAAAACCTAGCCCAAATGAAATGAATAATAATCGATAAATGATTAACTAATATGATTAATAATAAAAGGAAGTAAGTTAAAATTCAAAATTTGAGTTAAGAATAGAATTTTGAAGCACAGACTGCTCGGTTGAATCTGGAACGTCAAGTTTAGTCAGAAAAGACTCTAAACACAAAATGTGTCGGGGTTGACTTTTTGGTCAAAGTCAATAGTTGCCTTTTATGGAAAAAAGACAAAATCAGAGTTAGGAGTGGAATCTGAAGATGCGGACTGGATATTTGAGTCCAAAACGTCAAAATTAGTAAGAATATACTCTAAACACAAAATGTGTTGGGGTTGACTTTTTGGTCAAAGTCAACACTTGACTTTTTATGGAGAAAAGTCAAACTTAAAATTTGGGGATGAATTTGAAGAAACGGATGTGCCAATGACGTTGGGAGCGTCGATTTTAGTAGGAATCGACTATAAACTTAAAAATTTGAGTTTTCGGGTTTGAAAGTTAAATACGGAATTAAACACGCAAAACGAGGAAATAAAAACGGGACCCACATAACTTAAAACAACTGGAATTTTCAGCATGGGTTAAGTAAACAACTACCCATCTAATCTTACCTAATTCTAACCACTCCCTCTCTCTCTTTAATTCTTCATTTACTTAGCTAAGGAAAAAAATAAAAATAAAGCAATTCTCTTATTCTCTCCACCCCACATCCGACCATGAGAAGAAAAAAAGAGAGAGGTTGCTACCATTATAGAAGAAAAAGAAGAGAGGAGAAGGAGAAGAATTCAAGAGGAAGAACAAGATATAAAAAAAAACTTTAAATTCTAGTTTGATTTCTTAGTTTATGTTCTTGTTATTGATGAAGGGAGAGTTATGATCTTGAAACCTTGAACACTTGATCGATATGATATAAGGTGTTTTATGTTTAGATCTCATCATTTTGAGTGTTAAAAAGCCTGATCAAAGAAAGAAAAGAAAAACTAATTTTAAGGGTTAGAAAATCCTAACTTTCACCCACTTTGCACTCTCACCATTTGAAATCTACACATCTTTTTTGTGATCCGTCAAAGAGGGATGTTAGATTTATGATTTAAATTTTAAACTCAACTAGTAGAATTCAAAAAGGATAACTGAGCATGAAATGGCAGTCATTTTCCCAAATTGGTCCAGGCGGGTAGTCAAAAAATTAGAGCACAAAATTTTTTCTGGCCAGTTTGTATAAAGGGAAGTTTCATCCATTTTGCTTGCTCTAAAAATCCTGATATTTTGTGGTATGTTAGTATGATACGTAAACAAGGTTCAGTATAAAGATGAGCATTTTTGGATGTATAGAACTCAAGTTATGATTTTTGCAAGAAAATATTATTTTAAAAGTGAACGGGAATAACTCTTTATGTGTAACTCAGAAAATTGTAAATTTTTTTCTGGAGTTAGATGTTCATAACAGGAGTGTTCTGTAAACATTTCAGAATATTTGGACAAAAGGATGATTTATGATAATTGTTGCAATTTCGGACTATTTTGGACACTTTAAAAAATAGTAAACGAAATTGAAAAAATGCAAGAAAAATATTTGATCATTAAACTATCATGTTCTGATATTTCCCAGAAAAGAAAAATAAAAAGTTGTTTTGGTATTTTTCATGTAATTGTTTAAGATAAGAATAAATGAGAATATTAAGTTATGTGATGTTGAAAAATGTGAAAATGTGATTTTATTGACAAATGACCTTTAATATGATATATTCATATTTTGTAAGGGTATTTTGGTTATTTTTAATAAAATGTTATATGTATGGCATTTTAGGTTTGTTAAATAAAGTAATTAGTAAGAGATAAAATAATTAAAGTAATTGTTTATGAGTTTAATAAATAATTAAAATATTATTAAATAATTAATAATATTAGATTAAAATATTATTTAATAATTAATAATATTAGATTAAAATATTATTAAAAGATTAATAATATTAGATAATGACTAAAATATTATTAAATGATTAATAATATTAGTAATTGATTAAAATATTTTTAAGTAATTAATAATAATAGATTAAAAATTAAATTAAATATTATTAAATAATTAATAATATTAGATTAAGATTAAATTAAAATATTATTAAGTGATTAATAATATTAGTAAGTGATTAAAATATTATTAATTGATTAATAATACTAAGAAATGAATAAAATATTATCAAAGGATTAATAATATTAGTATTTAATTAAAATATTATTAAATGGTTAATAATATTAGTAAGAGATTAAAATATTATTAAATGATTAATAATATTAAAAGATGATTAAAATATTATTAAATGATTAATAATATTTGTAAAGAATTAAGATATTATTAAATAATTAATAATATTTAAGTGTGATTAAAATATTATTTAATGATTAATAATATTAGTGAGTGACTAAAATATTATTAAAGGATTAATAATATTTGAGAATGGTTAAAATATTATTAAATAATTAATAATATCAGAAGGTGAATAAAATATTATTAAGTGAATAATAATATTTGTAAATGAATGAAATATTATTAAACGATTAATAATAATCATAAATAAATAAAATATTATTAAATGATTAATAATATTAGACGAGAATTTAAGATGAATGATAAAGATGTTATGAAGGCTTAATGAGGGTGTTAGACTTTCATCAGAATTGAAATAATTATAAACTGACGAGTCAGAAATCGTCAAAACTAATTAAAGCGACTAGAGTCGGTCAACTTATAACGTACGAGACTGAAAAGTTTAATCACATATTTTTATGCAAATAGTATAAAAGTAATGTGAAGGGATGTATACTTTGGTATAAGTCGAAAGGACAACTACTAGATTAGGTTACGAGGTGATGATCAATTACTTAATCAAATGGATGCTCATTGATGCTGTGAGTTATCATTTGAAGCAGATTATAAATGAGGATGAAGTAGATGATAAAACGCCGGTGTGCGCGAGTTTTTCAGAACTTAAGTTTATATATTAAGTATAAAGAAAGAGGAAACTTAATAAGACATGTAATGAGGTTTAACGTAAATAAATCGAATAGATAATAAAGTGTCCTAGAAAGACTTGAACACATGATTGAGAATTGTGAATCAAGATTTAAAAAGGGAAAATAATGAAAGGTAAAGTAGAGCTAACATAAGTGACTAAAATGTCGTTATGTAGCTAATTGTGGTTGTATATGCACTTAATCGTGTAGGACAATGGAATGACAAATTCTCCTAATCGCGTAAGGAACGCTTTGAGGCAAGTTTTTCAGTAAATTGTTCTTATGTGATAAACTGCATTAAACCATGTGTTATGGTAGTTACTGAAATATGTTGCTTTATGTGAACTAGTTGGTTACATGAATATTATGTGACTAATTGCTAAGTAAGAAATTTGTGAGTTATATGTTAACTATACAGCATGTTGTTTATGTGTGTTGTATGACAAGTATGACGCATATAGAAATGCATATCATGAGATGTATGAAGCATAAGTAGATGCATTGATTTAAACTTATGATGCATGGATATATGAAGTTTGTATGCTATGTGAAGCATGAAATGTGTATAATATTGGACTTGCTGAGCCGTCGTGCCCAACCTTACAAACAAATTTTTGCAGATAAAGGTCGCCGTAGATAAAAGACCATAATGTTAAAGACTACAGAATAGACGAAGGTTCACAAAAAGGAATTATGAAGGAAGATGTTTAGAGCTTTAATAACATCACGCACATTGGTGTAATCTTATTAGAGTATTTATACTCGGCAAAATGTTAAATGCTAGAACACTTATTTTCATCGCCTCTAGTTATGTTAGATGAACGCAAATATTATACTTTGTAGTTGTGTAGTTAAAGAACACTGCGCAGAAGAATACTTAAATTTGGATTGTGAACTATTGAATACTCGAAATCAATGTTTTATTATATAAAATATATTATTTAAAAATCGAGATGCATAGATTAGATCATGTAAGATCTACAGATGTAATAACTGATTGTAAAGGTTACAGATTCTGGAGCGGAAGGGAATAATATATTAATTGGTATAAAAGCCAGGTTGTGTTTAGTTATTTATGAATAAAGGTTGTATATATTGAGATGAAGGTAGTATCGTGACGTACCAGGTCCGAGGTTCAAGGGACCCGTATTTGGGGGCGTTACATTAATAATATGTACATCATAAATTTTAAAACTTAACAGTTCAATCATTGAATAAATCTTTTTAAAGGCACATAAGTGCGAATACAAGCATGATTTTAAGATCTAGCGTGACTAGAATTTGGAATACCCACAATCCTCATTCGTCTATAATTTTCTCTCATTCTTTCTATACCTAATAACTCTATTCATTTCTGGTTTTACTAATGTTTTCTAATCACATAGAATTCTTAGATCTCACTATATAACCTTCCTTCTAATCTAGACCACAACATTGTTCATCAAACTTACCACAAATTATGAGTTTAGGAACTTGCCACAATAATATTAGTTTAAGAACTTGTCATACTAATATGTGGTTCAAGAACGAATCCAGAACAGTCCATACGTCTAGGGGCTCAAAAACTTATCATACGATTATGAGTCACAAACTTACCACAAGTATGAGTTTTAATAACTCGCATCTAACCTTAACATTCCTCAACTCTGACTATCAGATATACATAGGAGAAAATAATCACCTTCTCACCATATATAAAACGGATAGCGCAACACGATTTCAATGATTACCAACATAGGAAGCTAAGTGGTTCTTAAACCAAACACAAATCCCCTGCCCGTACAAATGTTTGTTCAACTCAACCACTAACATGAGTCCTCAATTGAAATACAATAAATCTCTAACTTCCTCTTTGCTTATTATGAATTTTCTATATCCATATTTTATCAATCACAACTCTTTACGAGTTTCTCGTTAAACATCTACTATAGATCACTTTACGACTTAACAACATTCTTTATACTCCTCAAAAGTCTTATCATAAGATATTTCTTATCATCTCTTCTCATATAAATTCCTTGAGTTAGGTACTTCATGACCCCTTTTCTTTTCTTTTATATCTCTCCAAGATCATCTTTTGTATAATCCTTTATATTTTCTTCTAATCTTACACTTATCTTTAACTCCTTCTTTACTTAAACATGAATGTCCTAAATTCATCTTTTATTACTTAACTATATCCTAGTTTATTTCTTACCATCCTCATCATCCTCTATAAGGTTATAGCCTAATTTACTTTTACATAAGGTTTATAACCTATCAGCTTTGATACCAACCTGTCACACCCCTAAATCCTAGTTCCTTGAACCTCGGTATATGGTTTTGACGATACACCCTCTTCCTTATTTTCCATAACACTCAACAACAATATTATTGATAAAAACTTAATTAATAAAAGCTTTACAACTTCCTTTTATTTTTGAATCAAAATCTTTACATCTTTATATCTAAATCATATACATTATGTTTTGTTCTATTACAATGATTATGAGTACTTCATCCATCTTCTTTTTCAAGTTTTTATAGCTTTGATGGTTGTTGTGGTTGTGTTATGGAAGATCATGAAGGATCTTGAAGTTATAAGGTGGTGATTCATGATATATATTTGTAAACCACTAATAAATATGCATGAAAAGTGAAAAAAAAACTAAAAACGTAAGCCCAAGCGTAAAGGATGGAAAACTATGTAGAGGATTGTAATTGGACTAAAGAAATCGTTAGTTCGTAAAATGTATTGTGGAAAAATATGTGTTGTGGAAATGTTCCAATTATAATGGAGTAAAAATATGTTATAGCGAAGTTATGGTTAAAATTTTAGTAAAGTGTGTTAAAAGTCTAAATATCTTGCTAGGTATGACTTTTGGGCCAATTTTATGGTTAGTTATCTCTTCTGAATTTTTTTGATTTTTTTGGGGTTTGATAAAGGGTAGTATAAGTGAACTGTAGACTCAAGAACGAGCTCAATCCTACTTCGGATGAGTAAGTTACGCATAATTGAAAAAGGGATGTTAAAAACGTCATGTTGAAAAACTAGCCCACGAAGGATTTTTTAGCCACTGTTTTGGCTTGATAATGAGTCTAGAAAATTTTTCCATTCAGGGGGATTTGTAGTGGATGTTACGAGCAAGAAAATGGCTTAAGAATGAACTCATTCCGATTTCGGATGAGCGAGTTTGAAGTTGCGAAGTAGCAACGACAAAGCAGAAAATTTTTGAGAAGCTGAGTGTTGCAAATTTGCGTTAGTAGAATGTGCAGTGCAACTGTGCTGCCCATGAGCATTGTTGCGCTAGTGAAGGCCAGGCTGGGCATTGGGCAGGGCCAAGGCAAGGAAGGTAAGACAGGTTGGGCTAGGCAGGGCCAAGGCAAGGGCAGGGGATGTGTGTGGGCGTGTCGAGCGTGTTATTTTCAAACGCCACGACGTCGTGTCACGTGTAACTTATGTTAAGTGTTCTGATGTCTAAAATATAAACATCAAGGGACTTTGAAATGTTAGTCTAAATTATGAATTTGGATAAATGAGAAGTAAACCAAGGCCTGCTGACTTACGAACGCCAAGTTGCAGTGTAACGTTTTTGAAGTTTTGACGCGTTGTTTCGATTTTAATGAATACGAACATCGCGGAGATTAATAAGGATATGATTTGAGATGCGTTGGGTTATAAGACGCAAACATCATGAGACTTTGAGATTGAAGTCTCAATTATAAATGAAGCTAAGAGAGAAGTAAACTGAGGCGTATAAAGTTATAAACGTTGTTTCGAGTTATAACACCCGAACATCGTGATCAATGAAATAAAGTTAATTTAAACCAATAATTGGCGTCATTTATATAGCTAATTGGTATTTTGTTCTTATTTGATATATATAATGCATTCGAAGAGCGAAATAGCGTAAGCAATAAAGAACACTTAAGACAAGTTTTTTAATAAAGAACACTTAAGGCAAGTTTTTTAACTTCATTCAAATTATTGAATTGAATGCAAGTTTTCTAAACTTACTCAGATAAGTGCAAGTTTTCTATCTTTGTGCAAATGTATATATGTACAAAATGTTTAGCTATAAATTGTGTTGTGTTCCAATATATGCACTTATGTGCTATTGAGATGAACTTTTTTATTATTGAGTTGTTCAATCTTTTAAAGTTTTATTTATTCATGAACTGCGATAAGAATTTTCTATGCTAGTTGTTTCGGCTAGAAAAATGTTAAGGTGTTGAACTGAATTGGTGGAAATTCAATGAAGTTAAGTAGAGTTAACCCAAACTAAGTTGAAGTAGTGCAGATTCTTAGGTAAGTAAGAGAGGAAAAACCCTAATATAAGGAAGTTACGTACGAAGAGTTGAAATAGACACAGGTTGTATCATACAATAAAGTAGACACGGGTTATGTCATAATAATGAAGTAGACATGGGTGATGTCAAACCTAAGTGGAAGGAAAAAGAAGATGTAGGTCTTATAACTTATTATTAGAAATGGTGTTGATGTTTAAAAAAAGGAATCTAATTTATTCCTGTTTATTCGAGTTTCTTCATAACTATTGTTCAGTTATTGAAGTTTTTTAAGAAAAGTGATGTGATTCTTGATTTTGTTGTTTATTCAACTGTTATGACTTGCTAAACAATTAAATGCTTAATCTTGCAAATTCTAAAATTTTTGCAGCTAGAGCAGAAGGACCTGAATGGTCAGATGATGTTATAGAAAGGAATACTTTAAGGAAGAAGAATTAATTATATTGATGTATACAATGTGTTTTAATTGTAATATTTGTAATGATGTAATATTTATTAATATTATGATTTGAAGATGTAAAGGTCTTAGAACCTGGGATTAGGGTGAGATATGTTGTAATAATATAATAATTACATTCATGTTAGTAAGATTATATTGAATGGATAGTACCGTGAAGCACCAAACCTGGGTTTGAAGGTATACCCGGAATTGGTGGCGTTATAACTTGTGTATCTGGCTTGGGGTTTTAACTTCAGACCCTATCCCGAGGTCAATCAATCCAACGGGGTTGCGACTTTAAACTTCTCATGGCATCATTTATGGCGATAAAATTCTTCACTTTATCATAAGCTTCTGACAGATCCTTCGAATGATTGAACATGATATCCTTTATTAACTTTCGCAATCTCCCCATATCTAACCCAGTAGTAAAGAATCTAAGGGTCCGCGGTATGTTAAGATCTGTCACAGTGCCAACTGCCTCCTTTAACCTCCTCACATATTGACGCAAAATTTTGTTCGATTGTTGATTAACTTGCATAAGGGAGGCAGTCAACTTCCCCCTTCTCCTGTTGCTACCAAACCGATCATTGAATTTACTACAAAGCTCCTGCCAAAACCCGATGAAGTTGGGTGGCAGCGACGCCGTCCACAGTCGAACCCCTTTCTTTAGTGTGGTGACAAACATCTTGAAAGTAGTATGCACACAAGTCAATCATGTATGATGTTAAAGCATATACTTTGCAACAATCTTATTCATTTATTAATAAAAGAATTGTTTATTTAAAGGCGTTCATATTATCTACACTATGCTTTTATATTTAAATGTGATAAATCCATAGTTTTGAGCAATATTTTTAGAATTATGATGATGATGTAATATCCGAGATTATTATGTCATTTAACAATTATCAATAAACGAATTTATGTGAAATTCTTGTGTGTTTTCTTTTATTAGATGTATATGTGTTATACATACATGTGTTAATTGCGTATATGTGATGAGGAGTATTTAAATGGTTGGTTCAGTTTAATTCAATTATTTAAATTGGTTAAGTATGGAATTAATTTTATTAATTTCGTGGGATGGCTTTAAAGCATGATTTTGAGTTCGGAGCATGAATTTAGAGACGCGGACTGCGTATTTGAGTCCGGAACGTCGAAATTAGTCAGGATAGACTGTAACCACGAAAATGTGTCACGGTTGACTTTTTGGTCAAAGTCAACCGGTTGACTTTTTCGGGTAAAAAGTCAACCACGAATTTCAGAGATGAATTTGATGAAACGGATAGTCCCATGACGTCCGGAACGTCAACTTTAGTAGGAATCGATATAAGTATCGCAACGTTCGGCTACGAAGGGTAAAATGGTCAAAATAATTTATTAAGTGATTAAATTGATTAAAATAATATTTTTAATAAGTTGCAGCAGCTGGAGGGGGCCACGTGACATCTAAATTGGGACAAGGAGGGAGGAAGTATACGTATATAACAACATAGCAAAGAGGAGGTTATATCACCTTATAACCAAACTTTTCATTTTCTTAACCCCTCCTCCATAACTAAGCTATTGAATTATAAGCATTATATACATATAACTGATGGTTTGGGAGATGGAAAGGGCCTGGGGAAATCAGTTTCCATCATATAATATATATACATTCCAACCCAAGTCTCTTCTCTTCTTCATTTTGATAAAATACACTCGTGAGAGAAAATGGAGAGAGTGAGAGCTTGAGAAACCTTGAAGGAGTTCTGAAGATTTTAAGAGCAGAAGGGTACAGGAAAGGAGAATCAATAGCTACTTCAAATCAAGAGGAGTTCACCTAAGTAAGTAGTTCATCAACTTTTCTATGTTCTTAAGGAAAATAGTGAAGAAAATGCATGTATAATTGTGGTAAATGATTTATTTTGGTGTTGTGATGCTAGGTTAGTGTGATTACTATTATGTGGTTGTTAAGAACACAAGTTCTGGACTAATCTTGCCAAGTATGCTTTGAATTCCAAAGAATTATGCCATGCATGCTAAGTGTTTGATAAAATGCCTCTTAGATGTCAATTTGTTCAAATCATGGTAATTTAGTGAGTTTGATTGTTGTAACATGTGTATATATGTTAGTATGTGTGGTCTGGACAGTAGGAATCAACCCCATGCATGCTAGAATCAAAATCATGATTTTTGTCAAAATTGGTTAAACATAAAATCTGTGACTTTTCGGGTTTTTCGGAGCCTTGGAATCATGGTTTCTATGACCCGATTAGTGTGTGTAAAGATTTTGTAAAATACTATGTAGTATGATGTATAACCTGACCAAATTTCATAAGAAACGGAGTTAAATTGAGCAAGTTATGATTTTCGAGAGCAAGCATGTTGGAAATAATAATCTCCAAATTTCTGGGTTTTCCAGAATTTTTCTAAGTGTTAGAACCTGTCCTGGCACGCTTTTCAAGGTAGCCGGTTCGTGGTCTTAATTTGCTATTTTCTGGAATGTGATATTTTTGTAAAATAGTATGCTAGATGAGGTATGTTATGTCCAAGTTTCATGGTCATATCATGTATGGTTTAATCGGAATTAATTCGCTAAGATGGCTGCTCAAAACTGCAAAAATTTTCTGGGCATGAAGAGCAGCGCAGCTGCGCCGCTCATACGGCTTAACGATGCGCAGCTGCGCCACTCAAAGATGGGTTCCGGGTTTTCCAGGCAGCGCAGCTGCGCCGGTAACACGGCTTGAGGCTGGGCAGCTGCGCCGGTCCGGGTCGGTTCGGGTCGGGTCTGGTCCGGGTCGGGTCTGATCCGGGTCGGGTCGGGTCGAACCGGGAAAAATTCCAGAAACTTATTTTTACTCAGATTCTCATATTGAACCACTTTATCTATATGACGCAACATGATATATGATTAAATTAGTTTGATGATAGCATACGTGGTAGTTGATTAATGAAATTATAATGAAAGGAAATCATTTTCTTTCGAATTAGAGTTCAAGAACCTAATGGCTTAATGTGACACATATGATTAGGTTACGTGAAGGTTAATTGCTAGCTTTAACGATAGCAGACGTATCAGGCAAGTTTCCTAACCCTAATTTCTATTGGGTATTTATTCAATCCTTACTCATTTTTATCGCAGTAAGGGTAAGTATTGGACTTGTGCTAGCTATTAATTCGTGCAAGTTCCTTTGTTGTGAAGTTATACAACTTCAATTATCTTGCAAGCTTATCGATGATTACTCAGTTATTATTCTAACAACCATGCTTATAAGTTTCATGTCATTATCGAACTGTTTCTAAGTATGTTTCCTGGCCTTTGTTTTCGGCTAGTTATTATTGATGAAAAATGATTTAATTCAAATCTTTCGAAGCTATTTAATGTTTACCAATCCAAATTGCTTTGGTGCGGTCTCGCATAAATACTAAGATGAACAACCCGAATAAATGGGCAAACAGATGTCGGGCATATAGACCCATTTATGCTTATGCATTTTTTAAACTTTATACTTGTGCACAATGTAGGGTACGATAGGCTGATCACCTGGAGTACTTGCAGAGACCGTTTACAATCTATTTGATTGTTAAACCGTCTGATGGTTTTCGATGAAACAAAGCAATGTTCAGGGTATTTAACACCCCTTAGTATGCTATGGAGAATTCTAAACTCTTATCTTTGATATTCTTGTTTAACACTTGATAATTCTTTCAACTGTTGAGATATTGTCATACAGATGTTTTTACTCCTGATGTATGTTTTCAAACTTCTTTATATACTTGCTGGGCAATTTGTGCTCATTCTTGCTTAAACCTTTCAGTTAAGGATGAGAAGGCTGAGGGCTCGGGCAAGGACAAGGGGAAGACTAAAATGAAATGATGCTAGTTACCTTATAAAATAAGTTATATTTCCGCATATGATGTAATGTAGCGATAAACGCTAAGTTTAAGTTTTGGTTTATTAAAGGTTGTAAAGACTTGGGATTTTATTTTGAGTAAGTACGTAATAGTTATAATATTACCATTATTATTGCTGGAGTTTACTTAGATAGATGAGGATGTATGTTGTATCGTGAGCACCATGTCCTGTAATCGATGTTACACGGATTTGGGGGCGTCACAGGTTGGTATCAGAGCCGTAGGTTATAAACTTTAGGTGGGGAACCTTAGACTATAACCTTAGGGAAGTTAGTGGAGGTAATAAGGAGATGAACTCACGTAGAGTTCTAAGTGTAGTGTCGAAGCTATTTTTCTAAAAACAAAATCAACATCTATTTTTAAAATACTAATTGAGTTCTTGTCTTGATTGTAGGATGTCTGGAGAAGAGGAGGTTAGAGATATTCACGTAGTGAGTGAGCAGTTGGTGACAGCTGTACCTGTGCCTATAGCTGAGGCAGCAGCTGAGTCAGACCAAGAGGAGTATCCTGAAGAGGAAGAGGAGCCCGAGGAGGACTCCGAGGAAGCACCTGAGGATGGTTTACTAGATGAGTTGATGGATAGGATTACAGATTTGGACGACAAGGTCCATGAGTTGGAGGAACTGTATCAGGGGGAGCAGCAGGTTGCAGCATTGCTTGAGGCATTGGTGCACCACCTGATAATTAGGAACGGGGATCTGGCTGACAAGTTGCGAACAGCAGGTCAGAAGGCGAACAGGCTGAAAGACGAGAAAGAAGCTATCAGGACCCACTTGGGACATACCATTAATGGGCTAGAATCAAGGATTCAGAGTCTCCAAACTGACAAGCAGATCATTACCACGTTCTGGGAAGATGAGAGAAGAGGCCGTGCTCAGGCCGAGAAGCTAACAAGCGAGTTAGAAGGAGAAGTAAGAGATAAGAAGGTTAGGATGGATAGAATGAAGTACGCATTTAAGTCAGCACATGGGAGGTTCCAGTATAGAGTGTATCACTTTCCCGTGAGGAGTACCGGTCTAGACATGCTATAAGCCGTGGGCTGGTGCTGGAAATAGCGGATGAAGAGCATGAAAACGCCATTAGGCGGGGTCTTTAGTTTGTTCGTGTTAAACTTTTACTAGTAGCGTGTAGAACGCTTATCTATGAAATAAAACTTGGTTTCCAATGTTACTAAATATGATGGTTAAAGTGATGTAAATGGATTAATGCCATAAGATGATGAAGTACCTTGGGTATTATGTTTATAAATAAATATGCTTTTATTTAAATATGTGATGTGATGATTAAGTTTTTATATGAATTATAAATATTGTAGGAATAAGTTATGGGGTAATAACACTAAGTTTATTTAAACAGAGAGATGGCTAGAGGAAGACGTCGTCAACAAGTACCAGAAGGGTCAGGCGGTAATGCTGGGGGTCCACCGAACCCCATGCAACAATTTGTTGACATGTTAGCTGGGGCACTTCAGAATCGAACCCTGAATACCAATAACCCTCCAGCGGGCCAGGTGGCACACTTTAAAGACTTCAAGAGCGCGGGACCACCTGAGTTCAAAGGAACCACCGAACCTATCGAAGCCCAAACTTGGGTCAAGGAAATTGAAAAGGCATTCGCTATTGCTAGCGTAGGAGATGATCAGAAAACAATCTTCGCCACTTACATGCTGAAGGGTGAAGCCAATTTCTGGTGGGAGGCAAACCAGATCAGGGCGGGAGAAGGTGTGATATTTTGGGAAGAGTTTAAGAAGATCTTCTTCGAAAACTATTTCCCTGCGAGTATGCAGAGTCGTATGGAGATGCGATTCTTGGAGCTGAAGCAAGAAGACATGACCGTACCCCAGTACGCCGCAAAGTTCAACGAACTGGCGAGGTTCGCGCCTCATCAGGTCGACACTGAGGAGAGGAAAACGAGGAGGTTTGAGCAGGGTCTCAAACCATGGTTATACAGTAGACTTTCGGTGTTGCAGACGAACAGCTTCGCGACTCTCCTGGAGAAGGCTATAATTGCTGAGGGCGGAAGTGAAGCCCTAATGAAGTTTAATAAGGAGAAAAAGAAGAAGAATGAAGGAGGGAATCGCGGGGAAGGTAGCAGCAGCAGTGGTGGAAACAAGAGGAAGTGGAACAACAACAACAACAATAACAATTTTAACTCGGGAAACTTTGGGGGAAAACCAGGTGAAGTAAAGAAGAGAACTGAGGCGTGTAAGGAGTGTGGGAGGAATCACTCGGGTGCATGTCTAAAAGGGAAGAATGTCTGTTTCAATTGCGGGCAAGAGGGGCACATCTCTCCCAATTGCTCTGCACCAAAGATGAATGGATGTTTCAATTGTGGAGCATTGGATCATCAGGCAAGGAATTGCCCAAAGAAGAATTCAGCAGGAGGAAATGGAGGAAGGGGACCAAGCGGTGGAAATCTCACAATTACTGGACCACCAACTCAGAATCGACCAACAGCAAGGACTTTCAACATGACGGTTCAGGATGCAGTCGCATCCAAGGACGTGGTTTCAGGTATCATTCCGGTCAATGATATATCTGCTTACATATTATTTGATTCGGGTGCTACTTGTTCCTTCGTATCCCATGAATTCTCCCAACGATTAAACATACCCCAGGAAAAATTACTAATAAGGAAGTCATTCCCGTTAGCCATGTCTATAGGAATTGTGTTGTAGATATCAGGGGATATAAGTTGCCTGTGAATTTAATTCCGATTCAATTAGGGGAATTTGATGTAATTCTAGGAATGGATTGGTTATTTAACCATGGAGCGATGATAGATTGCCAAAGAAATGTATAAATCTTATGACTCCAAATCAGTCTAAGGTAGTATTCTACGGGGGTAAGTCGCCGAGACACTCGAGTTGTCTGACGATGTTGCAAGCGAAGAAGTTGCTAAGGAAGGGAAGTGTAGGATATTTGGCCCATATCGTCGATACACGGAAAATAGGTGTAGGAATGGGACAGATACCAGTAGTGAATGAATTTTTGGATGTATTTTCGGAAGAGTTACCAGGGCTTCCACCGGATAGAGAGGTCGAATTCGTTATAGATTTAGTACCGGGAACGGCCCCGATTTTGAAAGCCCCATACCGAATGGCACCAGCAGAGATGAAAGAGCTGATGGTACAGTTGCATGAATTATTGGATAGAAAGTATATTCAACCGAGTGTGTCTCCTTGGGGAGCACCAGTTTTATTTGTGAAAAAGAAGGATGGATCGATGAGACTTTGTATCGACTATCGAGAGTTGAACAAAGTGACGATCAAGAACAAGTATCCATTACCTAGGATAGATGATCTGTTCGATCAGTTGACGGGAGCAAAATATTTTTCCAAGATCGACTTGAGGACGGGATATCACTAATTGAGGGTGAGGAAGGAAGATGTTCCTAAGACAGCATTCAGGACTCGTTACGGTCACTACGAGTTCCTGGTGATGTCATTTGGATTAATGAACGCGCCGGCGGCATTTATGGACATGATGAATCGGGTATTCAAGCAATACCTAGATAAATTTGTGGTCGTGTTCATAGATGATATCCTGATCTATTCCAAGACTCAGGAGGATCATGCTGAACACTTAAGGTTGGTATTAGAGGCGTTGAGGAAGGATAAGTTATACGCAAAATTTTCAAAGTGCGAGTTTTGGTTGAAGAAAGTTCAATTTCTAGGTTAAGTGATCGATAAGGACGGAATCTCTGTGGATCCAGCAAAGGTAGAAGCGGTGCCGAATTGGGAGCAACCAAAGACACCGACTGAAGTAAGAAGTTTCTTAGGACTGGCAGGCTATTATAGACGGTTTATCCAAGATTTTTCGAAGATAGCAGGAACTTTGACGAATTTAACAAAGAAGTCGGTCAAATTTGTCTGGACAGAGAAGTGTGAAGAAAGTTTTCGGGAACTTAAGAAAAGATTGAGTGAGGCACCGGTGTTGTCTTTACCAGACGATACAGGTGATTTCGTGATTTTCAGTGATGCGTCGCATAAAGGACTTGGCTGTGTGCTTATGCAACATGGTAAAGTTATTGCGTATGCATCACGTCAGTTGAAGGATTACGAGAAGGGATATCCTACCCATGACCTGGAATTGGCAGCAGGTAGTATTTTCCCTAAAGATTTGGAGGCACTATTTATATGGTGTAAAGTGTGAAATATACACGGACCATAAAAGTCTGAAGTATATCTTCACGCAGAAGGAGTTGAATATGAGACAGAGAAGATGGTTGGAACTAATAAAGGATTATGATTGCGACATCTTATATCTTCCGGGAAAAGCTAACGTGGTCGCAGATGCGCTAAGCAGAAAGGGCAGTGGCAGGTTGGCAATGCTAACGGCTCAAGAGGAGTTGATTAGGGAAATGGCCAGTTTAGAACTCGAGGTAAAGAGTCCGAGCGAGTCAGATGGGAAGTTGTTCGCAATGGAGGTTCGACCGACTCTATTGGACAAAATCAAGGAAGAACAAAGCAGCGATGAAGAATGCGAGAAGGTGAGGAAAAGAATTTCAGATGGAGAGGAGCTTAAGTTCAATGTGGGTGGTGATGGATTATTAAGGTTTGAGAGGAGAATTTGGGTGCCAGCGGTAACTGAATTAAAGGAAGAAATCTTGCAGGAAGCCCATAGCTCAAGTTACTCAATTCACCCGGGAAGCACAAAAATGTATCAGGATCTTCGCCAACATTACTGGTGGCCCAATATGAAGAGAGAAGTGGCAGAGTGCGTCAGCAGATGTTTGACATGCCAGAGAGTTAAGGCGGAACATCAGAGACCGAGCGGGTTACTTCAACCATTAGAAATTTTGGAATGGAAATGGGAGCATATTACGATGGACTTCATGGTAGGACTTCCAAACACACAGAAGGGTTACGATGCAGTTTGGGTAATCGTTGATCGATTGACCAAGTCAGCGCATTTCTTGCCAATCAAAATCAGATATACCTTGGATCAGTTGGCAAAGCTTTATATCAAGGAAATCTTTTCCAGGCACGGTGTACCTGTATCAATTGTGTCAGATCGCGATCCGCGGTTCACAGCTAATTTCTGGAAAAGCTTTCAAGAACGCATGGGAACGCAACTGAGGTTGAGCACCGCGTATCATCCTCAAACAGACAGGCAGAGCGAAAGAACTATTCAAACGTTAGAGGACATGCTGAGAGCATGTGTAATGGACTTCAAAGGAAGCTGGGATGACCACCTACCGTTAGTGGAATTTGCATACAACAACAGTTATCACGCGAGTATCGGGATGCCACCTTATGAAGCTTTATATGGAAGGAAATGCAGAACGCCATTGTGCTGGGATGAAGTGGGAGAACGTAAATTGCTAGGGCCAGAATTAGTGCAGCAAACTGTAGATGTGATCAAAATAATACGAGCGAGATTAGTGATAGCTCAGGATCGACAGAAGAAATATGCTGATCAACATCGGCAACAACGAGACTTCGACGTCGGCACTTATGTGTTTCTAAAGGTTTCACCATGGAAAGGGAAAATGAGATTTGGGAAGAAGGGAAAACTTAGTCCCAGATTCATAGGACCCTTTGAAGTGTTAAGGCGAGTCGGTGAGGTAGCTTATGAAATAGCTTTACCTCCGGAGTTAGAACATATACACAACGTATTCCACGTATCAGTTTTACGACCCTATAAGCAGGATTACAAGCACGTCATAGAGTATGAACCCATTCAGTTCGAAAAGGACTTAACCTATGAAGAGGTTCTAGTACAGATAATTGATAGAAAAGAACAAGTGTTAAGAAATAAGATAATACCTTCTGTTAAGGTAGTATGGAGGAACCACAATGTCGAAGAGGCTACGTGGGAACTCGAGGAGAAAATGATGAAAGATTACCCTAGTCTTTTTATTTGATGTGTAATGATTCCGGGGACGGAATCCTTATAAGGGAGGGTGAATGTAATATCCGAGATTATTATGTCATTTAACAATTATCAATAAACGAATTTATGTGAAATTCTTGTGTGTTTTCTTTTATTAGATGTATATGTGTTATACATACATGTGTTAATTGCGTATATGTGACGAGGAGTATTTAAATGGTTGGTTCAGTTTAATTCAATTATTTAAATTGGTTAAGTATGGAATTAATTTTATTAATTTCGTGGGATGGCTTTAAAGCATGATTTTGAGTTTAGAGCAGAATTTAGAGACGCGGACTGCGTATTTGAGTCCGGAACGTCGAAATTAGTCAGGATAGACTGTAACCACGAAAATGTGTCACGGTTGACTTTTTGGTCAAAGTCAACCGGTTGACTTTTTCGGGTAAAAAGTCAACCACGAATTTCAGAGATGAATTTGATGAAACAGATAGTCCCATGACGTCCGGAACATCAACTTTAGTAGGAATCGATATAAGTATCGCAACGTTCGGCTACGAAGGGTAAAATGGTCAAAATGATTTATTAAGTGATTAAATTGAATAAAATAATATTTTTAATAAGTTGCAGCAGCTGGAGGGGACCACGTGACATCTAAATTGGGACAAGGAGGGAGGAAGTATACGTATATAACAACATAGCAAAGAGGAGGTTATATCACCTTATAACCAAACTTTTCATTTTCTTAACCCCTCCTCCATGACTAAGCTATTGAATTATAAGCATTATATACATATAACTGATGGTTTGGGAGATGGAAAGGGCCTGGGGAAATCAGTTTCCATCATATAATATATATACATTCCAACCCAAGTCTCTTCTCTTCTTCATTTTGATAAAATACACTCGTGAGAGAAAATAGAGAGAGTGAGAGCTTGAGAAACCTTGAAGGAGTTCTGAAGATTTTAAGAGCAGAAGGGTACAGGCAAGGAGAATCAATAGCTACTTCAAATCAAGAGGAGTTCACCTAAGTAAGTAGTTCATCAACTTTTCTATGTTCTTAAGGAAAATAGTGAAGAAAATGCATGTATAATTGTGGTAAATGATTTGTTTTGGTGTTGTGATGCTAGGTTAGTGTGATTACTGTTATGTGGTTGTTAAGAACACAAGTTCTGGACTAATCTTGCCAAGTATGCTTTGAATTCCAAAGAATTATGCCATGCATGCTAAGTGTTTGATAAAATGCCTCTTAGATGTCAATTTGTTCAAATCATGGTAATTTAGTGAGTTTGATTGTTGTAACATGTGTATATATGTTAGTATGTGTGGTCTGGACAGTAGGAATCAACCCCATGCATGCTAGAATCAAAATCATGATTTTTGTCAAAATTGGTTAAACATAAAATCTGTGACTTTTCGGGTTTTTCGGAGCCTTGGAATCATGGTTTCTATGACCCGATTAGTGTGTGTAATAATTTTGTAAAATACTGTGTAGTATGATGTATAACCTGACCAAATTTCATAAGAAACGGAGTTAAATTGAGCAAGTTATGATTTTCGAGAGCAAGCATGTTGGAAATAATAATCTCCAAATTTCTGGGTTTTCCAGAATTTTTCTAAGTGTTAGAACCTGTCCTGGCATGCTTTTCAAGGTAGTCGGTTCGTGGTCTTAATTTGCTATTTTCTGGAATGTGATATTTTTATAAAATAGTATGCTAGATGAGGTATGTTGTGTCCAAGTTTCATGGTCATATCATGTATGGTTTAATCGAAATTAATTCGCTAAGATGGCTGCTCAAAACTGCAAAAATTTTCTGGGCATGAAAAGCAGCGCAGCTGCGCCGTTCATACGGCTTAACGATGCGCAGCTGCGCCACTCAAAGATGGGTTTCGGGTTTTCCAGGCAGCGCAGCTGCGCCGGTAACACGGCTTGAGGCTGCGCAGCTGCGCCGGTCCGGGTCGGGTCTGGTCCGGGTCGGGTCTGATCCGGGTCGGGTCGGGTCGAACCGGGAAAAATTCCAGAAACTTATTTTTACTCAGATTCTCATATTGAACCACTTTATCTATATGACGCAACATGATATATGATTAAATTAGTTTGATGATAGCATACGTGGTAGTTGATTAATGAAATTATAATGAAAGGAAATCATTTTCTTTCGAATTAGAGTTCAAGAACCTAATGGCTTAATGTGACACATATGATTAGGTTACGTGAAGGTTAATTGCTAGCTTTAACGATAGCAGACGTATCAGGCAAGTTTCCTAACCCTAATTTCTATTGGGTATTTATTCAATCCTTACTCATTTTTATCGCAGTAAGGGTAAGTATTGGACTTGTGCTAGCTATTATTCGTGCAAGTTCCTTTGTTGTGAAGTTATACAACTTCAATTATCTTGCAAGCTTATCGATGATTACTCAGTTATTATTCTAACAACCATGCTTATAAGTTTCATGTCATTATCGAACTGTTTCTAAGTATGTTTCCTGGCCTTTGTTTTCGGCTAGTTATTATTGATGAAAAATGATTTAATTCAAATCTTTCGAAGCTATTTAATGTTTACCAATCCAAATTGCTTTGGTGCGGTCTCGCATAAATACTAAGATGAACAACCCGAATAAATGGGCAAACAGATGTCGGGCATATAGACCCATTTATGCTTATGCAGTTTAAACTTTATACTTGTGCACAATGTAGGGTACGATAGGCTGATCACCTGGAGTACTTGCAGAGACCGTTTACAATCTATTTGATTGTTAAACCGTCTGATGGTTTTCGATGAAACAAAGCAATGTTCAGGGATATTTAACACCCCTTAGTATGCTATGGAGAATTCTAAACTCTTATCTTTGATATTCTTGTTTAACACTTGATAATTCTTTCAACTGTTGAGATATTGTCATACAGATGTTTTTACTCCTGATGTATGTTTTCAAACTTCTTTATATACTTGCTGGGCAATTTGTGCTCATTCTTGCTTAAACCTTTCAGTTAAGGATGAGAAGGCTGAGGGCTCGGGCAAGGACAAGGGGAAGACTAAGATGAAATGATGCTAGTTACCTTATAAAATAAGTTATATTTCCGCATATGATGTAATGTAGCGATAAACGCTAAGTTTAAGTTTTGGTTTATTAAAGGTTGTAAAGACTTGGGATTTTATTTTGAGTAAGTACGTAATAGTTATAATATTACCATATTATTGCTGGAGTTTACTTAGATAGATGAGGATGTATGTTGTATCGTGAGCACCATGTCCTGTAATCGATGTTACACGGATTTGGGGGCGTCACAGATGATCATGCTAATGAGATCTAAATTCTTAAATAGCTTAAAACTAAAATAATTCCCAATCGATGGATTACTAAATAGGGGATTAGTGAATCCGGATAGATTGGTACATACGTTGCTTGCTCTTTGGAAGAGGATGACCGATCTCATGATCATTTGTGTGGAGACACTAAAGCAAGTATTTAGGTGCTTATTGGAGAATAAGTACACTGAACGTGGCTCGCTAAGGAATAACTAATGAAGTTTAACTCGCCTATCAATAGGAATTCCTTTAGAGATAGTAGTACAAGTAATCCTTAGACTTGAGATCATCATAGTATCTTATGTATGATGAGTTATACTTTGACATGTCCCTTAAGACCCTGAGGGTATAGCAAAGGGTATGCTTGGATATAATTAATTATATATGAAGATAAGAAATGATCAATAAATGATCTACCACTTCTAGTAAACGAAGTGAATGTCCTATGTGATTCGATAAATGGCAACTCAGTAGTCCTTGGCCAAGGCAGAATAAAATTAGAAAGTAGTTTCTAATTTGTATTATCGGAGTTTGTGCATTTAGGATCGAAATACATATAATTAAATAAAATAAGACTTGATAGTAAATTCATGTCTTATATTTAATTAGGACATTGTATGGTAGAAGGAATAAATTGTACGATAACTATTTACTCAAAGGTTCTTTTATGATTAATGTTGAAATCAATATTATCTGAAAATTCGTTGAGCGCTATAGGAGCTTACCCTTATTGTAGAATAAATATTTATTTAAATGAATTAATAGTTAATTTATTTATTTAAATAAAATTAGAATTGTTCTAATTAATTTATTCACAATCGATTTAATATGGAGAACCTAAAGGGTCACACCATAAAAGGATGAATATTTATTTAAGAAGTAAATGGCATAATTGTAATAATAAGTTAAGTGTATTTAATTTAATCTATGGTGATAGAATAAATTAATTAGCTTAATATTTATTATTTAATATTTTAAAAATATTAAATATAAATTAATAAGAGGAGTCTTATTATTATTATTATTATTATTATTACTATTATTATTAATTTGAATTCCTAAAGGAGTTTGGGAATTAATTAATAAAGTACTCTCTCATATTCCTAATAAGATTATGAGGTAAATTAATTAAAGGAGTTTAAATAATTGCTGCTAATAAGATTAGGAAGCCTACTTAATTAAAAGAGTTTAATTAATTAATATGAAACCCAAATCCTAAAATAGTTAGGAGGGTTACCTACATCTATAAATAAGAGGAGTCTTATTTTGATTAGAGACTAATGCAATTCCAATTGTTAGGAGAGCACACCTTTTCTAGAGAGAGAGAAAACTAGGGTTTTGTCAATAACCCATATTTTTAATATTTGTTCAACCTTGGTGGATCACCTCTAGAGGCCAAACACTTGGGTGGCTGACGTTGATCAAAGGAAGGAATCACACACGGTAGATTCAAGTTGAACAAGGAAATGATTGGAGTTGAACTCGTACATGAGGAAGCACGAATCTTCAAGGGAATGATTCGTTCTTCATCTCTTTAGATTAAATTAATAATTGCGCATAAAGGAAGATTCGGATTCATGGTTTGTAAAATTTTAAAACTCTATTTTTACACTTCTGCTGCTATGTATGTAGTTGTTGCATGCTAATTTGATCTTACAAACCTAACACTGGCATCAGAGCAAACCTTTATGTGAGTTATTAATTATTTTTATTTGATATATATATATATATATATATTGATATGTGTTTGAAACAATTTAATTGAGCATAATTGTTAGCTAAGAATCAAGTTTTTTGAGAAAAACTGCACAATTCGCGAACCAGAAAAACTGAATCCTCTCAGCGGCGCTGCAGTGCCTGTCAAAGGCTTAGCTGTCGCGCCGCAGCGCTGGTCCAAGTCAGGGAACGGGCGACCCGGCGCTGCAACGCCTGTCTACAGTGTAAAAGGCGCGCTGTAGTGCCAGGTCCGGATTTTGAAAACTGCTGACGTGGCGCGACAACACCTGAAACAAGTTCTTCAGCAGCGCCAACAGCTTGTTTTGGTTTCTGGTGACGTGGCGCCGCAGCGCCACTCTTCAGGAAAATAAAATTTATTTTATTTTTTGTTTTTAAATTGAGATAAAAGGTTTATTTTAATTAAAATTAAAATTATATATTTTTCTGTAATTCCAGATTAATAAATGAGTTTATTAGATTTGGAATTGGATTAAAATAAAGATGTTTATTTTAATTAGAATTGGATTTCATGCTAACTAATTAGAGTTGGAATTGGATTCCATGATAATTAATTAGAGTTGAAATTGGATTTCAAAACTAACTAGAATTGCCCATTAAATCGATATCAATGTCTATATTGAATGTTTTCTTTATTGATGCATATTGTGATATGTTTGATAATAAATGGGGTTGATTATGGACTATTGACCAATACGATTGGATTTTATTTTAGTTGAATGCTTGAATGTATGAGTTTTATTAAATGGGGTCTGCGTACCTCGTCTTCTCTAATTTTTCTTGATATAATTTCTATCTCCCTCCTATGTACTTCCCCTTAACTGCTGATCAAGGTTTCTATTTAATGTAAATAGTTTATGTAATAGGATTAGTTAGAATTATCTTGAAGGATTGGAGACCAAGGAGCGCGTGAAGACCCGTTTGTATGGAGTCCGGGATTTAAATGTAATAGTTATATTTAAATTTAATTCTTGCACTCCTATGTTTGACCTTTTAGTTCACTTGATGGCTCGAGTGAACCAAACTAGAATAAAAGTCCATAATCAATCAGGATAGAATATTGTATTTTATATGCATGCTTATACTATATATATATATATATATATTATGTATTATGCAACATGTTTCGCATGTCAATTAATATGACACGTATTATATATATATATATATATATATATATATATGTGTGTGTGTGTGTGTGTGTGTGTGTGTGTGCATGCGCGCTAAACAAGATGAGACAATTAATAACAAACCCCTCAAAGATTTTATATTATGTCCTAAGCGTTCAAAGATATTTGGAATATTGAACGTCGCCTTCTAGCATGGTAAATTAATAGAGTATTAAATATTTAATATGAGTTTGTTGTGTCACACAAGGCAAGTATTAAATATTTAAGATGTTGATTTATCACATTTAATGCTTATAAATAGACTGAACGATGCTGTTTTGTTGTGTCACACAAGGGCAGTATTTTTTTTTGAATATATGGAAGTGCTAGGTTGGACTTAACTTGTATAATTTTGATTCGGATGTGTCACACTTGATCAAAATAATCTAAGAGGCAGAATACAAGGAGTTACATGTTGATGTAATTGACAATAGTCGTCTACCTATTTATTTATATATCGTTTGTTGTGTCACACAAAGCTATATACATTTGAAATGGGATCCGTATTCTCACTAGCAAATCTTTAATTAGATTTGTCGAACTATATATTATAAGGGTAATATAGTTTGATGAAAATAGTGGAAGATACCAATTTAAAATTACACCTAATTTATTTTGATAATTAATTAAATGAATGTATGCCAAAATATTATTTTATTTCACATGCAAAATTTGAAAAATGTCACACTCACTATCACTGCGTAGCATACTTGATGCTAACAAGTTGACCAGACCGAATTACACGGACTGGTTAAGAAATTTGAGAATTGTTCTCACTACTGAAAAGCTTTCTTATATCTAAGATTCATCTATCCCTGCAAAGGTTGCAGAAATAGCATCTAAGGAAGAGATTGTTACTTTTAGAAAGTGGCAAGAAGATGCATCCATTGCACAGTGCATCATGCTCACATTCATGAGTAACGAGCTACAGCGTCAGTACGAGAAAATGAATGCATATTCTATTTTGTTGCACCTAAAAGAATTATATGGTGAGTAAAGCAGGACTGCTAGGTATCAGATATCTAGAGAGCTCTTCCGATCTCGCATGTCCGAGGGCACTATAGTTGAGACTCATTGTCTAAAGTTGATTAATCTGATTGAATAACTGGAACAATTGGGGTTCACCATGGATGGGGAGTTAAGTCAAGATTTGATCTTGCAGCCACTCCCGGATACCTTCTCAAAATTAGTTGTGAATTTCCACATGAATAAGTTAGACGTCAGCTTTCCTGAGTTATTTAACATATTGAAAACTGCTGAAGGTCACTTCCCATCCAAGAAGAATAATGTCTTAATAGTGGATGATTCTTCCAAGAAAAGGAAGAGGCCCAAGGTATCTTCTAAAAAGAAGAAATCTAAGAAGGCTAAGGGCAAGGCGAAGAAAAAGGACAATAAGAAACCTAATCCAGACAGCAAAGGAATATGCTTCCATTGCAACAAGCCGAGTCACTGGAAGAGGAATTGTGATAAGTTCCTTGCGAAACATAAGCAGAAGAAGCTTGGAGAAGCTTCAACTTCCAATCAAGGTTTGTTCATGATTGAAATTAATTTTTCTGAAAGTCATAATTCTACTTGGGTATTGGATACCGGATGTAGTTCTCACATATGTAAGACTATGCAGGGACTAGTCAAAAGTAGAAAGCTAAACAAGGATGAGATTGTCCTACGAGTGGGAAATGGAGCAAAGGTTGTTGCATTAGCTGTAAGGACTTAATATTTAGCACTGCCTATGGGCAAGTCCATTTATTTAAATAACTGTTATTTTGTTTCGGCACTCATTAGAAACATTATCTCAATTTTTGTATTGGATATGGATGGTTTTGACATTATAATAAAGAACAACAGTTGTTCTATTTATAATAAGAATGTTTTATATTGTGTTGGTAAATTATTAAATGGACTTTACATACTTGACTTGCATGAAAATATACTTCAAATTGAACAAACTAAGAAACAAAAGAGAGATGATGTGACGCCCCCCCCCAGAATAGGTCCATTCAACCCAACCCATTCTGAGTCGCCAAATACATGGTACAGAATTCAAATACAACTTTATATCATACGGTCGTGCAAAATACGACCACACAACTGTGAGTCTCAATACAAATATGTAAAAAATATTAAGATTCAAACTAAGTCCTTATTACAATTATTATCACACTATTTATCAAAAATAGTGAGGACTACTACTGCTCTAACTCGGACCATCACTCTGTCCCCCGACTAGTCCCTGCGACATTCTCATTTCCTGAAGAGGACAACAGATGAAAAGGGTGAGCTCAACTAGCTCAATAAAGAATATTATGACTAAGATAATGAAAAATAAATTATCGTTAGCCTTCAATAAATCAGATAAAATATAATGGACAACCAATCTTAGATCAATATTCGCAGCGGAAATAACAAATCATTAGAAGAGTTAAGCAGAGAATCAAGTCTACTATCTTCTATGATTTAAAAGTCCATCATCAATATTTTATCCCTGTAACATCAATCAATATACATCTCGAATCAATATTCATCTTTGCACTACAGGCCAAAGATATTCATTTGTATCATCAGTGGTCATATTCATCTCAACACCTGTCATCTTTGCACTACAGGCCAAAGATATTCATCAGGTAATCATTCATCTTTGCTCTACAGGCCAAAGATATTCATCAAGTAATCATTCATCTTTTAGGACTGAGGATGATGAAAAATATTTTAAAGAACGAATCCAGTGAGATAAAAGACAAAGATTAGGGATTCGTCATTTAGTATATCCAATTCAAAAATACCTCGTAATAATCGATTATGGAGCAAAATTCAAGAATAGAGCTCAAAACTTGGATATAATCAAAGATAGTAACCTTATCAAGTAATTTGGACAAATCGAAGAAAATTTAATTTTTTCGTGAATAGTGCCGTATACGTGAATAGTAACTCCGACGAAAAAAGTAAGAATTTCAACATAAAATCCATGACAATATTTCTGTATAATGATATTGAAAAGAATAACATCATTTACGAAAGAAAATAACATCCCTTACCTCAAAAGAACAGTATCTCTGACTGGAATATCGGATATAATACCGACGGAAGCTTGTACTGAATAGTAATACTCAAAGTATTGAAATACTCACAAAAATACGCTCGATATTATAGAGAGAGAAAACTTCTAATTCTGGTGTGATTTTCAATTCTAACCTAAGCACCCTATTTATAGGAAAATCTTAGGATGCCAAAGGAGACTAAATGAATAAAATATTATTATTTTCAAAATAATTTTCGCCGCCGCCGGCTGCTGCCCAAAATCAGATTTCAACAAAAGTGGGGCCCACCCATTAAATAATATATATATTTTCTGAAACTTCAATAATTCATAACAAATAGCCCCTTTGTCAGAAAAATACAAATTCTATGTCCTTCCATATGAAATTTAATTCTCTACAACTTTGCAGAAGGAAGTTTTTCCAAATTCCAAACATAAATTATCCGAAATCCAAAAACAGATGATTTCTCACACCAAAATATTGATAAAAACTCAGCAGCGCCAATTCCTTCTTTAATATCCACAAAATAAATATTTTCTTATCATATAAATCAATAATTAATTATTCACAAATAATATTATAGAACTACAATATTAACAACCAGGTCGTTCCCAGGACAGAGGGGGCCTTCCGATAAGGACTTCTCCTTACTGGCGCGCAATTAAATAACCCCTCCTAGACAGAACTTCCTTAGACATTGTCAATAATGCTATCTAATAATATTATTCAAATAATATGAATTATTGAGTTGATAACGTGAAATACTGTGCAACGACAATTATTGAATCAATACTACAAAATATCAACTGTAGCCATTATTGAATCAATCATAAAAAATAGCAACGTAGCAATTATTGAGTCAATAAAATATCAATGCAGCAATTATTGAGTCAATAATATAAAATATCAACGTAGCAATTATTGAGTCAATAATATAAAATATTGAACAGTAAATACTGTAACAATAATTGAGTAGGTTCCTTCTCATGTAAGACTCAATAATTCGAAATACTGTGCAATACCGTGTGCTACTGCACAACACCGCGTACTGTATTTTAACCACCGGGTATTTCAACAGTACTAACGGTAACAACTACGCCGTTATCTTGTAAAAAAAGTTATTTCTGTCGCTTTCTATATCCGACAGTTATTCCGTTGTGGGGGCCCACAAATAGCTGCGCCGTCGTACGAATATTCCCCGACAACAAGAATATTCCACGACCAAACGAATATTCCCCGACAACAAGAATATTTTATAACCACTTGCTTATTTTAAAAATGTTTGCACATTTCACCCATAACTTTCATATTTATCAAATCAACACCTTACTATTTTGAAATAATATATAAAGAAAATTAAATCTTTATTCATAAAAGTTGGGGTCTTACAACCTCCCCTCCTTATGAAATTTCGTCCTCGAAATTGACGTACGTACCTGGTATGTCGAAAAGGTGAGGATACCTCGCTTTCATTTCCGATTCCAACTCCCAGGTCATTTCCTCAATTGCATGGTTTCTCCACAAAACTTTAACTTGAGGTATAATTTTCGAGCGTAGGACATGCTCCTTCCTATCCAAGATCTTGACAGGTACCTCCTCGTACGTTAAATCTTCAGCTATCTCGTCTGGTTCTAACTCAATAATGCGGTTTGGATCCTTCACATATTTACGTAACACGGATATGTGAAACACGTTATGAACACGAGACATGCTTGGAGGTAAAGCGAGTCTATAAGCCACATTTCCTATTCGGTCAAGAATCTCAAATGGACCAATGAATCGTGGGTTGAGCTTTCCTCTCTTCCCAAACCTTGTAACTCCTTTCCATGGAGCAACACGTAATAACACATGGTCTCCAACATTAAATTCCACGTCCTTTTGATGAAGATCTGCATAACTCTTTTGTCGATCCTGTGCCGTCTGTATACGTTGTCGGATTATTTGGATCTTTTCTGTAGTCATACGTACTAACTCTGGTCCCAACAATGTTGCTTCACCCACCTCATCCCAACATACTGGAGAATGACACTTTCTCCCATACAACGCTTCAAATGGAGCTACGCCTATACTTGCCTGATAACTGTTGTTGTAGGAGAATTCCACCAATGGTAAGTACTTATCCCAACTCCCTTTGAAGTCTAGAACACAGAGTCTCAATAGATCTTCAAGAGTTTGGATAGTCCTTTCCGATTGTCCGTCTGTTTGAGGATGATAAGCCGAACTGAATCGTAAATTCGTGCCCATAGCTTTCTGCAAACTGATCCAAAATCGTGAAGTAAATCTGGGATCACGATCCGAAACTATGGATACTGGCATGCCATGCAATCTCACAATCTCATTCACGTACATATGAGCAAGACGTTCAAGGGAATAAGTCTCTCGTATCGGCAAGAAATGAGCAGACTTGGTTAATCTATCAACAATAACCCAAATCGCATCTAAGCCTTGAGAAACCTTGGGAAGACCCGTAACGAAATCCATCGTAATGTGTTCCCACTTCCATTTCAGAATCTCTAGTGGTTGCAATGGACCCTTCGGCACTTGATGCTCCGCCTTTACACGTTGACAAGTTAAACATCTTGAGATGAACTCTGCGATCTCTCTCTTCATATTACTCCACCAAAATGTATGTCGAAGATCACGATACATTTTAGTACTCCCAGGATGGATTGCAAACGGTGTGTTGTGTGCCTTCATCATGATTCTATACTTCAAGTCGAAATCGTTAGGAACATAAAGTCTGGAGTTGACTCGAAGTATTCCCTCTTCATCGATTCTTGCTTCTGGAATTGCACCTTATTGCACCTTCTTCTTCATCTTCATCAATTCTGCATCCGTAGCTTGAGCAGCTTTAACTTTATCAATCAAAGCTGGTTCTACGCGTATACTTGACATCATCGCACTCGTTCCCACATATGATCTTCTACTCAACGCGTCAGCTACCACGTTCGCTTTTCCAGGATGGTATTGGATGGTATGATCGTAATCTTTCAACAACTCAAGCCAACGTCGTTGCCGCATGTTGAGTTCCTTCTGAGTGAAGAAATATTTAAGGCTCTTATGATCCGTATAAATCTCCACTTTCTCTCCGTACAAGTAATGTCTCCAGATCTTCAACGCGAATACGACTGCTGCCAACTCTAGATCATGAGTAGGATAATTCCTCTCATATTCTTTGAGTTGTCGCGAGGCGTAGGCTATGACTTTCCCATGTTGCATGAGAACACATCCTAACCCTTTGCCCGAAGCATCGCTGTAAATAACAAATCCATCCGAACCAGATGGTATTGTCAGAACAGGTGCCGAAATAAGTCTCCTCTTGAGCTCTTGGAAGCTCTTCTCGCATTCCTCGCTCCAAACGAATTTCGTATCTTTTCGAGTCAACTGAGTTAATGGAGTAGCGATTCGAGAAAATCCCTCTACGAATCTCCGATAATAACCAGCTAAGCCCAGAAAGCTTCGTACTTCAGTCACCGACTTAGGTTGTTCCCAGCTTTGTATTGCTTCAATCTTTGCCGGGTCCACAGATACTCCACGTTTCGATACCACGTGCCCAAGGAATGCTACTTCCTCAAGCCAGAACTCGCATTTCTTCAGCTTGGCATATAGCTTGTTCTCACGAAGCTTTTGAAGTACCAACTTCAAATGGTGTTCATGATCTTCACGGCTTTTAGAATAGATGAGAATGTCATCAATAAAGACAACAACGAATTGATCCAAATACTCCTTAAATACACGATTCATCATATCCATGAAAGCAGCAGGAGCATTAGTCAATCCAAAAGACATGACTACGAACTCATAATGCCCGTACCGTGTTCTGAAAGCAGTCTTTGGAATATCCTCAGTTTTAATCTTCAACTGATGATATCCAGAACGAAGATCGATCTTTGAAAAGAATTGCGCTCCTTGCAACTGGTCGAACAGGTCATCAATACGAGGTAACGGATACCTATTCTTGATGGTGACATGGTTCAACTCCCGATAGTCAATGCAAAGTCGCATACTCCCGTCTTTCTTCTTTACGAATAAAACAGGAGCACCCCAAGGAGACGTACTAGGACGAATAAAACCGATATCTAACAACTCTTATAATTGGAACTTTAACTCTTGAAGTTCAATAGGAGCCATTCGATATGGGGTTTTAGAAATGGGCTTTGTACCGGGCTCAAGGTCAATAAAGAATTCAACTTCATGTTCTGGGGGTAAACCGGGAAGTTCTTCGGGAAATACATCAGGAAACTCATTAACAACGGAAATATCATTCAAATCTGATGTATTCTGATTTAGATCAGTGACATGAGCTAAGAAAGCTTGACATCCATTTTTCAATAAACGAATAGCTTTATGACTTGAAATGATATTGACTGATTTTAGTGGTTTGGTGATTTGGATTCGCACAACAGGTTGATTAGGAATATGAAAACTAACAACCTTACGAAAACAATCAATTTTGGCATGGTAAGTGGTTAACCAGTCAATTCCTAAAATCACGTCAAATGCAAGTATTTTCAAAGATATAAGATCAACAGGTAAGGTAAGGGTACCAATCTGAATCAAGCAAGATTTGTAAACTGTAGATGTAACAAAGGTTTCTCCTAACGGAGTTTCAACAGATAAGTCAAAGTCTAATTTATCAGAAGTCAAGTTCAAACGTTGAGCACAAGCAGGTGAAATAAAGGAATGGGTAGCACCAGTATCTAACAAGGTGTAAACTTCGCAAGAGTTTATGATCAGCTTACCCGTAATCACCTCGTGTGGATTCCTCGCGTTTTGGGCTGTTACGACAAACGCTCTTCCAGGAATCACCGACTTTGACTTGTCTGCAACCGCCTTTGGAATCACCACCCCCGCTGAATTTGGTTTCGCAACAGGACAATCTCGAGCTATATGTCCTTCTTTTCCACAGTTATAGCATCCTTTGAATTGTTGTGGGCAGTTTGGGCTGATATGTCCCTCTTTCCCGCATTTATAGCATACGACCGGTGGTCGTTCTCCTCCCCTCGAAACAGTTGATGCTGGTGCTGATGTTGACATCTTCGCGTTCTCATTGTTATACCTTCTCTTTTTGAAATCTCCTCCCGATTCGCTTCTTCTACTATCATGGCCACGATTACCACCGGAATGGTTACCGTTTCTGTCATACTTTCCTCCTCGCTGGTTGTCATTGCTCCGATGACTGCTGCCACCAGTACGACCTTGGTTGTGGTCCCTCGGTTGAACATAATCATTATCTCGTTCTAATAACTGGGCCCTGTTTACTACATCCGAATATAAAGAAAATTTATGAGAAATGAGGTATTGACGTATTTCGGGTTTAAAACCTCTTAGAAACATCCGCGTCATACGTTCCTCATTCTCCACCAAATGAGGTGCAAACCTGGACAGCTCCGCGAACTTAGCCTCGTAATGGGATACCGTCATGTTGTTTTGCTCGAGTCTGATAAACTCTACTTCCTTCATATGACGAATACTTTCAGGAAAGTACTTGTCATTAAACAGTTTCTGGAACGCTTCCCAAGACATCTGGAGTGCGGCAGGCTGGGTACGCTTCACGGATTCCCACCAGTAATCTGCCTCTCCACGGAACATAAACGTGGCGAATGGAACCTTCTGTTCCTCTGTACATCCCAAGACATCAAATATCTTAGTAATTTGTTTAATCCACGTCTCCGCCTTGATCGGATCTGGCTTTCCCAGAAACTCTGGTGGTCCCAATTCTTTGAACTGCTTGGCAGTGACAACTCGCGTGTTGTTATTATCGCCACCTATATGTTGCACACGAGTCTCCCTCGTCTGGTTTTGCATGAACTGCAGAAAACTTCTAAACATCTCATCGTTTATCGTCTGACCAGCGTTATTTTCAGGATGAACATTGCCTTCTTGTTGCACGTTCTCCTGGTTAGTGATTAAAGGTGTCTCCACGGTCTCATTCACTTCGTTGTTAACATTCTCAGCTGCCATTCTCAAATACTGCCATAAAACAAGGGTTAATTAAACAAGTCAACATATCACATATTAACCCTATGCTCCGACTGACCAATTAAATACCACATAAGCTTAGGTAGGACACACTAGCGAAGGATTTACTCGTCTCTCCCTTTCTAGTTCTATTCCCCGATCTCCGCCAGAGATCATATCCCTAAGATCTGATACCAACTGTGACGCCCCCCCAGAATAGGTCCATTCAACCCAACCCATTCTGAGTCGCCAAATACATGGTACAGAATTCAAATACAACTTTATATCATACGGTCGTGCAAAATACGACCACACAACTGTGAGTCTCAATACAAATATGTAGAAAATATTAAGATTCAAACTAAGTCCTTATTACAATTATTATCACACTATTTATCAAAAATAGTGAGGACTACTACTGCTCTAACTCGGACCATCACTCTGTCCCCCGACTAGTCCCTGCGACATTCTCATTTCCTGAAGAGGACAACAGATGAAAAGGGTGAGCTCAACTAGCTCAATAAAGAATATTATGACTAAGATAATGAAAAATAAATTATCGTTAGCCTTCAATAAATCAGATAAAATATAATGGACAACCAATCTTAGATCAATATTCGCAGCGGAAATAACAAATCATTAGAAGAGTTAAGCAGAGAATCAAGTCTACTATCTTCTATGATTTAAAAGTCCATCATCAATATTTTATCCCTGTAACATCAATCAATATACATCTCGAATCAATATTCATCTTTGCACTACAGGCCAAAGATATTCATTTGTATCATCAGTGGTCATATTCATCTCAACACCTGTCATCTTTGCACTACAGGCCAAAGATATTCATCAAGTAATCATTCATCTTTGCTCTACAGGCCAAAGATATTCATCAAGTAATCATTCATCTTTTAGGACTGAGGATGATGAAAAATATTTTAAAGAGCGAATCCAGTGAGATAAAAGACAAAGATTAGGGATTCGTCATTTAGTATATCCAATTCAAAAATACCTCGTAATAATCAATTATGGAGCAAAATTCAAGAATAGAGCTCAAAACTTGGATATAATCAAAGATAGTAACCTTATCAAGTAATTTGGACAAATCGAAGAAAATTTAATTTTTTCGTGAATAGTGCCGTATACGTGAATAGTGCCGTATACGTGAATAGTAACTCCGACGAAAAAAGTAAGAATTTCAACATAAAATCCATGACAATATTTTTGTATAATGATATTGAAAAGAATAACATCATTTACGAAAGAAAATAACATCCCTTACCTCAAAAGAACAGTATCTCTGACTAGAATATCGGATATAATACCGACGGAAGCTTGTACTGAATAGTAATACTCAAAGTATTGAAATACTCACAAAAATACGCTCGATATTATAGAGAGAGAAAACTTCTAATTCTGGTGTGATTTTCAATTCTAACCTACGCACCCTATTTATAGGAAAAGCTTAGGATGCCAAAGGAGACTAAATGAATAAAATATTATTATTTTCAAAATAATTTTCGCCGCCGCCGGCTGCTGCCCAAAATCAGATTTCAACAAAAGTGGGGCCCACCCATTAAATAATATATATATTTTCTGAAACTTCAATAATTCATAACAAATAGCCCCTTTGTCAGAAAAATACAAATTCTATGTCCTTCCATATGAAATTTAATTCTCTACAACTTTGCAGAAGGAAGTTTTTCCAAATTCCAAACATAAATTATCCGAAATCCAAAAACAGATGATTTCTCACACCAAAATATTGATAAAAACTCAGCAGCGCCAATTCCTTCTTTAATATCCACAAAATAAATATTTCCTTATCATATAAATCAATAATTAATTATTCACAAATAATATTATAGAACTACAATATTAACAACCAGGTCGTTCCCAGGACAGAGGGGGCCTTCCGATAAGGACTTCTCCTTACTGGCGCGCAATTAAATAACCCCTCCTAGACAGAACTTCCTTAGACATTGTCAATAATGCTATCTAATAATATTATTCAAATAATATGAATTATTGAGTTGATAACGTGAAATACTGTGCAACGACAATTATTGAATCAATACTACAAAATATCAACTGTAGCCATTATTGAATCAATCATAAAAAATAGCAACGTAGCAATTATTGAGTCAATAAAATATCAATGCAGCAATTATTGAGTCAATAATATAAAATATCAACGTAGCAATTATTGAGTCAATAATATAAAATATTGAACAGTAAATACTGTAACAATAATTGAGTAGGTTCCTTCTCACGTAAGACTCAATAATTCGAAATACTGTGCAATACCGTGTGCTACTGCACAACACCGCGTACTGTATTTTAACCACCGGGTATTTCAACAGTACTAACGGTAACAACTACGCCGTTATCTTGTAAAAAAAGTTATTTCTGTCGCTTTCTATATCCGACAGTTATTCCGTTGTGGGGGCCCACAAATAGCTGCGCCGTCGTACGAATATTCCCCGACAACAAGAATATTCCACGACCAAATGAATATTCCCCGACAACAAGAATATTTTATAACCACTTGCTCATTTTAAAAATGTTTGCACATTTCACCCATAACTTTCATATTTATCAAATCAACACCTTACTATTTCGAAATAATATATAAAGAAAATTAAATCTTTATTCATAAAAGTTGGGGTCTTACAGATGATGTTAATTATACCTTCATGTGTCACTGTAGACTCGGTCATATCAATGAAACAAGATAATCCAAGTTGCATAAGGATGGGCTCTTAGAGCTATATGATTATGAAACATATCCAACTTGTGAATCTTGTCTCATGGGTAAAATGACTAAATCTCCCTTTAGTGGAAAAGGAGAAAGAGTTACAGAGTTGTTAGCGTTGGTACACACAGAAGTATGTGGACCTGTGACAACGAATGCACGAGAAGGGTATTCTTACTTTATTACTTTCACTGATGATCATTCAAGATTTGGATATGTGTATTTAATGAAATACAAATCCGAATTGTTTAAAAAGTTTAAAGAATTCAGAAGTGATGTAGAGAAACAAATTGGCAAGAGTATTAAGATTCTTCTATCGGATCGAGGTGGGGAATACTTAAGCAGTGAGTTTCTCAATTGTCTCAAAAAAAAAAGTATAATCTCACAATGAACTCCACCAGGAACACCACAGTTGAATGGTGTATCTGAAAGGAGAAATTGAACACTGTTGGACATAGTTCGTTCCATGATGAGTTTTACCGATCTTCCAATATCATTATGGAGTTATGCACTAGAAACGGCTGCATATCTACTTAACAAGGTACCTACCAAGACCGTCCCAAAGACCCCATGTGAGATATGGACAGGGAGGAAACCGAATCTTAAGTTTGTCCGTGCAATCTTGCGTTTCTTCCGTGCCATATATAATAAACAGTAGCTGATAAACCCAATGAGAGGATGATGCGTTTGGTTTTAGAATGCTGTGAGTTTTTAACAAAAGCAATGATTGTAACGATTGAGATTTTATATAATAATTTTTAATATTTGTTGAGTTAAATAAATATTTTATGTGAATTATTTATTGAGTTAAATAAATAAATTATGTGATTTATGGAGTGATTTAATTAAGTGTTATATATTAATTAAATAAATGTGTATATTAATTCTATATTATAGTTCTAATTTAATTGAGATAATTGAATTAGATGAATTATGTGTTAAGTGTTACATGGATTATAATTAGCGAGTAATTATAAATATGTGGCAAAAATTTATGTGATTAATTGATGTTAGATTTTAATTGATTAAATTAGTTGATTAATATTTAATTGATTCAAATATGACATTAAAGTATATGTGAAAATGATTTGTTAAAATAAAAAAAAAGAATTTTAAATAATTTTAACCAAACAAGGCCCTTGTAATTGTTTTAAACCTATTTCTACCAAACGGGCCCCTAACTATCAAAAAGCTGTTTTAAATAAACTGTTTACCAAACAATACCTTAGCATTAATAATCTGTTTTTGAAAATAACCTTGTTTTGCCAAACAAAGCCTTGTGGCTTTTGATTTTTGTAACTGATATATATTAATTGTTAGTTATTATAAATAATTATACATATTAGTGATATATCAGTTATATATTGTTCCTATACTAAGTTAGATTAGAAGTTAGTCCGTAAAGCTAAGAACAAACAGAGAAAAGAAGAGCAGAGAAGTTAGAGAAGAGAAGGAAGAAGAAACTTGTGAAGGCTAGAGTTAATCTTTGTATTCTTCTCCAATCATCAAAAAGGTAATTACTATCTTATAGTTTTAAAGAATTGTAATTAGTTGTTCTTCCTTGTTTTGAGTTTCTGTAAATTTTAGTTTTCTGTGAATTTTATGAAATTGTAAAATCATGAATTTAATATATGTATTGTATCCATGTGTTGATTGTAGTAATTGTATGGCATAAGAGGATTTTCAGAAATCAAAGTACTGTAAAAACAAGTTTTAAATGAAGAATATGAGTTCATATGGAGTTTCATGTTTTAGGTGATTGTAGAGTAAAAATTTAATGAAATTAGTATGTTTTAATAGGCTTATTAGAAATTTGTTTGATGTTATCCTCAATTACGTATATAATGCATGTATATAGAGTTGAATTGCTTGAGAAAGTGATTTACAGTGAATGGTTTTATAAAATATATAAGTTTTATGAAAATATCAAATTTGATTTCTAAAACTTTTGATTATTGTTGTTTAAATGATTTTTGTGTTTGGAGGTATGTTATATGAGTGTATTGTATCAAGTATGTGCTATACATTGTTCTAGTAGCTTGTTATTGCCGTCTGATGGCATGTTGGGTTTAATCAGTAAAACAGGGAGGCTGCACTGCCTGCTTCTGTCTGCGTACCTGCGCAGCTGTGCCGGTAGCACAGCCAGAAGCAGCGCAGCTGCGCCACTGGGTTTTCTCAGGCTGGTCACCTGCGCAGCTGCGCCGGTGCCAAGGCCTACAGCTGCGCAGCTGCGCCGTTGCCTAATCAGAGGCAATGAAGGGTAGCTAGTTGTGCAGTGTATAGTTTAAGCTTGGTTTCATTAGTCTATGATAGTGAACATGTATCTAATTTCTACAACATGTTATTAACATAAATTTGACAAATTTATATTTAGAAAAGAAAAGAGGTTTGAAAAACCTTAAAGTATGATGTGATATGTGATTATAATTTGAATAATTATAATTAAAAGTAAATGTTTAATTTAAATTATAATTTTGTTAAATTATAATGAATAGTAGTTGATTTATTTTAATCAATTGAATATACTTTAAATTATAATTTATGTAATTATAATTTAATAAATGCATGTTTAATTATAGATTATAATTGGGTGATTTCATGATTAACTATAATTTGTGTAATTATAATGCATGATATAGTTTAATTGATTATAAATTATAATTGTTTATAATTTAAGTAATTATAATTAGATTAAGTGTTTAAATTATAATTATTTAATTATAATTTAGTTAAACACATAATTGATTTAATTATGTGAGCATGCATATGTGATGCTTAATTGTTATTTAATTAGAATGAGTTAGCCATGAGGGTTGACCAATTATGTGAGTTAGTTATGTGTTAACTAATTTAGGTTATTATGATTAAATATATATGTGTAGGAAGTGTTAAGAACGTGATTGAGTTAAGTAGCTTGCGCTTAAGGCAAGTCTTCTAAACCCTAAACTCGCTATTTCTACGCAAGTTTCTTTGAGTTCATATATTCATTGTTGAGAATGTCCTTTTCATTTCTGTACTGGACAATTATTTACTTAACCGAAGAGATCTTGACTTATTGTTCAAGTAAGATCTAGTTTATTATTTTAAGTGCTTTAAGTTTACTTCTAAAGCATATGTTAATTCATAATTCTTTTATTTATGAGTTATTGAAAGTCAATTCAACTAATCCTTAGTTGATGAACGCGAATTCTAAATTACCCTTGTAAGCTTATCCAAACCAAACTTTCTTTGGTGTGGACTTGAATTCAAATTACTGAGTTGAACAACCCTTTTATTAGGGGAGGTTATTACGCATAGCGTTAAGATGTTTGTGCACAATACATGGTACAAAGGGCTGATCCCCCTAAGTACGAGTTAAGGTCCATAGTCTTATTGACTGTTAAAGGTTTAAATAGAAATATTTATAACCTAGGACAAGAGTTCAAAGGTCTTATGACCCTCAGATAAATTCTATATTCGAATTTTAATGTTGATAGAGAATTATTATTCAATTCTTTATTGTTGAAGTAAGCTAAGTTATTCAGATCTTTTTAAAGATATCCTTTCATGTATTTATTATTGTTAAACTCCAGTGAGCTGTTGTTTGCTCACTCTTGCATTAAATAACAATTGCAGCTAAGGTTGATAACGTTGATGCCCCGTCTACGAGTAAAGGCAAGGGAAAGATGAATAAGTGAAGACTTGTTTAATTATTTTGAAGTGATTGTAATAAGACTTTTATGTTATATTTTTGTTCCGTACTTTATTGTTTATGTCAAGGTTAGAGTAACCATGGGATTGTTTTTTTTTTTTTAAGGTTGTAACCCTTGTTTTAAGGGAGATTTTATATAAAGATTGTAATTTATTTTGAGATATATTGGATAGATGTTTGTTATAGTTAGAAAGTGAACACCAAATCATGTGGAAACGAAGTACCCGGATTTGGGGGTGTCACAGGTTGGTATTAAAGCTATAGGTTATGAAACCTTAGGTAGTAGCCTTATGGTAAGATCAAAAAGATAGTGATGCTAGGTAAAGATAATAAACTACTTTATGTGCCTATGTGTTTACGTTTTAGTATTCGAAGAGTGTCGATTTGATGTCACGTAATAATGAACTTTAAAATTCTTTTGTCAGGATGTCAAACGTTGGAGAACCTAGTCAGGCTAGAGAGGATGTACCTCAGGTGCCTAGAGATGAGGTGCCCCGTGACATACATATTTTCTGGGAGCAGCTGGTTAGGAGAGAGCCATCTCCAGTGATCACCGTAGCTGGTCGGGAGCGTGAGCTGACACCTATTCCAGAGGATGAGAACGAGGACGAGTCTGAAGAGGAGGAAGAGGATGCCAAAGAGGAATTCCCACCTCACTCTACTAGTGCTGAGATGTACAAGGCAGTCTACGATAGCAACGTGGAGCTTCATGGACGAGTAGGAGATCTCGAGGAAACTATCCAGTAGCGAGACGAGACGATCGAGGAAATGGCAAGTGACTTAGGAGATGCACAGTGGAACCTGATATATATGGAGGTTGATAGAGATGTTGCTCGATTTGAACTGGCAAAGCTGAAGCAAGACATCCAGGAGGAGTCGAGGAAGCGAGCCAGAGCTGAAGAGATAAGTTTGAGGGCTAATCAACGAGCCGATCGAGCTGAAGGTGAAGCAGAAGCAAAGAGGGCCAAGCTGAAGCAAAGAGGGCCAAGCTGAGGGAAACAGAATATGTTTTTCATACAGCGATAGAGAGAGCTCAGGACCGTGTTTTCTACTACCCAGCTCAGTTCCAAGATTACCGTGGTATGTGGTGGACCAAAGAACGGCGTTTCGGGTAATGGAAGAGGAACGCAGAGAGGCTGTGCGACGTATTAATATGCCTAGGCAGTAGTAGTAGAGCTTTTGTTTATGTGTTGCTTTTTGTAGTAAATAAAGTAAATCCCATAATTTGAGATAAGAAAGGGATAAGTTAATAATGTAATCTTGCAACTTTTCCAGTTCAGGAAGGATGATGTAAATGGCAGAAATGTTATCTGATTGATGTTTTTAAACTACAACTAATGAATAAAAGAAGTTTATTGACGTGCTATGTGTTCTATGTGAACTGAATTGTTTAAAACATTTAAGTATGAACTTGAATATTTAAAAATTGAATAAAGGATCTAATAATAATATTTTCTTAACAGAAAATGCCTCCTAGAAGAAGACCAACACGTCAAAACCCCAAGGGTTCGATGAACAACAACAATAACGATGGGACGAATCCCAACTATGTTCAGCAGTTAGTGAATCTGTTGACCGAAGCTCTTGCGAATCAGCCGCAAGTGTAGGGTGCTACGTTTAAGGAATTCAAGGCAGTAGGACCGCCTGAATTCAAGGGATCGACCAACCCTATTGAGGCTCAGACGTGGGTTATGGAAATGGAGAAGGTATTTGACGTAGCCCGAGTAGGTGAAGACCAAAAGACAGCATTCGCGGCTTTTATGTTGAAGTAGGATGCTAGCTTCTGGTGGGAGGCTAATAAGACCAGGGAGGGAGAAGGAGTCATAACATGGGAACGTTTCAAGGAAATGTTGTACGAAATGTACTTCCCAGTGAGTTCGCAGGACTAGATGGAGGTCCAGTTCATAGAGCTTAAGCAGGGAGGGATGACGGTGTCCGAGTATACCGCTAAGTTCAACGAGCTGGCCAGGTTTGCTACTTAATAGGTCAGTACTGAAGCTAGGAAGGTGAGAAGGTTTGAGCGGGGACTAAAGCCCTAGCTCTACAGCAAGGTTTCCATGTTCCAGCTGAACACATTTGCGGCTGTGCTAGAGAAGGCCATACTTGCTGAGGGAGGAAGCGAAGCGGTGATGAAGTTCAACCAAGATAAGAAGAAGAAGAATGAGGTAGAAACCAAGATTAGGGGTAGCAGCGCTGTGAACCAAAAGAGAAAATGGAATGAAAACACCTCTGCTAGGAGTCAGCAAGGAAGCCAGCAGAAGAGGAAGTTCAAAGCATGTGCTACATACGGTAAGAATCACACTGGCGTGTGCATGAAGGGGAAGCGGGTGTGCTTCAACTGTGGTCAGGAAGGCCACATTGCACCTAATTTCCCAAACCCGAAGAAGGGATCTTGCTTTACATGTGGATCCAAGGATCACATGGCTCGCAACTGCCCTAAGAAGCTGACGGCCTGGTCAACAAGGAGCGGAGGGAATGGAAGCAGCAGTACCGTAATTATCGCTGAACCATTGCAAGCTGTTCAACCCATTGCACGAACATTTAATATGACGGTGCAGGATGCTGTGGAATCAAAAGATGTGGTGTCAAGTATTATTCTGGTCAATAGTATAAATGCATATGTATTATTTGATTCAGGTGCTACTTGTTCATTTATATCTGATGATTTTGCTAAGACCCTAGATTTACCTGTAGAAGAGTTAGTTTACCCTTTGAACATAGAGATTGCGAATAGGGAAGTTATTCCTGTTAGGTGTGTTTATAAGAACTGTAGACTGGACATTAAGGGTTAGGAGCTGAGAGTAGATTTGATTTCGATAAAACTTGGGGAATTCGACGTTATACTGGGTATGGATTGGTTATTCAACCATGGGGCGATAATCGACTGTCAGAAGAAGTCGGTAAACCTTACGACTCCGTCGAAGTTAGTGTTCTATGGTAGCAAATCGCCTAGACAAGCGAGTTGTCTGACGGTTATGCAAGCCAAGAAACTTCTGACACAAGGCTGTGTGGGATATCTAGCCTACATAGTAGATACGCTTAAGGAAAGCCCAAAGGTGGAGGCGATATCGGTAATTAAGGAGTTTGTGAACGTTTTTCTGAGCGATTTGCCAGGACTTCCGCCAGATAGGGAGACAGAGTTCGTGATCGATCTAGCGCCGGGAACTGCTCCGATTTTGAAGGCTCCGTACAGAATGGCTTCAGTTGAGATGAAGGAACTGATGGTTCAACTACAAGAATTACTGGACAAGAAGTATATTCAACCAAGCGTTTCACCGTGGGGAGCGCCAGTTTTGTTTGTGAAGAAGAAGGATGGATCGATGCGTCTTTGCATTGATTATAGGGAGTTGAATAAAGTTAAGATCAAGAATAGGTATCCTTTACCTAGGATCGATGACTTATTTGATCAACTGAAGGGTGCGAAGTACTTCTCGAAAATTAATTTGAGAAGCGGGTATCATCAATTGAAGGTGAGGAAGGAAGATATACCTAAAACGGCTTTTAGGACTCGATATGGTCATTACGAGTTCTTGGTAATGTCGTTTGGTCTCACGAATGCCCCAGCTGCATTTATAGACTTAATGAACAGGGTGTTCAAGCCATTTCTGGACAAGTTCGTGGTAGTGTTCATAGATGACATCTTAGTTTATTCCAAGACCGAGGAAGAACATGCTGAACACTTACGACTAACCTTAGAAGCCCTGAGATGAGAGAAGCTTTATGCTAAATTCTTGAAGTGCGAATTCTGGTTGGAACGTGTGCAATTTCTTGGCCACGTAATCGACAAGGATGGTATTTTGGTAGATCCGTCGAAGGTTGAAGCGGTAATGAATTGGGATCAGCCGAAGACGCCGTCTAAAGTGAGGAGTTTCTTGGGATTGGCAGGTTATTATCGTAGATTTATCCAAGACTTTTCTAGAATCGCAACTCCGTTGACGAAATATGAGGAAAGTTTTCAAGAGCTTAAGAAGAGGCTGAGTACTGCTCCTGTATTGTCTTTACCGGATAGTTCGGGGAATTTCATAGTATATAGCGATGCCTCACATAAAGGATTAGGCTATGTGTTGATGTAGAGTGACAAAGTCATTGCCTATGCGTCACGTCAGCTGAAGGATTATGAGAAAGGGTATCCGACCCATGATCTAGAATTGGCGGCAGTAGTGTTTGCCCTAAAGATGTGGAGGCACTACTTATATGGAGAAAAGTGTGAAATATACATAGATCACAAGAGTCTGAAGTATATATTTACCCAGAAGGATTTGAACATGGGCCAAAGAAGATGGTTGGAACTGATTAAAGACTACGACTGCGAGATACTTTACCATCCGGGTAAAGCTAACGTTGTCGCCGACGCTTTGAGCAGGAAAGGTCGGGAGAAGCTGAACGTGTTACCTGATCAGAATCGGTTAATAGAACAGATGGATAGATTGGTGTTGGAGGTGAAGCTTCCAAAGGAATCAGATGAGATGTTGTTTCAAGTAACCACTAGTTCTACTCTAGTAGACAAAGTGAAAGAAGCTCAACTTCACGATGAAGAAGGTGAGAAGATTTGGAGGAGGATAACCGATGGCGAAGAGTTCAAGTTCAAGATCGATAATGAAGGTCTGTTATAATTTGAAGGTAGAATCTGGGTACCGCCAGTACCTGAGGTCAAAGAGGAGATTCTAAGCGAAGCTCATAGTCCTAGATATTCTATTCACCCCTGGGAGTATGAAGATGTACCAGGATCTCAGGCATCATTTTTGGTGGCCGAATATGAAGAGAGACGTTGCTGAATGTATTGCAAAATGCTTTACGTGCCAGAAAGTTAAAGCAGAACACCAGAGACCGAGTGGTTTGCTACAACCGTTAGAGATTCCATAGTGGAAGTGGAAGCACATCACGTTGGATTTTGTGGTAGGTCTTCCAGCGACTCAGAAGGGATTTGATGCGATATGGGTTATAGTGTATCGACTGACGAAATCAACCCACTTTCTACCAATCAGGATTAAGTACAACTTGGATCAGCTAGTGAAACTGTATGTGAAGGAAATCATTTCTCGACACAGTGTTCTGGTATCGATTGTGTCTGACAGAGATCCACGTTTTACGTCTAATTTCTGGAAGCGATTGCAAGAATGTCTGGGAACGCAATTGCGAATGAGTACAGCGTATCATCCTCAGACTGATGGACAGAGCGAGAGAACGATTCAGACGCTTGAGGATATGCTGAGAGCTTGTGTGATGGACTTCAAAGGAAGCTGGGAGGATCATCTACTGTTGGTGGAGTTCGCCTAAAACAATAGTCATCATGTGAGTATTGGCATGCCGCCTTACGAAGTATTATACGGCAGAAAATGCAGAACTCCTTTGTGCTGGGATGAAGTTGGTGAACGTCAATTGTTGGGACTAGAATTGGTACAACAAACCGCTAAAATTGTGAAGCTGATCAGAACGAGATTAGTTGCTGCTCAAGACAGACAGAAGAAGTATGCCGATCTTCATCTACAAAATCGAGAATTCTTATAAGGAAGTTTCGTGTTCCTGAAAGTATCTCCCTGGAAGGGGAAGATTCGATTTGGTAAGAAGGGAAAGCTGAGTCCCAGATTTATTGGACCTTTTGAGGTGTTGCGAAAAGTTGGCGAGGTAGCTTATGAGATTGCATTACCTCCGGAGCTCGAGAATATACATAATGTCTTCCATATTTCTGTGTTAAGACCTTACAAGTATTGTAATACCCAAGAATTTCCATATATTATTAAATAAATATATTAATGAAAATGAGAATTTATTTGAATATAAATGATTTTGTGTTATGAGATGAATTAATTCAATTATATATAATTGAATAATTATAATAATTGAGAAATTGGTGGAGTTTACGATAAACTCGTTGAGAGCCTAGTGTGGCACAGTGATGGGAAATATTAATAATTATATTAATTAACTGTTATAAAATACTAATGAGGATTGATTAATAATATGTGATTATTATTGCAAGAAACATAATAATAATGAGCAACGTGTTTATAAATATAATAAGATTATATTAATTGATATGTGCAAATGTGCAATATTTGAATATATAAAGTATATGGAATACAACTATATTATATAGTGTAGAGAGACACTTAAGTGTGACCATGCATGTATATACGTAAACTATGTTATATAATGCAATGCGAACATATTACACATAGAAACCATATATTACATGAAGCATAATGTGATTATGTTAAAACTATATGTTATGAATGCATGATAATACTGATGTGACAATAAATATGTGAGAATACACTGTATAATATATCATGAACATATTGTAAACTATTAATTTTAATAAAGTGAGACATCATGAATATATGGTGAACAATTTAATAATACATGAGATAATGTAATGTGATAACATCCGATTAAATTATACCAGTATGATAAAAATGTACATGAATTATATGTGCACAATTCACACTTATTACATTATGTGAATCCATGTTAGTATCATTAGAATTACATTGTAACTATAATTGTGGCCTAATTATATAGTATATATACATGTAACATATTTTGGCATAAGTGTTGTGTATATATACAAATTATAGAATGCTGATATATGGCCTTGTTCCAATATAATAGTCACTCTCCTTCTCCTTCACGTGTATGGCAAAAAGGCTAAGGCCTATTCTCCCATTCTTCTCCCAAGCTTAGCTAGCAATAATTATATGAGGAGTGGCTCTAATGATGGCTTTCAACAACTATCTACCAACTTCCTCTTATCTAGCATGCAATTCAAATTTCTGTTAGTTTGAAATGGTAGGCAATTGCATTGTCTGTATCTTGTTTTCTCTATAAATATGGCTTCCTTTCTTCCCATTTCACATTGCTGAGATTTTGTTTGAGTTGATAAGTTGAGAGCATATACATATATCAGTATAATAGCATTGTGAGATAGCATCAGCAAGCTTACTCCATAACAGAGGTATAAATCCTCTTCGTGTCTTCATTTTCATTTTCTGTCAAAAGAACTCCATTGTTGTTCTCTGAGATTTGTTGAAATTCTTGATTATGCCAAATTGGTTCATGATTGGTTTGTAGAACCCTTATATTGTTGTTATATGAACATACACACATGATGGAACCACTGAATAGTCTTTCATTTCCATTGTTCCTCTTCAATTTCTGTAAATACATTAAATTCGTAAATTAGTTAGAGTTCATGAAATTGGGAATTGATAATTGCTATTGACTGTTGTATAAGCATATATGTATGTGTTAGTAAGTTAAACAAGGATAATATCTGGGTAAATCGATGAAATGGGAGGTTTTGGGTCAGTTTTCGCTGCAGTCTGAACCGCAGAAAACTGCCTCGACGCCGCAGCGCCGCAGCCCGCGCCGCAGCGCCGCACGCAGCGCCACTCGCGCCGCAGCGCCAGTATTGAGCTACTGTTGCCGCGCCGCAGCGCCAGCCTCTATGTTCAGTTTTCTGCATTCTGCAGCAAAACTGTTATGTACCAATTGTTTGATTTCTGTTTAAACAAGCATGGGAGCATGATTAATACATATATATAAACCTAATGAGGCAATGTAAGCATGTTTTAGTATATTAGCATGCATGGTTAACCAAACGACACATAGTTTGGAAACGAATTTAAAGTTTCATAAACGACGTTAACATATATGAAGCATGTATACATTCTGACTTTTCGAGCATGTTTATAGGGCCTTGAAATACATGAAAAGCATGTTAACTTACATATGTAGGTTTCATAAGGAAGCATGAACATGATAGACCTTATTAATGAACTATACTAACAAAGTATAAGCTTTGAACGTGAACGTTGGTATGTTATGACGAGAATTAGAATTTGACATTTATGGACACATGTGATAGTACTCTTAGACTCATTCATGTGTCATGCATGTATATATACCGTGATTAGTTGCCGTGATTAAAGTTTAGCATTAACAAAGCATGTTTTCAAGATAATAACAATGCTAGCTACATATATGCAATACGAGTACTCATGAGCATGACTAATACAAGTTATATGAATATCTTATGTGTTTAAAAGCAATCATGTTAGACCATATGAGTTCGTGTCCTTGAATGGCTTTAAGTATTAACTTAAGAACCTATACCATGTACGATTGGATTTGGAAAAGTTATACAAGCATGAAAGTATCCTTTAAATATGAATACATGCTACGCGATATTATATGATGTTACTTGAACTCGATTTTGACGGTTAACTTAAGGAGATGCCATAACTTGCTAAAATGAAATATATTTAGTATTGATTGTGGTCTTATGTGATATTAATAATATGCAAGCATGTTTGCTAATTGTTGAGATCTTATATAATATGAGAATGCGTTTAAACTCTAAAAAAGGAACGTTAAGGATAGAAATTATATTCTATATAACTGTGTAGCTAGGTAAAACTTAGCTTATGTGTTGATCGTATATTCAAAGAGAAAATGTGAAGTTAAATTATATGACTAATGAATATCATATATATACGTAACTGTATTACGATAGGAATTCGAAAGTGTTGATTGCTTTTCGTGGATAAACTACGCTAAAGGCAAGTTCTCTTACTTACACTCTTTTAAAGTGCAAGTATCCTAACCGACGCATTTACTTTATGAAAGGAAATCTATGATTGTGAAAGTTTCCTAACTTATACTCTTTTACTATGCAAGTATCCTATCTTGTGTATTGCGAACTAGTTTCCTATTTAATCGGTTGAATCGAATTAGCATACTTGAACTCTTATTTCATTAAAGCTATTATTCATGTTGAACTTAGTATTGTTCTTGAATATTGTGAAAGTGTCTATGCCATTTGATTCGGCTGGACTTATGTTATTGAAAAGCAACCCAAACTAATTGATTGGTGCGGGATCTTATATTTGACTGAGAAGAACAACCTTCTTTGAAGGGAATATATAATTGTCGGAGAACCGACGTGCACACTTGAGTATGGTTGATTGTTATGCATAACAAGGGTACTTTAGGCTGATCACCTGTTGTACCTGTTTTTGTTGGATTTTCAGTTTATTACTGTCAATTCTAGTAGAAGTTCATAGTCCGTAATGACTACTCAGTATTCAATTATTTGAAATCTTGAATTGACTTATTATTGAATCATATTGATATTATCCTGTCCTTAGCGACTGAGATTGAGAACTGTTGATATTCTTGTTATTCTTGAACTATCAAATCTTGTTATACCCTTTCGAGAATTGAGAATCTTATTACTCACCCTTATTGTATATTACTTGCTGGGCAATTTGTGCTCATTCTTGCTTTCCCTAAAACATTTCAGTTAAGGCAGAGCATGGTGAACCTTCGGGCGTTGATAAGGGCAAGGGCAAAGCTACCAACTAGCTTATGTCTGTTATGTTTTAAATATATTAATATTGTATGAAGATGATGTAGTAAGACTGGATTTGATTATGTTTAAGCTTAAGTTAGATTATGTAATAAGTCGTTAACTGATATTATTATGTAATCTATTAAGTACTGTAGGTTGCGAGACTTGGGGGAATAATTATAATAAATCATTGTAAATTATTCTAGAATAGATTTTCCGCTGTGATCGTATGATATTTAATTATTATTATGTGATGTATTACCATGAGCACGTGATGAACCGAATTCGAGAGACCAAGTGGCGGTCCTGGAATTTGGGGGCGTCACAGGTTGGTATCAGAGCTGTAGTTATAAACCTTAGGAACGAGTGTCCTTGGACTATAGCTTAGGTGAACTTAGAAGTTAGGCAGGAGATAAAACTCATGTAGAGTTTTCCTTGAGAGACTTAGTCTGTTATGAAATGTAACTTCATTCTATACAATGAACTTATGTTTTATTTAACATTCTAATGGAGTTGCTGTTTGTTTGCCTTGTGTTTGTGATTGTAGGATGACAGACACAGGTGTAACTAGTAGAGTAGCAGAGGAGGAGCCCAGAGATATACATGTAGTATACGAGGCACCTCTAGAGGCTACACCAGTGCAGGCTGTTGCACCGATCGAGTCCGACGACGAGGACGAGATTGAGATAGAGACTGATCCAGAGGAGGAGCCGATGGAGGATGAGCCACTAGAGGACTCTGATGAGGCTACTATAGAGGAGCAGATGCTAGGAGAGTATGAGGAGCGGATCCCAGAGTTAGACTGTAGAGTTCAGGAGCTGGAGGCAGAGGCCCACGAAAGAGAGTCTGAGTTCCAGAAGCTGAGGGACGAGGACCACCAGAGGAAGCTGGCTATGCAAGAGTTAGAGGTGGAGATTGCCTACCGTAGGGAGGCAGGGATCCAGATGGGGACTCTGTTTCACAGGTCAGTGGCTAGGAATGTAGATTTGGCAGAGAAGCTAGAAGAGGTTGAGCAGAGGGAGCTGAGTGAGAAGACCGAGAAAGAGGCACTCCGTACTCAGCTAGAGTTGGAGGTGATGGATAGGTTACACTTCGAGGAGAAGTGGGAAGCGTCCAATGAGAGAGCTGACGACCTTGAGGACGAGGTCAGGTGCAAGAAGAGAAAGATGAACAAGATGGGGTATGTGTTCCGTTCAGCTTTTGAAAGGGTGATTGATGGTGTGTACCACTACCCGGCAGAACAGGGACAGACTCTACATACCTTGAGCCGAGAGCTGGTTGCGTATATAACACAGTTGGAGTACAAGAGCGCAGTGGAGCGCAGGGATGATGGGATGAGATTTCCTTAGTCAGTCTAGTGGTAGTACTAGTTGTGTCTTTATGTATTGTATATACTATGTTGTAATTCCGATCTTTTGTGTAAGATGTGGGATGATGATGTAAACCCCGAGTTAGCTTTTGTTAGAGGGGTAGTATGGTAGTAGGTTGGTATATTCCCCGTCTTTTGTGATATTAGGGGATATATGTGATGACATTTATAGCAGTATGCTAGGAAATCATGTAATGAAAATGAAATGGCATATGAATATAAATGGAGTTGATTTTAGAAACGTGTTATAAATTTATTCTTTTAGTATTAAAAGAAATACTTAAGTGATATACTTGAATAATAATAAAATAAAAAATTGTGATGCAGATAATGCCGCCCAGACGTAGATTGACTGCACCCGAAGAATCCGTTAACAATGAGAGAGAACAAGTAGACCCGATCCAGAAACTGGTAGACTTGTTAGGAGAAGCCTTAAGGGGAAGGAACAATGAACCCGTTCGCCCGAACCCTCAAACTGTGCCAGTAACAACCTTTAAAGACTTTAAGAGTGTAGGACCCGCGGAGTTCGAGGGAACTACCGACCCAATCGTCGCACAAACGTGGATCAAAGAGATCGAAAAAGCTTTCACTATAGCTAGCGTAGGCGAAGATCAGAAGACGGTGTTTGCCACGTACATGATGAGGGGAGAAGCGAACTACTGGTGGGAGGCTAATCAACAAAGAGCTGGAGAAGGGATAATAGCTTGGGATAAGTTTAAGACACTGTTCTTCGAGAATTACTTTCCGAAGAGTATGAAGAATAGGATGGAGGTGAAATTCCTAGAGTTAAAACAAGGTGAGATGACGGTGGCGCAATACGCGGCTAGGTTTAACGAACTAGCGCGATTTGCGGAGCACCAAGTTGGTGATGAAGAGAGGAAGGCTAGACGCTTTGAACAAGGGTTGAAGCCATGGCTGTTCAATAAGGTATCAGTTCTTCAAATTGATTCCTTTGCAGCATTACTGGAGAAGGCAATCATTGCGGAAGGTGGCAGTGAGGCCTTAAGTCTGTACAACAAAGAAAAGAAAGGAAAGAATACTGGAGGAGAGAATCGTACGGGAGGAAGCAGTAGCGGAGGAAGCAACTTGGGAAAGAGAAAGTGGGAGAACAACAACAACAACAAAAACAACAATAATAATCAATCAGGGAATTTTCGTGGAGGTTTCAAGAAGAGGGCTGAAGGATGCCCGAAGTGTGGGAAGAATCACCAGGGCGAGTGCTGGAAGGGACGTGGCACTTGCTACAACTGCGGACAGGAAGGGCACATCTCGCCCAACTGTTTGAAACCGAAAAAGATACAAGGATGCTTTGCTTGTGGCCCGACGGAGCACCGAATTAAGGACTGCCCAAAGAAGGGAAGTGGCGGGGGTAGTAATCAGCAAGGAGGCAACAACCTGATGATCGGTGGACCGGCACAATCCAACCGCCAGAACCTTTAACATGACCGTCCAAGACGCAGTGGCTGCGAAGGATGTGGTGTCAGGTATAATCCCAATCAATGATATAAATGCTTATGTATTATTTGATTCGGGTGCCACCTGTTCTTTTGTATCTGAAGAATTTGCTAGTAGACTTAGTACACCTCGAGAACTATTAGAAAATCCTTTGATCATAGAAGTTGCTAATAAGGAAGTGATCCCTGTAGAATACGTTTATCGAAATTATCACGCAAATATTAGTAAACATGAACTGAGCGTAGACTTGATTCCTATTAGACTGGGAGAATTTGACGTAATACTGGGAATGGATTGGTTGTATAACCATGCTGCGATAATTGACTGTCAGAACAAATGTGTGAACCTTCAGACTCCGAGTAAGTCTAAGGTAGTGTTTTATGGTAGCTCATCGCTTAAGCAATCGTGTTGCGTTACGATGATGCAGGCCAAGAAATTGTTAAGGAAAGGATGTGTAGGTTATTTAGCTTACATCGTTGATACTCGGAAGAAGGGAGTAGAAATTAAGGATATATCCGTAGTTAATGAATTTCAAGACGTGTTTCCGGACGATCTGCCTGGTCTTCCGCCAGACAGAGAAATCGAATTCGTAATAGACTTAGCACCGGGAATGGCACCGATTTCGAAAGCTCCATATCGTATGGCGCCAGTAGAAATGAAGGAATTGATGATACAATTGCAAGAATTATTGGATAAGGGTTACATTCGACCGAGTGTTTCTCCTTGGGGAGCACCAGTACTATTCGTTAAGAAGAAGGACGGATCGATGAGGCTCTGTATCGATTATCGAGAATTGAATAGAGTAACGATCAAGAAACGGTATCCGCTACCGAGGATAGACGACTTATTTGATCAACTGAAGGGAGCAAAGTGTTTCTCAAAGATCGACCTACGAACATGATATCATCAACTGAAAGTGAGGGATGAGGACATACCAAAGACTGCGTTTCGAACCCGTTATGGACACTACGAGTTTTTGGTAATGTCATTCGGATTGACTAATGCTCCGGCAGCATTTATGGACTTGATGAACCGAGTTTTCAAGCCATACTTGGATAAATTTGTAGTGGTTTTTATCGACGACATTTTGATCTACTCAAAGACAGAGGAAGAACACGCCGAACATCTAAAGATTATTTTGGAGGCACTAAGGAAGGAGAAGATGTATGCAAAATTTTCTAAGTGCGAATTTTGGATGGAGAAGGTTCAATTCTTAGGCCACGTGGTGGATAAGAATGGAATCTCTGTAGACCCTGCGAAGGTTGAAGCAGTAAGTAATTGGGAACAACCGAGAACACCGACGGAGGTGAGAAGCTTTCTAGGGTTAGCTGGGTACTATCGAAGATTCGTCCAAGATTTTTCTAAGATAGCAACCCCGTTGACCAATTTGACTAGAAAGACGGTGAAATTTGTATGGACCGACAAATGCGAAGAAAGTTTTCAAGAACTGAAAAGGAGATTGAGCGAAACACCTGTGTTATCATTACCAGATGATGCGGGAAATTTTGTGGTGTATAGTGATGCATCGCACAAGGGGCTTGGCTGTGTGCTCATGCAACATGGCAAGGTTATTGCATATGCATCACGACAATTGAAGGATTACGAAAAACGATACCCTACTCATGACTTAGAGTTAGCGGCAGTAGTTTTTGCGTTAAAGATATGGAGACATTATCTATACGGAGAAAAATGTGAGATATACACGGACTACAAAAGTCTGAAATATATCTTCACACAGAAGGAGTTAAACATGCGGCAGAGAAGGTGGTTAGAATTAATCAAAGACTATGACTGCGATATTCTTTATCACCCGGGAAAGGCAAATGTGGTTGCCGACGCTCTGAGCAGGAAAGGAAGGGAGAAGTTGTTTAATTTAACAACTCAGGAAGAGTTGATAAGAGAGATGGAGAAATTGGAGATAGAAGTAAAAGGACCAGAAAAGTCTGGTGAGAAGTTAATTGTAATGGAAGCTTGTCCGACGTTGTTGAATAGAGTAAAGGAAGCTCAGGAAAAGGATGAAGAGTGCGAGAAAATCCGAAAGAGGATCACAAAAAGTGAGGAAGAAAAATTTCGAATGGATAAAGACGGTATTTTGAGATTTGAAGGGAGAGTGTGGGTACCAGCGGTAACCGAGTTGAGGGAAGAGATTTTGCACGAGGCACACAATACGACATATTCCGTTCATCCGGGAGGCACAAAGATGTACCGAGATCTAAGGCAACATTTTTGGTGGCCTAATTTGAAACGGGAAGTCGCAGAGTGCGTCAGTAAATGCTTGACTTGCCAACGCGTTAAAGCAGAGCATCAGCGGCCAAGTGGTTTACTACAACCGTTAGAAATACCAGAGTGGAAATGGGAGCATATTACCATGGACTTCGTGGTAGGACTTCCAGTTACACAGAAAGGTTATGATGCTATTTGGGTTATCGTGGATCGACTAACGAAGACCGCACACTTTCTACCAATCAAGATCCGCTACAGTTTGAACCAATTAGCAAGCCTATATGTAAAAGAAATTATTTCACGACATGGAGTGCCGGTGTCAATTGTCTCTGATCGAGATCCGCGCTTCACGTCCAATTTTTGGAAGAGTTTGCAGGAAAGAATGGGAACGCAGTTGAGGTTGAGTACAGCTTATCATCCTCAAACAGACGGACAAAGTGAGCGAACAATACAAACGCTAGAAGACATGCTTAGGACTTGCGTGATGGATTTTAAGGGAAATTGGGACGACCACCTACCCTTAGTAGAATTCGCATATAATAATAGCTACCATGCGAGTATTGGCAAGCCACCGTACGAAGCTCTTTACGGGAGAAAGTGCAGAACGCCGTTATGTTGGGACGAAGTCGGAGAACGACGAATACTCGGACCAGAGTTAGTTCAACAAACCGCAGACGTGGTGACAGTGATAAGAGCCAGACTTGTAGCAGCTCAAGATCGCCAGAAGAAATACGCAGATTTGCATCGGCAGGACCGAGACTTCAAAGTCGGCAGTTTCGTATTCTTGAAGGTATCTCCATGGAAGGGAAAAATCCGTTTCGGCAAGAAAGGAAAATTGAGTCCAAGATTCATAGGACCGTTCGAGATACTGAAGCGAGTGGGCGAAGTGGCATACAAAGTTGCGTTACCACCCGAGTTGGAGCATATCCACAACGTGTTCCACATTTTCGTGTTACGACCGTACAAGGCCGACTACAAGCACGTGATTTCTTACGAGCCCATTCAAGTGGAGAAGAACTTGGCGTATGAAGAAATTCCTGTCCAAATATTAGATAGGAAAGAACAAACTTTGAGAAATAAAGTTATTTCATCTGTAAAAGTACTTTGGCGTAACCACGATGTCGAGGAGGCAACGTGGGAGTTAGAAGATAGGATGATGAGGGACTATCCGCATCTATTTGTGTAACCTTGTAGCAATTCCGGGACGGAATTTTTATAAGGGGGGGAGGATGTAATACCCGAGAATTTCCATATATTATTAAATAAATATATTAATGAAAATGAGAATTTATTTGAATATAAATGATTTTGTGTTATGAGATGAATTAATTCAATTATATATAATTGAATAATTATAATAATTGAGAAATTGGTGGAGTTTACGATAAACTCGTTGAGAGCCTAGTGTGGCACAGTGATGGGAAATATTAATAATTATATTAATTAACTGTTATAAAATACTAATGAGGATTGATTAATAATATGTGATTATTATTGCAAGAAACATAATAATAATGAGCAACGTGTTTATAAATATAATAAGATTATATTAATTGATATGTGCAAATGTGCAATATTTGAATATATAAAGTATATGGAATACAACTATATTATATAGTGTAGAGAGACACTTAAGTGTGACCATGCATGTATATACGTAAACTATGTTATATAATGCAATGCAAACATATTACACATAGAAACCATATATTACATGAAGCATAATGTGATTATGTTAAAACTATATGTTATGAATGCATGATAATACTGATGTGACAATAAATATGTGAGAATACACTGTATAATATATCATGAACATATTGTAAACTATTAATTTTAATAAAGTGAGACATCATGAATATATGGTGAACAATTTAATAATACATGAGATAATGTAATGTGATAACATCCGATTAAATTATACCAGTATGATAAAAATGTACATGAATTATATGTGCACAATTCACACTTATTACATTATGTGAATCCATGTTAGTATCATTAGAATTACATTGTAACTATAATTGTGGCCTAATTATATAGTATATATACATGTAACATATTTTGGCATAAGTGTTGTGTATATATACAAATTATAGAATGTTGATATATGGCCTTGTTCCAATATAATAGTCACTCTCCTTCTCCTTCACGTGTATGGCAAAAAGGCTAAGGCCTATTCTCCCATTCTTCTCCCAAGCTTAGCTAGCAATAATTATATGAGGAGTGGCTCTAATGATGGCTTTCAACAACTATCTACCAACTTCCTCTTATCTAGCATGCAATTCAAATTTCTGTTAGTTTGAAATGGTAGGCAATTGCATTGTCTGTATCTTGTTTTCTCTATAAATATGGCTTCCTTTCTTCCCATTTCACATTGCTGAGATTTTGTTTGAGTTGATAAGTTGAGAGCATATACATATATCAGTATAATAGCACTGTGAGATAGCATCAGCAAGCTTACTCCATAACAGAGGTATAAATCCTCTTCGTGTCTTCATTTTCATTTTCTGTCAAAAGAACTCCATTGTTGTTCTCTGAGTTTTGTTGAAATTCTTGATTATGCCAAAATGGTTCATGATTGGTTTGTAGAACCCTTATATTGTTGTTATATGAACATACACACATGATGGAACCACTGAATAGTCTTTCATTTCCATTGTTCCTCTTCAATTTCTGTAAATACATGAAATTCTTAAATTAGTTAGAGTTCATGAAATTGGGAATTGATAATTGCTATTGACTGTTGTATAAGCATATATGTATGTGTTAGTAAGTTAAACAAGGATAATATCTGGGTAAATCGATGAAATGGGAGGTTTTGGGTCGGTTTTCGCTGCAGTCTGAACCGCAGAAAACTGCCTCGACGCCGCAGCGCCGCAGCCCGCGCCGCAGCACCACACGCGCCGCAGCCCGCGCCGCAGCGCCGCACGCAGCGCCACTCGCGCCGCAGCGCCAGTATTGAGCTACTGTTGCCGCGCCGCAGCGCCAGCCTCTATGTTCAGTTTTCTGCATTCTGCAGCAAAACTGTTATGTACCAATTATTTGATTTCTATTTAAACAAGCATGGGAGCATGATTAATACATATATATAAACCTAATGAGGCAATGTAAGCATGTTTTAGTATATTAGCATGCATGGTTAACCAAACGACACATAGTTTGGAAACGAATTTAAAGTTTCATAAACGACGTTAACATATATGAAGCATGTATACATTCTGACTTTTCGAGCATGTTTATAGGGCCTTGAAATACATGAAAAGCATGTTAACTTACATATGTAGGTTTCATAAGGAAGCATGAACATGATAGACCTTATTAATGAACTATACTAACAAAGTATAAGCTTTGAACGTGAACGTTGGTATGTTATGACGAGAATTAGAATTTGACATTTATGGACACATGTGATAGTACTCTTAGACTCATTCATGTGTCATGCATGTATATATACCGTGATTAGTTGCCGTGATTAAAGTTTAGCATGAACAAAGCATGTTTTCAAGATAATAACAATGCTAGCTACACATATGCAATACGAGTACTCATGAGCATGACTAATACAAGTTATATGAATATCTTATGTGTTTAAAAGCAATCATGTTAGACCATATGAGTTCGTGTCCTTGAATGGCTTTAAGTATTAACTTAAGAACCTATACCATGTACGATTGGATTTGGAAAAGTTATACAAGCATGAAAGTATCCTTTAAATATGAATACATGCTACGCGATATTATATGATGTTACTTGAACCCGATTTTGACGGTTAACTTAAGGAGATGCCGTAACTTGCTAAAATGAAATATATTTAGTATTGATTGTGGTCTTATGTGATATTAATAATATGCAAGCATGTTTGCTAATTGTTGAGATCTTATATAATATGAGAATGCGTTTAAACTCTAAAGAAGGAACGTTAAGGATAGAAATTATATTCTATATAACTGTGTAGCTAGGTAAAACTTAGCTTATGTGTTGATCGTATATTCAAAGAGAAAATGTGAAGTTAAATTATATGACTAATGAATATCATATATATACGTAACTGTATTACGATAGGAATTCGAAAGTGTTGATTGCTTTTCGTGGATAAACTACGCTAAAGGCAAGTTCTCTTACTTACACTCTTTTAAAGTGCAAGTATCCTAACCGATGCATTTACTTTATGAAAGGAAATCTATGATTGTGAAAGTTTCCTAACTTATACTCTTTTACTATGCAAGTATCCTATCTTGTGTATTGCGAACTAGTTTCCTATTTAATCGGTTGAATCGAATTAGCATACTTGAACTCTTATTTCATTAAAGCTATTATTCATGTTGAACTTAGTATTGTTCTTGAATATTGTGAAAGTGTCTATGCCATTTGATTCGGCTGGACTTATGTTATTGAAAAGCAACCCAAACTAATTGATTGGTGCGGGATCTTATATTTGACTGAGAAGAACAACCTTCTTTGAAGGGAATATATAATTGTCGGAGAACCGACGTGCACACTTGAGTATGGTTGATTGTTATGCATAACAAGGGTACTTTAGGCTGATCACCTGTTGTACCTGTTTTTGTTGGATTTTCAGTTTATTACTGTCAATTCTAGTAGAAGTTCATAGTCCGTAATGACTACTCAGTATTCAATTATTTGAAATCTTGAATTGACTTATTATTGAATCATATTGATATTATCCTGTCCTTAGCGACTGATATTGAGAACTGTTGATATTCTTGTTATTCTTGAACTATCAAATCTTGTTATACCCTTTCGAGAATTGAGAATCTTATTACTCACCCTTATTGTATATTACTTGCTGGGCAATTTGTGCTCATTCTTGCTTTCCCTAAAACATTTCAGTTAAGGCAGAGCATGGTGAACCTTCGGGCGTTGATAAGGGCAAGGGCAAAGCTACCAACTAGCTTATGTCTGTTATGTTTTAAATATATTAATATTGTATGAAGATGATGTAGTAAGACTGGATTTGATTATGTTTAAGCTTAAGTTAGATTATGTAATAAGTCGTTAACTGATATTATTATGTAATCTATTAAGTACTGTAGATTGCGAGACTTGGGGGAATAATTATAATAAATCATTGTAAATTATTCTAGAATAGATTTTCCGCTGTGATCGTATGATATTTAATTATTATTATGTGATGTATTACCATGAGCACGTGATGAACCGAATTCGAGAGACCAAGTGGCGGTCCTAGAATTTGGGAGCGTCACAAGTATGATTATAAACATGTAATAGAATATGAACCTTTACAATTTGATAAGGACTTAACATATGAAGAAGTACTTGTTCAAATAGTTGATAGAAAGGAACAAGTACTTAGAAATAAAGTGATACCTTCTGTTAAGGTAATATGGAGGAACCACAGTACTGAAGAAGCTACGTGGGAACTCGTAGATGTTATGATAAAATCTTATCCGCATTTATTTGCTTAGTTTTGTATAACCCTTATGTACCGATTCAGGGGACAGAATCCTTTTAAGGGGGGAATAATGTAATAGACGAGAAATTTATTTTTTTATGAGTGATTCTGGGGACAGAATCCTTTTATAGAGGGAAGATTGTAACGATTGAGATTTTATATAATAATTTTTAATATTTATTGAGTTAAATAAATATTTTATGTGAATTATTTATTGAGTTAAATAAATAAATTATGTGATTTATGGAGTGATTTAATTAAGTGTTATATATTAATTAAATGAATGTGTATATTAATTCTATATTATAGTTCTAATTTAATTGAGATAATTGAATTAGATGAATTATGTGTTAAGTGTTACATGGATTATAATTAGCTAGTAATTATAATTATGTGACAAAATTTTATGTGATTAATTGATGTTAGATTTTAATTGATTAAAGTAGTTGATTAATATTTAATTGATTCAAATATGACATTAAAGTATGTGTTAAAAAGATTTGTTAAATAAAAGAAAAAAAGAATTTTAAATGATTTTAACCAAACAAGGCCCTTGTAATTGTTTTAAACCTATTTCTACCAAACGGGCCCCTAACTATCAAAAAGCTATTTTAAATAAACTGTTTACCAAACAATACCTTAGCATTAATAATCTATTTTTGAAAATAAACTTGTTTTGCCAAACAAAGCCTTGTGGCTTTTGATTTTTGTAACTGATATACATTAATTGTTCGTTATTATAAATAATTATACGTATTAGTGATATATCAGTTATATATTGTTCCTATACTACGTTAGATTAGAAGTTAGTCTGTAAAGCTAAGAACAAAGAAAGAAAAGAAGAGCAGAGAAGTTAGAGAAGAGAAGGAAGAAGAAACTTGTGAAGGCTAGAGTTAATCTTTGTATTCTTCTCCAATCATCAAAAAGGTAATTACTATCTTATAGTTTTAAAGAATTGTAATTAGTTGTTCTTCCTTGTTTTGAGTTTCTGTAAATTTTAGTTTTCTATGAATTTCATGAAATTGTAAAATCATGAATTTAATATATGTATTGTATCCATGTGTTGATTGTAGTAATTGTATGGCATAAGAGGATTTTCAGAAATCAAAGTACTGTAAAAACAAGTTTTAAATGAAGAATATGAGTTCATATGGAGTTTCATGTTTTGGGTGTTTGTAGAGTAAAACTTTGATGAAATTAGTATGTGTTAATATGCTTATTAGAAATTTGTTTGATGTTATCTTCAATTACGTATATAATGCATGTATATAGAGTTGAATTGCTTGAGAAAGTGATTTACAGTGAATGGTTTTATAAAATATATAAGTTTTATGAAAATATCAAATTTGATTTCTAAAACTTTTGATTGTTGTTGTTTAAATGGTTTTTGTGTTTGGAGGTATGTTATATGAGTGTATTGTAACAAGTATATGCTATGCATTGTTCTAGTAGCTTGTTATTGCCGTTTGATGGCATGTTGGGTTTAATCGGTGAAACATGGAGGCTGCACTGCCTGCTTCTGTCTGCGTACCTGCGCAGCTGCGCTGGTAGCACAGTCAGAAGCAGCGCAGCTGCGCCACTGGGTTTTCTCAGGCTGGTCACCTGCGCAGTTGCGCCTGTGCCAAGGCCTACGGCTGCGCAGCTGCGCCGTTGCCTGATCAGAGGCAGTGAAGGTTAGCTAGTTGTGCAGTGTATAGTTTAAGCTTAGTTTCATTAGTCTATGATAGTGAACATGTATCTAATTTCTACAACATGTTGTTAACATAAATTTGACAAATTTATATTTAGAAAAAAAGAGGTTTGAAAAACCTTAAAGTATGATTTGAATTATTATTTAAATGTGATATGTGATTATAATTTGAATAATTATAATTAAAAATAAATGTTTAATTTAAATTATAATGAATAGTAGTTGATTTATTTTAATCAATTGAATATACTTTAAATTATAATTTATGTAATTATAATTTAATAAATGCATGTTTAATTATAGATTATAATTGGGTGATTTCATGATTAACTATAATTTGTGTAATTATAATGCATGATATAGTTTAATTAATTATAAATTATAATTGTTTATAATTTAAGAGATAATTATAATTTAAATAATTATAATTAGATTAAAGTGTTTAAATTATAATTATTTAATTATAATTTAGTTAAACACATAATTAATTTAGTTATGTGAGCATGCATATGTGATGCTTAATTGTTATTTAATTAGAATGAGTTAACCATAAGGGTTGACCAATTATGTGAGTTAGTTATGTGTTAACTAATTTAGGTTATTGTGATTAAATATATATGTGTAGGAAGTGTTAAGAACGTGATTGAGTTAAGTAGCTTGCGCTTAAGACAAGTCTTCTAAACCCTAAACTCGCTATTTCTACGCAAGTTTCTTTGAGTTCATATATTCATTGTTGAGAATGTCCTTTTCATTTCTGTACTGGACAATTATTTACTTAACCGAAGAGATCTTGACTTATTGTTCAAGTAAGATCCAGTTTATTATTTTAAGTGCTTTAAGTTTACTTCTAAAGCATATGTTAATTCATAATTCTTTTATGTATGAGTTATTGAAAGTCAATTCAACTAATCCTTAGTTGATGAACGTGAATTCAAAATTACCCTTGTAAACTTATCCAAACCAAACTTTCTTTGGTGCGGACTTGAATTCAAATTACTAAGTTGAACACACCTTTTATTAGGGGAGGTTACTACGCATAGCGTTAAGATGTTTGTGCACAATACATGATACAAAGGGCTGATCCCCCTAAGTACGAGTTAAGGTCCATAGTCTTATTGACTGTTAAAGGTTTAAATAGAAATATTTATAACTTAGGACAAGAGTTCAAATGTCTTATGACTCTCAGATAAATTCTATATTCGAATTTTAATGTTGATAGAGAATTATTATTCAATTCTTTATTGTTGAAGTAAGCTAAGTTATTCAGATCTTTTTAAAGATATCCTTTCATGTATTTATTATTGTTAAACTCTAGTGAGCTGTTGTTTGCTCACTCTTGCATTAAATAACAATTGCAGCTAAGGTTGATAACGTTGATGCCCCGTCTACGAGTAAAGGCAAGGGAAAGATGAACAAGTGAAGACTTATTTAATTATTTTGAAGTGATTGTAATAAGACTTTTATGTCATATTTTTGTTCCGCACTTTATTGTTTATGTCAAGGTTAGAGTAACCATGGAATTTTTTTTTTAAGGTTGTAACCCTTGTTTTAAGGGAGATTTTATATAAAGATTGTAATTTATTTTGAGATATATTGGGTAGATGTTTGTTATAGTTAGAAAGTGAACACCAAATCATGTGGAAACGAAGTACCCGGATTTGGGGGTGTCACAATGATAGTAGCCCCATCACGTTGGAATCCCTTCCAACCACATAATTGCATAACATAGAATAGAACACGGAAAGCACAGTTGCAATGAAAAAAGAGATGAGAAAATTTTTCATTCAAATGGCAGAATTGGCAGCTAGCATGCACATCAATACCATAACTCAAGAGAATATCCTTAGTCTTGAACCCATTGTGGAGAGCCAATGTAAGGACCAAGAGTTTTTAAACAATTATATATGTATTTTACAAATCAATTTTTTTTATATTATTATTTTATTAATTATTATTATTATTGTTATCGGTAATATTTTGAACATATGCGATATGATTAAGCAAGTTAGTCAATTTAATTATTATAAGTTGACTAAGAAGGAAAGCCAAGATGAATAACCGATCAAAACACTAATTTGAATTTCGAATAGGGATTTGATTATTGATACAGTTAATATTATAATGGAATTTCTGATTATATATGTGCAGTATGTGATTAATGTTACATGTTGATCAGTTAAGGTATAACAGTAAAAACCCTAATGTTAAATTTAAAAACCCTAATGATTAGTTTGAAAGCCCTAATTTCCAATTTGAAAATCCTAATTTTTAATTAGAAACCCTAATTTGCAAAATTTGGCAAAACCTAAGGGTTAAAACCTAAGTAACATGAGGAATTACAAGTATGCCATTAAAATTGTGGGCTAAATGACCAAAATGCCATTTTTATCTCTCTTTAATAAGGAAAAGTGCAAATCTTGCCAAAATATTATGACTCACAAACTTAAGATTCACCATGTGCTTCAAATCCATTTCAATCAGCCAAATATGGACACTTAGCATAGCCAAATTCAATGGATTAAAAGTTTGGATCTTAAAGAAAGAGAAAATTTAAGAAAACCCTTTACTTTATTTTTTCCATAGCCAACTCTCTCTCTCTCCTAAACCCACGAAATCTTGAGAGAAACTAAGTCCTAAGATCAGCCAAGAACACCTCATACACCATCCAAGATCAGATCAGAAAAGAAAAGTAAAAATTTGTTCAATAAGGTATAAGCCCTAACCCTAAGCTAGATCTTGCATGCTTAGGTAGATTTTATGTTTTTGTGTTTAAATATGGTTTATGTTATGTTATTTAGTGATCTGGGTTGTTAGATCATGGATCCATAACATTTAAATTAATGAAAATGGAGATTTAAGAAATCTGCATGAACCCTAAAAATATGGCCTGACAGTCAAATGTCAGGGCTTGTAGATCTTGATATGTTAATGTTTAGATCTGTTAAGTGTATCCTTGTTGTAGTATGCCATGAGGAGAGTAAACTGGAAGTGAAATCATGACCATAGCATGTCTAGATTTCAATTTATTCATGGTCAAACATGGTTGACCAATCATGAAAAAGTTTCTGGAAAACCCAGATTTTTGCCTAGAAAGGCCTGACAAGATTTTCTAGAGCTTAGATCTTTCATCTGTTATGTTGTTAGCTCATGTAAGTGTATCACTTTTATACTCTGACATATGGACTACAAAACCATGACAATAGAACACCTAAATAATAAACAGGATCCAAGTTATTAATGGTCAAATACGAGATGACCAAACTGAAAATTCAATTTTCTGGAAATTCCAAAAAATTAAAGAACAAGCTCTGACAGGTACTTTGACCAACCTAGATCTTGCATTTGTGATATTGTTAGGCTACGCCAGTGTATCACTTTTGTAGCCTGACATGTCTACAACAAGAGTGTGACACTAGATCACTTAGATAACACACAGAATCAAAGTTATTAAAGCCCCAAAATGGCTGCTCAACAAGGACTTCATTTCTGGAATATCTAGAAATGAAGAACAACCTTGATAGGGTGGTTAGACCACTAATAACTTCTTGATGTGATGTAGTTAGACCCTGAAATTGCTATACATTTATAGTACTACATTAGTACTACACCATTGATACACTCTCATGCCCAGAAACATAACCATTTGAGAATTATTCATAGTCAAAGTAGCCCCCAGGGCATTGACCAAGCATGTTCTTCATTCCTGAAGAACACCTTTAGCGACAGTTTGTCACTAAAGCCCTTTAGCGACAGTTTTAATGAAAATTAATTAAATAGGTTAAATAAATAGAAAATAAGTATTAAAAAATCATAATTAAGTTTTAAAAATTATTTTAAGTAATAAAAATTATTTTTTAATATTTTGACATAAATTTCATTAATATTTTAATTTATTTAAATATTAATGATAATAAATTTATTTAATAATTATATTAAATAAATTGGTTAAAAATAATTTTAATATTTTAAAAATGATATTAAGGTATTGAAAATATTTTAAGTTATAATAAATAACTTTTAATATTTTGATATAAATTTCATTAATATCTAATATTAACGATAATAAATTTATTTAATAATTGTATTAAATAAATTATTTAAAAATGATTATAATGTTTTAAAAATGATACAAAGTTTTTAAAAATATTTTAAGTTATAATAAATAATTTTTAAATATTAATGATAATTATTTAAAAATGATTTTAGGATTTTAAAAATCATTTAAAGGTTATATTATGGTTTTAAAAATGTTTATTTCATAAAAAATAACTTTTAATATTTTGACATGGATTTCATTAATGTTTTAAATTATTTAAATATTAATGATAATACAATTATTTAGCAATTAAATCATTATAAATGATATTAATGTTTAAAAAATTATTATAAATATTAATGTTTGAAAAATCAATATAAATGATAATAATTATTTGAAATTTATTATGAACTTCCAAAAAATATTATAAATGATAATTAAATTATCTAAAATAATATTTCTAAATAGAGTTTTATTGAAAATAAACTCGATAATTATCCTATAGGGCTATCGGGACAACGAATTAATACCGAAATCAAACCAGATTGAAATAGTTTGACTTGATAATTGTTCTTATATGTTCTAACGACGGTTATGAACACATGACAATGTGTTTAAGCTGTATGATGACTGTAAATAACAGTATTATATGTTATGATATATTATTCTAATTGAAAGAATAATCTTATTAATGATAGGTCTTTGTATTAAAGATTAAAATTAAATTGTGTAGCAGTAAGCAGCGATCAAGGCAAGTGTCCTAACCCTTACATTTACTTTATGCAATGGATCTTATAAGCAAGTTTTTATACTCTTTTATTATAGAAATATTCTATATATAGCTTTTAATTTTGTGCAAGCCAGGTCTTGAACAGTATTGAATTTATTCATTGAATACCAGTATTTCAATATTATCTTTATATGATTCATATATAATCAGAAGTTGTTCTGTTCTTTGTAAGCTATGTTTGGTTATGCAAGTGTCCTCACTTGTATGAACTGTTGTATTTGAACAAGTTTTGATACATACTATTGAATTTCAGTATGTATACATGGTTTAAAAGCTGTCTAAGCTATTTGACTCGGCTAGACATAGTTGTAAATGTATCATTGAATATTAATGTTTATGAGAAAGTCGTCCAACTGAATTGCTTTAGTTCGGACTCCAGACTGGGTATGAACATCCCATAATTGGGAAATTTTTATGCGCCAAAGGCAGTTATGATGAACGTAAATGTCATTCTATTAAGTAGTGTTGATCAATACAGGGCATACGGGTTGATCACCTAACGTGTCCGTAAGTCATGACGGTTTGCAGATGAATTTCTGTACAAACCTTTTCAAACTTGAAAATAATAGTTCATGGTCTATTAACCGCTCAACATTTATAGTCACTACGTCGTTTCAAAAATGTAAAGGGTTTGATAAATTATTCAGAATTGTTTCAAATGGCTTCACAACTATTAATTTGTTTGTAGAAGTATAGTTCAAAGAAAACATGTATTTCTTTCAGCTAATTTCTATTAATTGTTATTACTTGCTTAACAATTAAATGCTCATTCTTGCTTTAAAATTAAATATTTTCAGCTAAGCGTGATCGAACGGAAGGTTCCGGCAAGGACAATGGTAAAGGGAAGCTGAATGAGTAGTGGAAGGCATTATTTGTAATATCTAGACTTTAGTATTGTGATAATATATTATCTATCGTGTAATAATGTACTTAAAGGTTGTCGTACCTGGGGATTAGACAATTCTGATATATTTTTTTAAAGTTTGTAATATATTAAGCAGTTTGAATGAAGGGTATCGTGTAGCACCAAGTACGGGTTTCAAGTACCCGAATTTGGGGGCGTCACAAGTTGGTATCAGAGCTATAGGCACAAATGCTGTGAAGAGCCCCGAGCCTCTCGCTGGTGACGTCCCTATAAGGGAAGGCACCGAAGCCAGACTCTCCGTATGGGACGCCGAGCAAGTCGGTGGCAAGCTGATGGGTGCCATTGTGAGGTGTTATGGTTGAAAGTACCATGAGCGTCACAGGTTGGTATCAGAGCTTTAGGTTAGAAACCTTAGGAGGGAATACCTTAGGCTATAACCTTAGGCTAGATATAAGTGTTAAAAAATAAGTAACTCAAACAGAGTTTAAGGGAGATGAGTTAAGGAAATTCATCGTAAAATAAAATAAAATTAACTTATATGAAACTATTGTTTGTTATGTGTATATAATATGTACTGATCAGAAATAAAATTATGTGTAGATGTCAGACAGAAAAGGATTAGGAGACTCTTATATCATGAAGGAAGAGCAAATCACTCTATCCGAACCAATATATAAGCTAATAGTTGAAATAGAGGCCCACATTGAAAGCAACCCTAACGAGGAGATCATTTTGGCAAATATAGTACCGAAACCACTAACAGTAGTACTGACAGATAGTGATTCGGACACTGAAGTTGGAGCTAATCAGACATCAACTGAAGTGCAGGATTTGAAGAATAAGGTTTTTTCTCTTGAAAAGTTTTGGGAAATAAAAAGACTATTAAATAGTCAATTGAAAAAGGTTTTAATCGAAATAATGGAAGAACAAGATAAGTTGAAGATACAAATTGAAAAGATGAGAGCCAAATGCAGCATATTGTGTGCAGCTTCAAGCCAGAAAGGGAAAAGAAAGATGAATGACCGTGATCTAGGAAATTCTGATTATAACCAAGAGAACATTAAAAAAATAGGAAAGTGTACAAACTGTAAAAAAGGAAGCATGAAGGCGTATGCAAGAAAGGGCAAAATGTATGTTATAATTGTGGACATGAGGGACATATCTCTCCTCATTGTCCCAATCCGAAGCAAGGTGCATGTTTTATATGTGACAACCCGAGAATTTATAAGATTAATAAAATCTTAAATGATTAAATAAAGGTTATAATAATAAGACCTAGACTGGGAATAGAGTTATGGATTTAAAATTTTTGTGAAAGACTAATATAATTGTGTGATTTTATGTGTGTACAGTATGTGGTTAAGGATTAAGTATGAATCAGATAAAGGGTAATATGGGAAAACCCTAATGTTATATTAAGAACTTTAATATTCAGATAAGAAACCCTAACTATTAGTTTAAAACCCTAGTTTAGTTGATGAAAACCCCAACCCCAATTAAGAATAGGGATTTAATAGTTAATACAGTTATTATAATTGTATCTAGATTGTGTGTTTGTATAGTAAGATATTGTCGATCAAATGTTGATCAGATAAGGTATAACCTTAGTAAACCCTAATGGTAGATTAGAAACTCTAATATGCAGTTAAAACCCCTAATTCCAACTTTGGAAACCCTAAACCCTAATGGTGATTAGCAAACCTTAATGTTATTTATTAATCCCTAAAGGTTAAATTTTTAAGGGAAATAAAGAAAATGACCGAACTACCCTTAAAATTGTGTGGGAAATTATTAGAATACCCTTTTGGAGGCGAAATGACCGAACTACCCTTAAAATTGTGTAAGAAATTATTAGAATACCCTTTTGGAGGCGAAATGACCAAATTACCCTAAAAATTATATGTGAAATACCCTCCAATCCATGTGAACTTAAATCAACCAATCAGAAAAGAGATGATGCAAGCATGACATCATCCTTAAAGAAACACAGATGATGCAAGCATGACATCAGCATTAAAGAAACACAAAATGTGATGTCATCATGATGATGTCATCAAGATGTCACTAAGGGACTAAAGTGCAATTAATGAGGTACTATAATGTAATTAACCAGGGTACCAAACTGTAATAAACCGGTGGCAAACTGTAAAAAGCCGAGTCCCTAACGTACAATTATTAAAATTATGTTTTCCTATAAATAGGAACCATTTCTCTTCATTTTTTTCAAAACCAAAAATATGGTTAGAGAGAGGAGAATTTCGGTAGAGAGAGAGAGGAAAGTTTTTGGCGAGTTTCAAGATTTTAAAGGATAAATTAAAGCTTGCAACTCCAAGAGGTATTTACTCTTGTGGTTATTATGTTCATTATTCTTTATATATTTTGTAAAAAAATATACTTTTATAAGTAGTTATAATGTCCGATTTATTTCTCTTATAAAATAGAAAATATACTTTTATAAGCAGTTGTTATGTCCGATTTTCTTCAAGTATTTAGTAATAATACTCATGTTATAAGCAGTTATAATGCTGAAATTATCTCAAATAGAATATTTGAATATTCATTTTATAAAGTAGTTATAATGCTCGATTTATTTCAAATATAGTACACGAATATTCATTTTTACAAGCATGTATAATGCTCAATTTATTTAAATATTAATGATATTAAATTTATTTAATAATTGTATTAAATAAATTACTTAAAAATGATTTTAATATTTTAAAAATTATTTAAAATGATATTAAAGTATTAGAAAATATTTTAAGTTATATTGAATAACTTTTAATATTTTGGGATGGAATTTCATTAATAAATTAATATTAATGATAATAAATTTTTTTAATAATTATATTAAATAAATTATGTAAAAATAATTTTAATATTTTAAAAATCATTTAAAAGTGTTATTATGGTATTAAAAATATATTTTTTATTGTGACATGTACTTCATTAATATGTGAACTTAATTAAATATTAAAGATGGTGGAATTATTTGGTATTTAAATCATTTAAAAATGATATTAATGATTGAAAAATCATTATAAATGATAATAATTATCTAAAAAATGTTATGACTGATAAGTAAATTATCTAAAATAATATTGAAGCGTTTAAGCAGAGTTTTATTTAAAATAGACTCGATAATTATCTGATAAGGCAATGGGGACGTCGGAATAGTACCAAAATCGAACCGGACTGAAATAGTTTGACTTGATACCGAGTCTTATGTGTTTTAGTGACTGTTAGGGATATGTGATAAGTGTTTAAGTTATACTATGACTGTATTTAGCAGTGATATATGTTATGATATTATTCTAATTGAGAGATCGATATTATTAATCATAGGTCTTTCAACTGAAGCTTAATTAAATTGTGTAGCAGTAATCGACGGTACATGCAAGTTTTCGAACTATACTTTTATTAAGCAAGTTCCTATACTCTTTTATTGAAAAATTTTCCTAACTCAAACTCGAATTGTTATTGTAAAGCATGTCCGTGGTTAATCATTGTTGATTACATCACATCTTTGATTATTGATTCACACGTTGTGCATGTTGCATATGTTCATCAGGTATGAAAGGCTGATCACCTTCCTTACCATTTGGTTCAGTTAAATTTGTCCATGTTCATTATTGGTCATTCATCATTATTGCCTCGGTCATTCAGTTTTGTAAATTGATTCATGTTCTTTCATAATTATTACATTATTGAAAGCTTGTTAGCTTATTATTCTTTTCCATCATGATATATCTTCATTTGAACTTAAACTTGTTGGGAAAACTTGTTGCTCACCCTTGCTATAACATGATAAAACTTTCAGATTAAGACGAAACTTCGGATACCGGCAAAGACAAAGATAAATTGCAGAATTAGATTGTGTTGCAGTTAAAATTGTAATAGTATTGGTGGCAGATGACATTGTAAGTCATGTAGAATATGAATATGTGTATTAAGTTAAGGTTACCGACCTTGGGATTATGTTGTAAAAGTTATTGTATAAACAATTTATGTTTATATCTTCTGCAATAGTTATAGAAATGATGTATCGTAACTTACCAGGTCTGAGGTTCTGGGAACCCGGAATTGGGGGCATCACAGTTGGTATCAAAGCTGTAGGTTATAAACCTTAGGTAGGGTTACCATAGGCTATAACCGCAGGGAAGAGAATAAGGAATAAACTCAAATAGAGTTTAAAATTTAAGCGATGAATTTGGGCAAGGTATTAATAAGTCATTAAGATTCAAAGAAGAATCCTGACAAGTAATAAAGATCCAGAGTTACCTAACTTTGATAATAAAGATAAACAGTAGTAATGAATAGATAGAGTCTAAAAGACTAAAAGTACAAAGGGAAAGAAGATCGTAAAACAAAACGATCATAACATAGAGAAGAATCGTAATATAATACGATTATACTATGAGATCACAACGTGATCTGATAAGGTCATAGCAGGAGGAAGATCAATCAAATGATTGAAAACTTTATAGCAGAATTGTCGTACGAAAATGGTACTATGAAATAGTACGAGTTAAACTCAAAAGAGTTGTGAATTGTAGATACGGATTAAATGAAATTCGTATTGAGCAAGAGGAAGCTAGGATTATGTGGGGTTTCAATTAAGGAATCAGGTGATTGCTGAGTTAAACAAACCTTTGTATGGGTGGGGGTTTTGTGCTTAGTCTAACGACTACTTAGTTTATCACATTGATAATCATTGAAATGTCGGTGTCGCGCTATTCGCTATTTGTATGATGAGAAGGTGATTCTTTTCTCATGTGTATAACGGATAGGTAGAGAATATAAGATTAGGCGCGAGTTCTTTAAACTCATACGTATGGTAAGTTCGTGACTCATAATCGTATGGTGGAACCCCTCAGCGAATGGACGACTTTGGTCTGACTAGGATAAGTTCCTAAACCCATATAATTATGGAAAGTTCCTGAACTCATAACGTGCGGCATGTTTGATAAACTGTACTGGGATATAGAATAGTGTGAATGGGAAATTGAGGATCATAGGAATAGATAGATTTAATAAGAAATGGATCATCATAGAAAGTGAAGTTGTTGGTGAAAGCATAGGTATTCCAAATCTTCTAGCTATGCTAGACTTTGAAATTTTTGACATCAAGCTAAATTCGCACTAATGTGCCTTTAAAAGTACAAATGAATTTTGGTTATCAGCAACACATGGTTACAATTGTGTAGAAGTGGGCTTCGTACCACTAACATATTGTTACCTGTTGCGGTATGATAACACCAAAAAAAATAAAGTTTTGTTATCCTCAAAACATGGTGACAAGAGTATATGTGTAGACTTCGGGACCCTAACACATCATTACCTGTTGAGGTATAATAAAACTGATTTTCAAAGATTTTTGAACTGTTTAAAAGTAAAGTCTATGCTAATTGTTTCGGCTAGACAAAAATTACTTGAAATATTAAAACGTATTTTTTTTTATCATCAATGCATCATGGAACCTGGTGCAAGGATGATAAAAACGATGGAGTCATTAATGCAGTATTGCCTAGTGTTGGATGTGATCTAAAGATCGTCTGCCCACTATGGTATATTGTTGTATGACAAAGTCACAAAATGACAGACTCTTCAACGGACTGTAAATACAGTGCGGTATAATGACGTCATAAAATGATTTTCAGAATTTTAAAGAAAAGTCAAGTGTCAATTAAATTTGGCCATACACATGTTTCGATTGATTGGTATATGTCTAAGCTAATTGATTCAGCTAGATAAATGTTTATGAAAATTCAAGTATCTCTTTGATAAATTATCCCGAACCATATTGTTGTGATTCGGAATCCAAGCTGAGTATGAACAACCCGTAATCGAAAAATTATTTTTGTGCCCAAGGCGAACAGAGTGAACATATTTATCGTTCAAACAGATAGTATTTGATCAATATAGGACATAACGGGGCTGATCACCCTACATATCCGTAAGACCAGAGCGGTTTACAGATGAATTTCTGTTTAAACCTTTTTGAAATTGAAAAATAAAAGTTCATACCCACTCAGCATTTTATGAAAAGATTTTATCTCCTTAGAGAGAAGTCTGGGTAGAAAGTGATGAAAGAATAGTTTCTCATAGAAGGAAGGCATATGTATTAATGAAATCAGATAAAGGTTAAATTGAAAACCTAGTTTTGGTGAATAAAAGAAGTAGGGATTACTAGGCTGTAATTTCGAGGACGAAATTCTTAGAAGAAGGGGTGAATGTGATAATTCGAGAATTTATAATATTAATAAAATCTTAAATGATTAAATAAAGGTTATAATAATAAGACCTAGACTGGGAATAGAGTTATGGATTTAAAAAATTTGTGAAAGACTAATATATTGTATGATTTTATGTGTGTACAGTATGTCGTTAAGGGTTAAATATGAATCAAATAAAGGGTAATATGGGAAAACCCTAATGTTATATTAAGAACTTTAATATTCAGATAAGAAACCCTAACTATTGGTTTCAAACCCTAGTTTAGTTGATGAAAACCCCAACCTCAATTAGGAATAGGGAATTGGATAGTTAATACAGTTATTATAATTATATCTACGATTGTGTGTTTGTATAGTAAGGTATTAATGATCAAATATTGATCAGATAAGGTATAACCTTAGTAAACCCTAATGGTAGATTAAAAACCCTAATCTGCAGTTAAAAACCCTAATTCTAACTTTGGAAATCCTAAACCCTAATTTATAAACCATAATGGTGATTAGCAAACCTTAATATTATTTATCAAACCCTAAGGGTTAAATTTTTAAGGAAAACATAGGAAATGATCGAACTACCCTTAACATTGTGTGGAAAATTATTAAAATACCCTTTTGGAGGCGAAATGACCAAATTACCCTTAAAATTATATGTGAAATGACCAAAATACCCTCCAATTCATGTGAACTTAAATCAATCAAACAGAGAAGAGATGATGCAAGCATGATGCAAGCATGACATCATCCTTAAAGAAACACAGATGATGCAAGCATGACATCAGCATTAAAGAAACACAAAAGGTGATGTCATCATGATGATGTCATGATGATGTCATTGAGGGACTAAAGTGCAATTAATGAGGCACTAAAGTATAATTAACTAGGGTACCAAACTGTAATAAGCCGGGGGCAAACTATAAAAAGCCGAGCCCCTAATGTGCAATTATTAAAACTATGTTTTCCTATAAATAGGAGCCATTTCTCTTTATTTTTTTCAAAACCAAAAATATGGTTAGAGAGAGAGAGAGAAGAATTTCGGTAGAGAGAGATGAAAGTTTTTGGTGAGTTTCAAGATTTCAAATGATAAGTTAAAGCTTGCAACTCCAAGAGGTATTTACTCTTGTGGTTATTATGTTCATTATTCTTTATATATTTAGTAAAAAAAATATACTTTTATAAGCAGTTATAATGTCTGATTTATTTTTCTTATAAAATAGAAAATATACTTTTATAAGCAGTTGCTATGTCCGATTTTCTTCAAGATTTAGTAAGAATACTCATGTTATAAGCAGTTATAATGCTGAAATCATCTCAAATAGAATATTAGAATATTTATTTTATAAAACAGTTATAATGCTCGATTTATTTTAAATATAGAACACGAATATTCATTTTTACAAGCATTTATAATGCTCAATTTATTTAAATATTAATGATATTAAATTTATTTAATAATTGTATTAAATAAATTACTTAAAAATTATTTTAATATTTTAAAAATTATTTAAAATGATATTAAAGTATTAGAAAATATTTTAAGTTATATTAAATAACTTTTAATATTTTGGGATGGAATTTTATTAATAAATTAATGTTAATGATAATAAATTTATTTAATAATTATATTAAATAAATTATGTAAAAATAGTTTTAATATTTTAAAAATCATTTAAAAGTGTTATTATGGTATTAAAAATATATTTTTTATTGTGACATGTACTTCATTAATATGTGAACTTAATTAAATATTAAAGATGGTGGAATTATTTGGTATTTAAATCATTTAAAAATGATATTAATGATTGAAAAATCATTATAAATGATAATAATTATCTAAAAAATGTTATGACTGATAAGTAAATTATCTAAAATAATATTGAAGCGTTTAAGCAGAGTTTTATTTAAAATAGACTCGATAATTATCTGATAAAGCAATCGGGACGTCGGAATAGGACCAAAATCAAGCCGGACTGAAATAGTTTGACTTGATACCGAGTCTTATGTGTTTTAGTGACTGTTAGGGATATGTAATAAGTGTTTAAGTTATACTATGACTGTATTTAGCAGTGATATATGTTATGATATTATTCTAATTGAGAGATCGATATTATTAATTATAGGTCTTTCAACTGAAGCTTAATTAGATTATGTAGCAGTAATCGACGGTACAGGCAAGTTCCTGAACTATACTTTTATTAAGCAAGTTCCTATACTCTTTTATTGAGAAATTTTCCTAACTCGAACTCGAGTTGTTATTGTAAAGCATGTCAGTGGTTAATCATTGTTGATTACACCACATCTTTGATTATTGATTCGCACGTTGGGCATGTTGCATATGTTCATCGGGTATAAAAGGCTGATCACCTTCCTTACCATTTGGTTCAGTTAAATTTGTCCATGTTCATTATTGGCCATTCATCATTATTGTCTCGATCATTCAGTTTTGTAAATTGATTCATGTTCTTTCACAATTATTACATTGTTGAAAGCATGTTAGCTTATTATTCTTTTCCATCATGATATATCTTCATTTGAACTTAAACTTGCTGGGCAAGCTTGTTGCTCACCCTTGCTATATCATGATAAAACTTTCAGATTAAGACGAAACTTCGAATACCTACAAAGACAAAGACAAATTGCAGAATTAGATTGTGTTGTAGTTAAAATTGTAATAATATTGGTGGCAGATGACATTGTAAGTCATGTAGAATATGAATATGTGTATTAAGTTAAGGTTACCGACCTTGGGATTATGTTATAAAAGTTATTGTATAAATAATTTATGTTTATATCTTCCGCAATAGTTATAGAAATGATGTATCGTAACGTACCAGGTCCGAGGTTCTGGGAACCCGAATTTGGGGGCGTCACCTTATATATGGGTTGGTAGGTCACCAGGCGAAAGGTTGTCCAGGTTCAAGGGAGGGTGTAGGAGACAAGTAAGATGAATAATTTTATGAACATGTATAATGTGTGTATGATATGCATATGTGTGTAATGTATTACTCCCAACTTTTATATAAGTTGTAGCAGGGATTCCCGACTTTTGTTGTCACAAAGGGATAGTAGATGTTTATAGCAATATGCTCTATATAATGTAAAGTACTATGAACTAGTTGAATGAATATGAATATATGTTTGATTAAGTAAATGACTTTTGAAAATTAAGAGAATAAGTTGTTTATCTGATAATGTGGTAATGTAGCAAACCGAATTGGTTAATACAATAAATCAAAATTTTTAAAATCCAACATTATGATTATATGATTGTTTGAGTTTGAAATTACGCGTTACATGTTATAACTTATATGATAAGGCATAAAACGTAAAACAATAAAGAATAGTTTAAGGTTTTGTTTAACCAGATAATGCCACCAAGAAGACGAAACCGAAACCAAAGGGTAGAAGAACCTGCTAATGATGGAGGAGGTAATGTGGACCCAATGCAGAATTTTGCTAATATGTTGGCATAAGGTATGCATGTTAGTTCCCAAAGGCACACAAGAGATCTAGAAGGGGGGTTGAATAGATCCTTTTTAATTTCAAAATATTTTTCCTTTTCTTTAGTCTTGCTAAGTAATTAGCAGATGACAAATAGAAGAATCATATTAATGCACAACGGAATAAGTTAAGATCCCCTTCAAGAATATTTTGTTAAACATAGTTCTAATGTTAGATTAGTTGTAAGCAGTTATAGCAGTTATGGTGCAGAATGTAAATAACATAAGGTAAATGACTCCAGGGGTTTTAAGTGGTTCAGAGACTAAATGCTCCTACTCCACTCTTCTGCTTTAACCAGCAGGGATTCTACTAAAGAAAAGGTTAACTCTGAATCACTAAGATTCCTTCAAGGCCAGTAGCCTTGGAACTCTAGTTCACTAACAACTCTTCAAGCCCAGCAGACTTGAAAACTGTAGACTATGCCCATCAAACTTAGAATCTCTTGTACCCTCCGGTACTCAGCAAGCCTAGCAGATTTAACTTTGATTTATTCACGAAAACAAGGACCCCTCATACCCTGATTGCTTGTTTGTTTGTTATTGTTGTTGAGCTGCTAAGATGACATTCAACTTGTTCATCTTCTAGTACTTAGCAGCTTCTTGTGATCGTATGACATTCAGCATTGAGACTTGATCACAATTGATGGACTGCTAAGATGTTCATTTAGCTTAACATCCTAGTGTCTTTAGCAGTCTAAATCATCTCCTTGGTGCAGCTGATCTTTGTTGTTGATGCTTGACTTCATCTAATTTCAGCACAACACACTATCACCACTGAAGGACTGCTGAGTCTTTGCTTATCAGGTAGACTTCTTCTGGTACTTAGCATCCTTTGAACACTATTTATCCTGTGTGCAGATTCTGCTCTGCATCTACTTCTCTTCAGCTCAGGTTATTCTTGGTGAAACGTAGTGTGGCTCTAGAGGTCTTTTTTTTGATCTGCCACTCCAGTTCTTGTCTTCTTGGCCTTCCGGCTCTCTGCTCAAATACCACTTTGTTTGGCATACTCCTTCGTGTTGAGTGAAGCCTTTATTAACTCATCCTATTCTTATCTCAAATTATGGGATTACATCATTCAATACAAAAAGCAACACATAAATAAAAGCTCTACTGCCTAGGCATATTAATACGTCACACAGCCTCTCTGCGCTCCTCTTCCATCACCCGAAACACTGTCCTTCGGTCCACCACATACCAAGATAAACCTTGAAACTGAGCTGGGTAATAGAAAACACGATCCTGGGCCCTATCTATAGCCGTGTGGAAAGCATACTCTGTCTCCCTCATCTTTGCCCTCTTGGTTTCAGCCTCGTCTTCAGCTCGATCGGCTCGTTGAGTAGCCCTTAAGCTTATCTCCTTAGCTCTGGCACGTTTGGTCGACTCCTCCCGGATGTCTTGCTTCAGCTTCGCTAGCTCGGCTCGAGCCACGTCTCTATCATTCTCTACGTGGATTAACTTCCACTGCGCTTCTCCTAGCTCACTATCCATCTCTTTGATAGTCTCGTCCTGCTACTGGATGATTTCTTTGAGCTCTCCGACTCGACCATGTAGCTCCACGTTACTCTCGTAGACTGCCTCGTACATCTCAGCACTAGTAGAGTGAGGTGGGAATTCCTCTTCAGGATCCTCTTCCTCCTCTTCAGACTTGTCCTCGTCCTCATCCTCTGGAATAGGTGTAAGCTCACGCTCCTGACCAACTATGGTGATCACTGGAGATGGCTCTCTCCTAACCAGCTACTCCCAGACAATATGGATGTCTCGGGGCTCCTCCTCTCTAGGCACCTGAGGTACATCCTCTCTAGCCTGACTAGGTTCTCCAACGTTCGACATCCTGACAAAAGAATTTTAAAGTTTATTATTACGTGATATCAAATCGTCACTCATCGAATACAAAAATGTAAACACATAACACATAAGGTAGTTTATTATCTTTACCTATCACATCTATCTTTTTGATCTTACCATAAGGCTACTACCTAAGGTTTTTCCCCACCTAAGGTTTCATAACCTAGAGCTTTGATACCAACCTGTGACACCCCCAAATCCGGATACTTCGTTTCCACATGATTTGGTGTTCACTTTCTAATATAACATACATCTACTCAATATAACTTCAAAATAAAATACAACCTTTATTCAAAATAATAAAATCTCCCTTAAAACAAGGGTTACAACCTTCTTAAAAATCAATCCCAGGGTTACTCTAACCTTGACATAATAATAATGTGCGAAAATAAAAACATAACATTAGCGTCTAGTACAATCATTTCAAATAATAAAAACAAGTCTTCACTTCTTTTGCTTTTTCTTGCCCTTACTCGAAGACGGGGCTGTCAACATTATCAACCTTAACTACAATTGTTATATAATATAAGAGTAAGCAAACAACGGCTCACTAGAGTTTAACAATAATAAATATATAAAAGGATATCTTAAAAAAAAGAATTTGAATAACTTAGCTTACTTCAGCAATAAAAAATTGAATAATAATTCTCTATCAACATTAAAATTCGAATATAGAATTTATCTGAGGGTTATAAGACATTTAAACTTTTGTCCTAGGTTATAAACATTTCTATTTAAAACCTTTAACAGTCATTAAGACTATGGACCTCAACTCGTACTTAGGGGGATCAGCCCTTCGTACCATATATTGTGCACAAACATCTTAACGCTTACGCGTAGTAACCTCCCCTAATAATAGGGTTGTTCAACTCAGTAATTTGGATTCAAGTCCGCACCAAAGAAAGTTTAGATTGGATAAGCTTACAAAGGTAATTTAGAATTCACGTTCATCAACCAAGAATTAGTTGAATCGACTTTCAATAACTTGGAATAATTCGTAAGTGAAAGAACTACGAACTAACATATGCTTTAGAAATAAATTTAAAGCATCTCAAAAGAATATTCAAACCTTGCTTCAACAATAAGCCAGGGTTACTTTAATTATATCATGAACTTTCAATAATTACTTGTCCAATAAAAGAATAATCTCAAACAATGAATAATTTAATTGAAACAAATAAACGAGTTTAGGGTTTAGAAGACTTGCATAAAAATTAATACAAGATCAAGGTTTAGAAAACTTGCCTCAAACGCAAGCTACTAATAAAATCACGTTCTAACAATTCCTACACATATATATTTAATCACAATAACCTAAATTAGTTAACATATAACTAATTCACATAATTAGTTAACCCCTCTAGGTTAACCCATTCTAGTTTAATTAAATAATTTAATAATTAACCATCACATAGTTAATTATTCCACATAAGCATGTTCACATAATTAAATCAATTAATAATTATGAATTTCATATTAATTATAATTAAATGAATTATAATTTAAATATTTAATCTAATTATAATTACTCAAATTATAATCACATCTTATTTAATTAAATTATAAATAATTATAATTTATAATTAATTAACTATATCATGCATTAACTAAATTATAATTACACAAATTATAATTTATAATTAATCATGCAAATATTGAATTATAATACACAAGATTATAATCTATAATTAATCATGAATTTATTATAATTACATAATTTATAATTTAAAATTAAAATTCACTTGATTAAAATTAATCAACTATAATCATTATAATTTAACAAAATTATAATTTAAATTAAACCTTTACTCTAATTATAATTATTCAAAATTATAATCACAAATTATATTTTATTAATATAATTTATTAATATTCATTTAGTATTTTAATGTATGCTTAATCATGCTATAAAAGTTACTACATAAAATTAGCTTTACAAAATACAAAAGAAAACAAATTTCCTTTTTCCCTGCCACCCCCCCCCCCCCCTGTCGGGGCGGGGGTTTCCTTCTTGATAGCCCCGCCGGGGCGGGGCCCTTCCAGCGAACGCAAACAAGTTCACAAACTGTGTAGAGAAAAATCCAATTTGGTTTATTTCTCCACACCAAATTCTAATTTCAGTTCATGCAATTCATATCAATTAATAGAAAACACAAACTTAAAGCTTCTAACATGATTCTAACATACATAAATATTATAACACATCATCAAACAACCAATTTCATGATTTTTTTGAAGAAAAATTATTGTTAAGTGTTCTTCATGAAATTGAACACTACATTTTTGTTTTTAAATCAATTCACCCAATTTCTAGCATAGTAATTCAATTTCTAAACATGCTATCATCATCTATACTTAATTTAACCGAAGATGAACAATCAAACATGAATTCCATTGATTTAAAGAGAAAACTATAAAATTTTCAAAATACTATTACTGTAACTCAGTGATGATCATGAACTCCTCATATTCATCACATGTATATGAATTAAACAATTAATTAAGCATAGAATTTTATATCTAAGCATGCTATAAACACATATAATTCGTATTTATAAAGTTTTCATAAACTTCATATTTACAGAGAATTATCACTACGAAGAGTATAAACACATAATTTTTAAAACTGCAAGTTAGGATTATACCTTTGTTGATTAGGAGAAGAGTATAAAGATGGTGATGATTGTTTTGGTTAATAAGATTTCTTCCTCCTTCTTCTTTTCTCTTCTTCTCTCTAACTCTCTATCTTTTTCTCTTTTTCTTTTCTCTCTTCTCTAATAGTGATATTCTTCTAACACTGATATAAAACTAACATAAAACTATATACGTATACTAATAGATATAGGATATAAATATAATATATAACTGAAAATTAATTTACCTATTAAATTTCATCAGTTATAGAATTTCAAAAATCAAAAGCCACTAGGGCTTGTTTGGCAAAACAAGATTATTTTTTTTAAAAAATAGATTATTAGTGCTAAGGCATTGTTTGGTAGAATATGTTTAAAACAATGCAAGGGCCCTGTTTGGCAAAAGCCTTTTAAAACACAAGTAAGGGCATTGTTTGGTTAAAATCATTTAAATCTCTTTTTTTTATTTTAATAAATCCTTTTAACACATACTTTAATGCAACACTTTAATTAATTAAATCTTTTAACATCTAATTTAATCAATTAAAATCTAACATCAATTAATCACTTAAAAATTTACCACATAATTATAATTACTCGCTAATTATAATTCATATAACACTTCATCACACAATTCATCTAATTTAATTATCTCAATTAAATTAGAACTGTACTAAAAATTAATATACATCAATTAAATATTCATTTAATTAATATATAACACTTAATTAAATCACTCCACAAAATCACATAATTTATTTATTCAACTCAATAAATAAATCACAAAAAAAATTATTTATTTAACTCGATAAATATTTAAAATTATTATATAAAATCTCAATCGTTACAATCTTCCCTCCTTAAAACGATTCTGTCCCCAGAATCACACATAAAAAAAATCTCGTCTATTACATTCTTCCCCCTTAAAAGGATTCTGTCCCCAGAATCAGTACATAAGGGGTTACACACAGAAAATTTAAGCAAATAATTATGGGTAAGATTTCATCATAACATCTTCGAGTTTCCACGTAGCTTCTTCAGCACTGTGGTTCCTCTACATTACCTTAACAGAAGGTATCACTTTATTCCTAAGTACTTGTTCTTTTCTATCAACTATTTGAATAGGCACTTCTTTATAAGTTAAGTCCTTATCAAATTGCAAAAGATCATATTCTATTACATGTTTATAATCGTGCTTGTAAGGTCTTAACACAGAAATATGAAAGACGTTATGTATATTCTCGAGCTCCGAAGGTAATGCAATCTCGTAAGCTACCTCGCCCACATTTCGTAGTACCTCGAAAGGTCCAATAAATCGGGGACTTAGCTTTCCCTTCTTACCAAATCGAATCTTCCCCTTCCAGGGAGATACTTTCAGGAACACAAAACTTCCTGGTAAGAATTCTCGGTTCTGTCGATGTAGATCGGCATACTTCTTCTGTCTGTCTTGAGCAGCAACTAATCTCGTTCTGATCAGCTTCACAATTTTGGAGGTTTGTTGTACCAGTTCCGGTCCCAACAATTGACGTTCATCGACTTCATCCCAGCACAAGGGAGTTCTGTATTTTCTGCCGTATAACGCTTCGTAAGGCGGCATGCCGATACTAGCGTGATAACTATTATTGTAGGCGAACTCCACCAACGGTAGATGATCATCCCAGCTTCCCTTGAAGTCCATTACGCAAGCTCTCAGCATATCCTCCAGCGTCTGAATCGTTCTTTCGCTCTGGCCATCAGTTTGAGGATGATATGTTGTACTCATTCGTAATTGCGCTCCCAGACACTCTTGCAAACGTTTCCAAAAATTTAACGTAAAACGTGGATCTCTGTCAGACACAATCGACACCAGAACGCCCTGTCGAGAAATAATTTCCTTCACATATAGCTTCGCTAGCTGATCTAAGTTGTACTTAACCCTAATCAGCAGAAAGTGGGCTGACTTCGTCAGTCGATCCACTATAACCCATATCGCATCAAATCCATTCTGAGTCGCTAGAAGACCTACCACGAAATCCATCGTGATGTGCTCCCACTTCCACTCTGGAATTTCTAACGGTTGTAGCAACCCACTTGGTCTCTGGTGTTCTGCCTTAACTTTCTGGCACGTTAGACATTTCGCAATGCATTCAGCAACGTCCCTCTTCATATTTGGCCACCAAAAATGCTGCCTGAGATCCTGGTACATCTTCGTACTCCCAGGGTGAATAGAATATCTAGAACTATGAGCTTCGCTCAGAATCTCCTCTTTGACCTCTGGTACTGACGGTTCCCAGATTCTCCATTCAAATTATAACAGTCCCTCGTTATCGATCTTGAACTTGAACTCTTCGCCATCCGCTACTCTCTTCCGAATCTTCTTACATTCTTTATCGTGAAGTTGTGCTTCTTTCACTTTGTTTACCAGAGTAGAACCCATAGTTACTTGAAAAAACATCTCATCCAATTCCTTCGGACACTTCACTTCCAGCTCCAATCTAGCTATCTGTTCTATCAACTGATCCTGATCAGTTAACATATTCAACTTCTCCCGACCTTTTCTGCTAAAAGCGTCGGCGACAACGTTAGTTTTCCCCAGATGGTAAAGTATCTCGCAGTCGTAGTCTTTGATCAGTTCTAACAATCTTGTTTGGCGCATGTTCAAATCCTTCTAGGTAAATATATACTTTAGACTCTTGTGATCTGTATATATCTCACACTTTTCTCCATATAAGTAGTGTCTCCATATCTTTAGGGCAAACACTACTGCCGTCAATTCTAAGTTATGGGTCGGATACCCCTTCTCATAATCCTTCAGCTGACGTGACGCATAGGCAATCACTTTTCCGCTCTGCATCAACACAGCCTAATCCTTTATGTGAGGCATCGCTATATACCACTAAATTCCCCGTACTATCCGGCAAAGATAACACAGGCACAGTACTTAACCTCTTCTTCAGCTCCTGAAAATTTTTCTCACACTTTTCCGTCCAAACAAATTTAATTATTTTACAAGTCAAATTCGTCAATGGAGTGGCGATCCTGGAAAAGTCTTGAATAAATCTCCGATAATAACCTGCCAATCCCAAGAAGCTCCTCACCTAAGACGGCGTTTTCGACTGATCCCAATTCATTATCGCTTCAACCTTCGACGGATCTACCGAAATACCATCCTTGTCGATCACGTTGCCAAGAAATTGCACACGTTTCAACCAGAATTCGCACTTCGAGAATTTAGCATAAAGCTTCTCTCGTCTCAGCGATTCTAAGGTTAGTCGTAAGTGTTCAGCGTGTTCCTCCTCAGTCTTGGAATAAACCAGGATGTCATCTATGAACACCACTACAAACTTGTCTAGAAATGGCTTAAACACCCTATTCATTAAGTCCATAAATATATCTGGGGCATTCGTGAGACCAAATGACATCACCAAGAACTCGTAATGACCATATCGAGTCCTAAAAGCCGTTTTCGGTATATCTTCCCTTCTCACCTTCAGCTGATGATATCAACTTCTCAAGTCAATTTTTGAGAAGTACTTCGCACCCTTCAGTTGATCAAACAAGTCATCGATCCTAGGTAAAGGATACCTACTCTTGATTGTAACTTTATTCAACTCTCTATAATCAATGCAAAGACGGATCGATCCATCCTTCTTCTTCACAAATAAAAATGGCACTCCCCACGGCGAAACGCTCGGTTGAATATACTTCTTGTCCAGCAATTCTTGCAGTTGAACCATCAATTCCTTCACTCAACTGAAGCCATTCGGTATGGAGCCTTCGAAATTGGAGCAGTTCCCGACGCTAAGTCAATCACGAACTCTATCTCCCTATCTGGCGGTAGTCCTAGCAAGTCTCTTGGAAACACGTCCACAAACTCCTTAACTACTGATATCTCTTCCACCTTCGGGCTTTCCTTACGCGTATCTACTATGTAGGCTAGATATCCCACACAGCCTTGTGTTAAAAGTTTATTAGCTTGCATAACCGTCAGACAACTCGCTTGTCTGGGCGATTTGCTACCATAGAACACTAACTTTGACGGAGTCGTAAGGTTTACCGACTTCTTCTGACAGTCGATTACCACCCCATGGTTGAACAACCAATCCATACCCAGTATGACATCGAATTCCCCAAGTTTAATCGGAATCAAATCTACTCTCAGCTCCTGACCCTTAATGTCCAGTCTATAGTTCTTATAAACGAACCTAACAGGAATAACCTCCCTATTCGCAATCTCTATGTTCAAGGGGTAAACTAACTCTTCTACAGGTAAGTCTATGGTTTTAGCAAAATCAGCAGATATGAATGAACAAGCAGCACCTGAATCAAATAATACATATGCATTTATACTATTGACCGGAATAATACCTACCACCACGTCTTTTGATTGCACAGCATCTTGCACCATCATATTGAATGTACGTGCAGTGGGTCGAACAGCTTGCAATGGTGCAGCGATAGTAACGGTACTGCCGCTTCCATTTCCTCCACTCCCTGTTAACCCTGTCATCGGCATCTTAGGGCAACTGCGAGCCATGTGATCCTTGGAACCACATGTGTAGCAAGCTCCCTTCTTCAGTTTTGGGCAATTAGGCGCAATGTGGCCTTCCTGACCACAGTTGAAGCACACCCGCTTCCCTTTCATGCACACGCCAGTGTGATTCTTCCTGCATGTAGCACATGCTTCAAACTTCCTCTTCTGCTGGCTTCCTTGCTGACTCCCAGCAGAGGTGTTGTCGTTCCTTTTCCTCTTCTGGTTTACTGTGCTGCTCCCACCAGCCTTGGTTTCTATCTCATTCTTCTTCTTCTTATCTTGGTTGAATTTTGTCACTGCGTCACTTCCTCCCTCAGCGAGTATAGCCTTCTCCAGTACAGCTGCAAATGTGGTCAACTGGAACATGGAAACCTTACTGTAGAGCCAGGGTTTCAGTCCCCGCTCAAACCTCCTTGCCTTCCTAGAGTCAGTACTGACCTGGTAAGTAGCGAACCTGGCTAGCTCGTTGAACTTTGCGACGTATTCGGATACTGTCATCCCTCTCAGCTTAAGCTCTAGGAACTGGACCTCCATCTGGTCCTGCGAACTCACTTGAAAGTACATTTCGTAGAATATTTCCTTGAAATGTTCCCACATTATGACTCCTTCTCCCTCTCGGCTCTTATTAGTCTGCCATCAAAAGCTAGCATCCGACTTTAACATGAAAGCCGCGAACGCTGTCTTCTGGTCTTCACCTACTCTGGCTACGTCAAACACCTTCTCCATTTCCATCACCCATGTCTGGGCCTCGATAGGGTTTGTCAATCCCTTGAACTCAGGCTATCCTACTGCCTTAAATTCCTTGAACGTAGTACCCTGCACTTACGGCTGATTTGCAAGAGCTCCTGTTAACAGGTTCACCAACTGCTGAACTGAGTTGGGATTCGTCCCATCGTTATTGTTGTTGTTCGTCGAACCCTCGGGGTTTTGACGCGTTGGTCTTCTTCTAGGAGGCATTTTCTGTTAAGAAAATATTATTATTAGATCCTTTATTCAATTTTTTAAATATTCAAGTTCATACTTAATCGTTTGAATAACTCAGTTCACATAGAACACATAGCACATCAATAAACTTCTTTTATTCATTACTCGTAGTTTAAAAACATCAATTAGATAGCATTTCTGCTATTTACATCATTTTTCCTGAACTAAAAAAATTACAGGATTACATTGTTAACTCATCCCATTCTTATCTCAAATTATGGGATTACATCATTTAATATAAAAAGCAACACATAAATAAAAGCTCTACAGCCTAGGCATATTAATACGTCGCACAGCCTCTCTGCGCTCCTCTTCTATCACCCGAAACGCTGTCCTTCGGTCCACCACATATCATGGTAAACCTTGGAACTGAGCTGCATAATAGAAAACACGATCCTGGGCCCTATCTATAGCCGTGTGGAAAGCATACTCTATCTCCCTCAGCTTTGCTCTCTTGGCTTCAGCCTCGTCTTCAGCTCGATCGGCTTGTTGAGTAGCCCTTAAGCTTATCTCCTCAGCTCTGGCACGTTTGGTCTACTCCTCTTGGATGTCTTGCTTCAGATTCGCTAGCTAGGCTCGAGCTGCGTCTCTATCATTCTCTATGTGGATTAACTTCCACCTGCGCTTCTCCTAACTCACTATCCATCTCTTCGATAGTCTCGTCCTGCTGCTGGATGGTTTCTTTGAGCTCTCCGACTCGACCATGTAGCTCCACGTTACTATCGTATACTGCCTCGTACATCTCAGCACTAGTAGAGTGAGGTGGAAATTCCTCTTCAGGATCCTCTTCCTCCTCTTCAGACTCGTCCTCGTCCTCATCCTCTGGAATAGGTGTCAGCTCACGCTCCTGACCAGCTATGGTGATCACTAGAGATGGCTCTCTCCTAACCAACTGCTCCCAGACAACATGGATGTCTCGGGGCTCCTCCTTTCTAGGAACCTGAGGTACATCCTCTCTAGCCTGACTAGGTTCTCCAACGTTCGACATCCTGGCAAAAGAATTTTAAAGTTTATTATTACGTGATATCGAATCGTCACTCATCGAATACAAAAATGTAAACACATAACACATAAGGTAGTTTATTATCTTTACCTATCATATCTATCTTTTCGATCTTACCATAAGGCTACTACCTAAGATTTTTCCCCACCTAAGGTTTCATAACCTGCAGCTTTGATACCAACCTTTGACACCCCCAAATCCGGGTACTTCGTTTTCACATGATTTGTTGTTCACTTTCTAATATAACATACATCTACCCAATATAACTTCAAAATAAAATACAACCTTTATTCAAAATAATGAAATCTCCCTTAAAACAAGGGTTACAACCTTCTTAAAAATCAGTCATAGGGTTACTCTAACCTTGACATAATAATAATGTGCGAAAATAAAAATATAACATTAACGTCTATTACAATCATTTCAAATAATAAAAACAAGTCTTCACTTGTTTTGCTTTCCCTTGCCCTTACTCGTAGACGGGGCAACAACATTATCAACCTTAGCTGCAATTGTTATATAATGCAAGAGTGAGCAAACAACAGCTCACTGGAGTTTAACAATAATAAATACATGAAAGGATATCTTTAAAAAAAAATGAATAACCTAGCTTACTTCAGCAATAAAGAATTGAATAATAATTCTTATCAACATTAAAATTCAAATATAGAATTTATCTGAGGGTCATAAGACATTTGAACTTTTATCCTAAGTTATAAACATTTCTATTTAAAACCTTTAACAGTCATTAAGACTATGGACCTCAACTCGTACTTAGGGGGATTAGCCCTTCGTACCATGTATTGTGCACAAACATCTTAATGCTTACGCGTAGTAACCTCCCCTAATAATAGGGTTGTTCAACTCAGTAATTTGGATTCAAGTCCGCACCAAAGAAAGTTTGGTTTGGATAAGCTTACAAGGGTAATTTAGAATTCACGTTTATCAACTAAGGATTAGTTGAATAGACTTTCCATAACTTGGAATAATTCGTAAGTGAAAGAACTACGAACTAACATATGCTTTAGAAATAAATTTAAAGCATCTCAAAAGAATATTCAAACCTTGCTTGAACAATAAGTCAATGTTACTTTAATTATATCATGACCTTTCAATAATTACTTGTCCAATAAAAGAACAATCTCAAACAATGAATAACTGAATTGAAACAAATAAACGAGTTTAGGGTTTAAGAGACTTGCATAAAAATTAATACAAGATCAGGGTTTAGAAAACTTGCCTCAAGCGCAAGTTACTAGTAAAATCACGTTCTAACAATTCCTACACATATATTTAATCACAATAACCTAAATTAGTTAACATGTAACTAATTCACATAATTAGTTAACCCCTCTACGGTTAACCCATTCTAGTTTAATTAAATAATTTAATAATTAACCATCACATAGTTAATTATTCCACGAAAGCATGTTCACATAATTAAATCAATTAATAATTATGAATTTCATATTAATTATAATTAAATGAATTATAATTTAAATATTTAATCTAATTATAATTACTTAAATTATAATCACATCTTATTTAATTAAATTATAAACAAATTATAATTTATAATTAATTAACTACATCATGCATTTACTACATCATGCAAATATTGAATTATAATACACAAGATTATAATCTATAATTAATCATGAATTTATTATAATTACATAATTTATAATTTAAAATTATCATTCACTTGATTAAAATTAATCAACTATAATCATTATAATTTAACCAAATTAAAATTTAAATTAAACATTTACTCTAATTATAATTATTCAAAATTATAATCACAAATTATATTTTATTAATATTTTAATGTATGCTTAATCATGCTATAAAAGTTACTACATAAAATTAGCTTTACAAAATACAAAAGAAAATAAATTTCCTTTTTCCCTGCCACCCCCCCCCCCCCCCCCCGCGCCGGGGCGGGGGTTTCCTTCTTGATAGCCCCGCCGGGGCGGGCCCCTTCCAGCGAACGCAGACAAGTTCGCGAACTGTGCAGAGAAAAAGTCAATTTGGCTTATTTCTCCACACCAAATTCTAATTTCAGTTCATGCAATTCATATCAATTAATAGAAAATACAAACTTAAAGCTTCTAACATACATAAACATTATAATACATCATCAAACAACCAATTTTATGATTTTTTTGAAGAAAAACCATTGTTAAGTGGTCTTCATGAAATTGAACACTACATTTTTGTTTTTAAATCAATTCACCCAATTTCAAGAATAGTAATTCAATTTCTAAACATGCTATCATCATTTATACTTAATTTAACCCAAGATGAACAATCAAACATGAATTCCATTGATTTAAATAGAAAACTATAAAATTTTTAAAATACTTTTACTGTAACTCAGTGATGATCATGAACTCCTCATATTCATCACATGTATATGAATTAAACAATTAATTAAGCATAAAATTTCATATCTAAGCATGCTATAAACACATATAATTCGTATTTATAAAGTTTTCATAAACTTCATATTTACAGAGAACTATCACTATGAAGAGCATAAACACATAATTTTTAAAACTGCAAGTTAGAATTATACCTTTGTTGATTAGGAAAAGAGTATGAAGATGGTGATGATTGTTTTGGTTAATAAGGTTTCTTCCTCCTTCTTCTTCTTTTCTCTTTTTCTCTCTAACTCTCTATCTTTTTCTCTGTATTCTTTTCTCTCTTCTCTAATAGTGATATTCTTCTAACACTGATATAAAACTAACATAAAACTATATATTTATACTAATAGATATAGGATATAAATATAATATATAACTGAAAATTAATTTACCTATTAAATTTCATCAGTTATAAAATTTCAAAAATCAAAAGCCACTAGGGCTTGTTTGGCAAAATAAGGTTATTTTTTTTATAAAAAAAAATAGTTTATTAGTGCTAAAGCATTGTTTGGTAGAATATGTTTAAAACAATGCAAGGGCCCTGTTTGGCAAAAGCCTTTTAAAACACAAGTAAGGGCCTTGTTTGGTTAAAATTATTTAAATCTCTTTTCTTTATTTTAATAAATCCTTTTAACACATACTTTAATGTTACACTTTAATTAATTAAATCTTTTAACATCTAATTTAATCAATTAAAATCTAACATCAATTAATCACATAAAAATTTGCCACATAATTATAATTACTCGCTAATTATAATTCATGTAACACTTCATGACACAATTCATCTAATTTAATTATCTCAATTAAATTAGAACTGTACTAAAAATTAATATACATTAATTAAATTAAATATTAAATATTCATTTAATTAATATATAACACTTAATTAAATCACTCTACAAAATTACATAATTTATTTATTCAACTCAATAAATAAATCACAAAAAAAATATTTATTTAACTTGATAAATATTTAAAATTATTATATAAAATCTCAATCGTTACAATTTTCCCTCCGTAAAAGGATTCTGTGCCCAGAATCATACATAAAAAAAAAATTCTCGTCTATTACAGTCAACACTACGATCGTTGTCTACTGATAAACGCTTGTAGAAGACTTCTCCTAAATTGCTCTTCACTTCTCAATCAGCCTTGCTGATAGAGTTGGTGTTTCTATCTTCTGTTTGCTTGCAGGCCATTCAGAGAATGCTCTTTGCTACTCTTCAAGTAGACTGCATTCTGAAACTTGACTACTCTTACTAGAGAATGAGATCTTTGTATACACTTCAGGAATGCTCATCTGCTAAGAATTATGGAGTGCTCTACGATTCTTCCTTAACATTGTGAGCACTTGACTGACTACGATTTGGCTTTGGTTCTGCGGACTACGATTTTTGCCCATAGAAAATCTGTTGACTCTACGACTCTGAGTGTATTTTGCGACCCTAAGAGTAGTTCATATGACAGACTACGATTTTTTCCTTGACATCTGTAATTTCTTGACTGGCTTGACCGACTACGATTTCTGCCTCGGTTACGATCTGTAGACTCCACGACTTAGAGTGAAGCCTACGATTCTTTACTTAGCTCGGCAGGCGCTTGGCAGGCTGTCTCTACGATCTCAAGAGTGGCCTTCTAGGCAGTTTGTGACACCCCCAAATTCGGGTACTTTATTTCCTACGGGATTTGGTGTTTACTATCTAAATAAAACATAACTACTGCCCATAAATAAGAAATATAAAAAAATTACAACATTTATTAATAAATAAAATCTTCCTTATAAAAAGGATTACAACATTGTCTAAAAACATTCTCAGGATTATCTAACCTTAACATCAACAAGTGCGGAAAATAAATCATCACATAATAAAATTTATGTCTTATTACAAATCATATCATAAATATTTAAACAAGTCTTCACTTTTTCATCTTGCTCTTGCCTTTACTAGTTGACGGTTCGTCAACTCTTTCAACTTTAGCTACAATGGTTATATAATGCAAGAGTGAGCAAACAAAAACTCACTTGAAATAGCAAACAATAGTGATGACATAGTATTGAATAGCTTCAACTGAATAGATAATATTTCATTCATCGATAATCAAGAATAAGACTTAGAATTCATCTGAGGTTCATAAGACCTTGAACTATGTCCCAGGTTATAAACATTTCTATTTAAAACCTTTAACAGTCGTTAGACTATATAGACTCTTAACTCGTACTTAGGGGGATCAGCCCTTCGTACCATGTATTATGCATAAACATCTTAACGCTTTCGCATGGTAAACCCCTATTAATAGGGTTGTTCATCTCAGTATTATTTAACGAGTCTGCACCAAAGAAAGTTTGGTTTGGATAAGCTTAAAGGTAATTTGGAGTTCAACTATCATCAACTAAGGAGTAATTGAATCAACTTACAATAATAAGAATTCGATAATAAAGAATTATGAAATAACTTATGCTTTAGAATTAAACTTAAAGCATTTGAAAGATAAAATAGACCTTGCTTGAACAATTAAGTCAAGGTCACATTAACTCAATAATTAACTTCAATAAATTACTTGTCCATTGCAGAAATAAAAGGACATGCTCAAGTAAGGATATAATTAGGAACTTACTCAATAAAAGTAAGGTTTAAGTTTAGAACACTTGCCTCGAGCGCAAGCTACAATTTACAATCACGTTCCACAATTATCCTGCATACACGTAATTACCAATAATAACGTACATTAGTTACCATATAACTAACTCACGTCATTGGTTAACCCATCTAAGTTAACTCATCATTATTAGGTTTAATTATCAATTATCACATAATGATCAAACCATGCATCTTAATAATCAATCAAACTATACTCAAATTATGATATTAAATCATACATTCACTTTTATTAAATTATAATTTACATTATACATTTCATACTTACAAATTAATCATGAGAAATACGTTAATAAGTCATTCTAACATCTCAATATATGCTTAACATGTCATCAAGTTCATCACATTAGGCTAGCGTTTCATGATACGGACAAAAGCTACACAAAACACCAAGCAATTATTTTTCAGCATATACACCCACCGGGGTGGTGTTTTTCCCTTGATAGGCCCGCTGGGGCGGCCATCCCTGCTGCGGGAAAACCCAGTTCGCAAACTGTGCAGAGAAAAAGCCAATTTGACTTATTTCCCCGCACCAAATTTCGATTTTAACTAACACAATGCATATAAAACTTTATAGAATGATAACTTCATGATTTTAGCATGCTTTAACACCTATATACATCACAATACATGATTAACAACCTTTAATTTTGTTATTTTGAAGAAAACTCTATTGTTAAGTTTTCTTGACGAAAATTAACTCTGTAACTTTATTTTTAAACCAAATCACATAATTTAAATCATGTTAATTTTTTTTCTAACATATTATTATAATCTAAACTTAATTCACATAACACATCACAATCAAACATAAATTTTGATATTTAGAACCCATCTTTTTAAAAATAGTTCACTGTAAATTGCTATGAACATGATTTCTTCGTGTTCATCATATTTACATGAATTGAACCACATAAACAATCATATAATCATATATAACAGTTGGTATACATAATTTAGCATACATAGATCATATACTCACAATTATCATGAAAACTTAAATCACAGAGAAGTGAAAATATGAAGAACATGAAGAACATAGTTTAACAATTATATAGTTAAATTATACCTTTCTAGCTTTCAGAGATGATGATGATGATGATGATGAATTTATTATTTTTGATTACATAGAGCTTCTTCTTCTTCCTTTCTTCTTCTCTCTTCTTTTCTCTTTAACTTTCTCTGATATTCTAACTCTAACTTGCGTAGTTTTAAAAATAACTAATATACATATATTACACATATAATAACATATAATATAATTGATAAAATATTTAATCCCTCTACTAAATACATATCAATTATATATTTTTGAAAATCAAAAGCCACTAGGGCTTGTTTGGCAAAACCCTTTATTTTTAAAAATAGATTTTTAGGACTAAGGCCTTGTTTGGTAAAACAAGATTAAAACAGATTTAAGGGCCTTGTTTGGTAAAATAGAATTAAACTCTTTTAATTTATTTTAATGACTCTTTTAACACATAGTTTTCAATGTCACACTTTATCTAATTAAATCTTATTATCCCAATTTAATTAAATTAAAGCTAACATCAATTAACTAAATAAAATTGCCATATAATAATTATAATTAATCATTAATCATAATCTCATGTAACAAATACCACATAATATTCATCTAATTCAATTATCTCAATTAAATTACAATTACACCCAAAAATTATTTACACATCAATTTAATTAACATATTGCACTTAATTAAATTACTCCATAACAATCACATAAATTATTTATTCAACTCAATAAATAAATCAATTAAAATATTTATTTAATTTAATAAATATTTAAAAATAAAATACAAAATTCTCGTTTGTTACACAGACTGCGATTCCGAGAGAGGCTATCTTTACAGACTACAATTCTGCCTTGATAGACTACGATTCTGCCTTATCTCTCTTGCCAGACTACGATGGCTGGTGTAGTGACGATCAGACTGACCTTTCTATTATATTTTATAAGATCAACCTAACAAGCTTGATCTTTCTTTTCATAGTCCTAGTACATTGTAATCTTTTGAAGGACTTCACAAAGTTGTTCATTCATGTAGGATCAACCTAACACATTTGATCTTTTCAGTCGAAGTCCTAGTACATATTGTCTACCATCTATTAATTAAGGACTTTACAGCTTTCATCAATGTAGACATATTTGCATATTCATTCATTAAGTTCATAATCAAATCTTATATAAAGAGGAATAACATTCTCATGCGTATTCCTAACAATCTCCCCTATTTGATTATGATAAAAACATTAAATGCATATGTATGAGATGAATAAATCTTAATATACAGTGAGCTGTTGTATTACTAAAACTGATAATATGAATGTCATTGATGAGAATTTCACTTATAAATGATATGGCAATCTAAGTCCTTGATCTAGAACATACTATTAAAATTAGAGATGTACCTTCTCTTTTTCATTGTCTGCTCTTTGTATGTCTTCTTGATGCTCTTTCTGTTGCTGCTACTCATCTATTTGTTCTTCTAGTTCCTGCTCCCCCTCAGATGATTGCTTCATTGCTTTATCTTCTTTTGGCTCCCCCTTAGATCTTGTCTCCATGGATTCATCTTGCTTTGGCTCCCCCTCGGATGATGACTCCATTGATTTCTTCTTCTGCTTTCCTTTTAGCTCCTTTGCTCTTTTGCTTTGGCTCTTCTCTTCTATCGTCATTCGTCTCTTTGAGTGCCTCTTTTTCTCCTCCTTTATGTCATCAATCACTTGAGAGAGATGTGAACAGTGGATATAAGCTGCTCAATCAGGTGAGATATGTTATCAACTTCAATCTTGAGTTCCTGCTGGCCGAGCTCTAGCTTTAGGGAAAGAGACTGGTTGAGAGTGTCTATTTTCTCAGAGAGAGACATAATAGATTCTTCATTTTCCTTCTAAATTTGCAGAACTTCTCCCCTTTAATCCCTTATAGATTTTAGATATATTTGATCTCTCTGTTGAAGCTTGAGAGATATATCAAAGATAGTTGCCTGAAGCTTTCTGTTGAAATGACTGCTTTCTCCTCCTGTTATGCTCTTAGCTTCTTCAGCAATATAGGAGAATTTCTTAACCAATTCTTCAGAGTTTTTCAGTAACTTATGATCTTGAAGAATTTGAGCAGCTGGTTGGACATCACGTTTCTCACTTTTAAAGATGTTTTCAAAGGTAGTGATAATCTCAACGAGATTTGAATACCAGTTGTTGTTGAAGGAAGATGGGATATCAGAGAGTATTGTAGGATCAGAGTTTGACTTGTTAGGGTGAGCTTGATCGCTTGCAATTGTAGAGTGTAAGGACTCTACGATCGTAGACTTTGATGTGATCTTTCCATCATCTAAGCTTTCCAGAAGATAGTAGAGAATGCAGATGTTATTGGCCTATCGGTAGACTTTGAAGTGAGGTTGGTCTCTGATTAGCTTGGTTGGGAATGACTTAAACCTTAGAAAGTTTTGAGAGATCAACTCCAGATTAGGAAAATGTGAGTAACACCATCTGATGTAGCTTTTATCTCCAGCAGTGTAGACCTTCAGCCATGGCACCGTTATAAGGTCCAAGTCCATGTCTTGAAAATTATTAAGAAGATTGGTTGTGGACATCCTTAACATGCTGAGTCATTCATTTCTATGGTTTACCCATCTACCTGGTAGCACACCTTGTGGTTCATCAATTACTTCCTCCACTAATCTTCTTTTAACATTTCCAAGAGAAGGAACATGATAGTCTGCTGATCCCTGATCTTCAGAGCTTGAGTCTGCTTCTTTTCCTTCATTTCCTGATCTAGAATCAGACTGATGCAAGCTCATTTCAACTGACTCATCAGTAGATTGCTGCATATGATCACCATTTCCATCACCCTCTGCTGGGCTAGCTTTTATAGACTCACTAGTCATTCCTTGCTCTACAGTCTTCAAAATCTCCTTAGCTTCAGTTTCATCTTCCTCTTCTGATTCAGATCCATTTGCAATCTTTTCACTTTCATCACTGTTGGAGCTGTTAGAAATCATCCTCCTTTTGCCCTTTGTATCTTCTTCCACAGTCTCAGGCTCATCATCATCATCATCACTAAGATCAATGATCTTTGCTGAAGATCATTCTTTCTTCTTAAGGCCTAGTTTGAGAAGTAGTCGATTACTCCTTCTTCTTCTTGGGGGTTCAGCAATAGGAGATCCAGGTGCTTCTTCTTCTGATTCTGATTCCTCTTTATCAGCAGAAGGACTTCTTAGGGGGGATCTCTGGTGATTTTTTCACAACCTTGGCTCTCTTCTTGGATGACTTTACAGAAGTGGACTCTGGAGCTTTGGAATCATCAGAGTAAGAGAGCTCATCCTCTATATTACTTGCCTTCCTCTTCTTAGAAATGCCTTTACTGTTGCTGCCAGACGTCTTCAGCTTCTTGTTCTCCATGGGATTTTTCTTCCAGTTGTCAAACAGTTTTGGAGACATCACTTTATGAATATTAAGGGGTTCTCCCTCATCATCCCTTATCTTGTTCTTCAGTTTCTTCTTCAAGATAATGCTCAAGAATCTCCCATGGAAAACCTTTGTGAGAGGTTTATCTGTTGACTTCTTCTTCTCTGCCTTTTCTAGCCATTTGGACATTAGGTCGAATAGTACCACTCCAAAGTTGATTTGCTGCTTCAAGACAATAACAGACATGATTCTCAGTTGATGATCGCTCATAATATCATGTGTAGTATCTTTGCTCAAGATACACTTCCCTGTAATCTCAACAAGAAACTCATACTCCTCAGGAAACTCCTTCTTCATGTCTTTCAGATTTAGGTTTCTCTTATAGCACATTACCCTTTTTCCTTCTTCAATGTCGACTTCTTCGAGATTTTTTAGACCCTGGTCAGGAAACTCTAGACATTGATTGATGTCTGATGCTCGTATCTTCAAATTTAATCCTTTGACCTTTGTAGATAGAACCCCAAAATCTATTGTAGCATTTGAATAGAACTCCTTCACTAGGTCGACATAAATCAGGGTGTTCGATTCAAGGCATTCAGAAAACCCAGCATTCTTGACGAGATCTAGAATGTCCCTGAACTTTTTTTTTGATTTTTCGAATCTCTTAGAGCCTAGTTGAATTCCTGTGACGACACGCGAATCTTCCATTTGAAAATTCAGGAATATATGAGTGTTTGATTTTAGGAGTATAGCAGGAGGTACTTGAGGACTATTTGAGTATGGCTAGAGGTTTGAGAGATTTAGGCTTATGGAAAGTGTTTAGGGTTTTGGGTTCAAAGAGGGAAGATGGAATAGAGAGACTTGTAGCTCTTTAGTAGTTTCTTATAAGTGTAACTGCCACAGATTTGAATACTCATTTACAACTGTTCCCTCTACTTTTCAATAGGACAGGTGTAAGAGCCCGATAGGTCACTATCTGTAACTTCTCATAACAGATTAGCTTTTCAGATTTAATTTCCCTTTAGTTGGCTGTTGACTTGTTCAGTTCGTGGAGTAGCCTGAAGACATAGTTTAGTACTCCACGATTTCCTTGTCTACTCAGCAATCATCGTCTGTAGCCATGCTTCAGTAGATGATTCTTCATTAATCTCCAACTGAGAGTTGTATGATTCATCAGCAGCTTGAATTCTTCTGAGGGACTACTTTATGCTTCTACAGAGGTCCTTGTGATGCATTCTATATCAGCACTTTTTTTGGGTTAAGGTAGCTCAGAAAGGGCTGGCCTCTTAGTGTAAAACTTAGGGTTAGGTTTGTCTCTGAGGCACTTATCAGAAGAAGGACTGCTTAGATTTGGTGGTAACAATGCCATCACAGTGGGCTTCTCTGCCATGGAGTTTACTTACCAACTTTGAATATACTTTGATGTTGGTATATGCAAGTGAGAGAGAGCGAGGTGCTTTTAGCTCTTCAATATGTATGGTCAAAAGTGTATTGGAGAGGTGTTTGTAGACTGCGATCGTTGAGTCAGCAAACTCTTAATCCACGATCAGGAGTTTGATCGTAGGTATTCTACGAACGGGGTAGTTCGCTGATATAGTTATCAATAGCACGTTTAGGGACGTTACTACTGGGGATGAAGATTTATTTAGTTCATCAGCCATAGAGTTTTGGGACTCTATAACTGGGATGAGGCTGTTTGGATAAGCTTCTATTTTAGGAACTTAACAGAAGTGAACTGGTTCTTCGTGGAATGGTCATCAAATATGTAAGAGAGGTTGACCTATCTTTATCTCTGAACTTTTAGCAAGAATCCCACTTCTTCTTCTCCTTAATCTTCACCACCTCCATATCTTCAGTTGCACTTCCCTTGTCATCAGGTATAGTTACCTTCATTGTTTGGGAGATCTGAAGGATTTGCTTCAATGTACTCTGTTGGTCGTTTTACCGATCAATATATTCGTGCAAGTATACACGGTCAACAAGTAATAAAGTGTAAGTACAGATATCGTTCCCACGAGGAAATAACGGATAAAAGGTCGCCAAAGCACTAGCACATAATCACCTCAGTCTTATTTAAATGAGTGGTAAAGAGAATGAATTTAAACCAATTAAACTAGACAAGGAATTAAACTTAAACTAAATATTCCTAGAGTAAAATTAGATAATGAAGGCATGAGATCCCAATTTCTCCTAATGATTCATATAAATTAATAAACTCCCAATTAGGTCAAGTTAACCATCATGGTTGTTAGTCGAGAACACGAAAGTGAGAGAAAGTCATCTTTCGTTGCACCTACTCCATACCACGTGCAATCCACAGATGATAGAACTCACGTGGACACCTACATTATCTAAACCCCTATGTGTCTATGGTGTTTACAAATAATTAGGGATTAAGGTCAAGTTCTCTATTGACTACGAGCGGCGCTTCGGTATATGTCTATCCTAAGCACAAATCATACGGTCCAATGCTATGTGAACGTACAATCACCCGCTACTATGATTTGATCTAAACCTATATTTCATCTTTTAAGTCCACATAGGATGTCACAGTAATTGTTACCTAAGCAATTAAGCAATGAAGGTATGAATCACAACAGACAATCACATAGCAATTAACAATAACCAACATGGAAGCAAATTAATATCAATTACTCAAAAGGTTCCATTGGAATCTCAAAATAAAACCTAAGTCATGAATGACTCAAGTATATCATCCACAAAAGGAATACACATCATCCAAATACAAATGAATAACAAGGAGAGTTAAAGTAAGAGAGTGCAAATCTGTTTTCCTTCTCTAAGCTTAGATCTTTGATGTCCTCCAATTGTTTCAACCATCAAGTCTAATCTAACCCTAGAAAACTAACTACTAACAACTAATCTAACACTAATCTACTCCTAAGCTATACAAGAAATGTAAAGGAAAAGGAAGAGAGCTAGGGTTAGGGCTTAAGGCCCAAAATGTGTTCTTTTTCTTGCCAAAACCAAGGCCCCTTATATCCCAATCTCTAGCCAAGTCCCATGCACTTGAAAAGTCAAGTCGGGCAGCATTTTTTAATGGCGCGGCTGATCCCAAAATGCACTGAAAATCCGCTCGCCCGCGCCAAGGATTTTCTGCAGCAGAGTTCTCTAGTAGAACGGCCATAACTTTTGATCCGGGAGGAGTTACGAGGCCTGCCACCTGTCAAATAGAAGCTATCGAAGAGCTCTACAACTTTCATTCTTTGAGCATTGAGAAATAATGGATGGATAAAGGCTGAAATTGAGCTCCAAGTGACAGCTGTGCATGAAAACTCAAAACCGTGAGGTTTGACATCCGTTGGTATACGGGGCATAACTCTCGCCTCCGAACTCCGATTTGGATGATTCAAGATGTTTTGGAAAGCTTATAAGATGCTCTAAAATATGAACTAAGTTCCAATCCAAGAACATGAAATGAACATGAACCACCCAAACGATGTCCGGATTGCATTTCCTTCCCATTGTCATGCCATCATTCCATTCTTGCTCCTTTTGGTCTCATTTTGTCCTTTTAAGCTCAATATGTGCCAAGAGAGTTCCTGAACCTGAAAATCACAAAACAAAAGAAAAACACGTGAAAAGCATAAAAGTACTTGAGTTTCGACAACAGAACAAGCTGGTTACTATTCGAATAAGTGGTCATAAAGACCACTTATCAAATACCCCCAAACTTAAACGTTGCTTGCCCTCAAGCAATCTAAACAAAACTAAACACAAGATGCAATGCAATATCTACAATGTATGAAACCTATACTACTATGAATGTGAATCCATGTCTCAGTCAGTATTGAACTTTATAAGCAATGCCTCAGAAAACCACAAAATAATCAAACAGAGAGATACCAAAAACAAGATCATAAGGCATATTCTTGCAAATCCAAAACTGTCAGCACTGAGGTATTTTGCGTTGTGTGCCTAGCAACCATTAAACATGCTTTGGAACAAATAAATCACTTACTACGCTTCTTAGGGGAAAAACAAGGTTCAACTCAAGAAAAGCAGTAAATCATATAATTTCTTACCAAGACCATGCATTACTAAAGTTAAGAGTCAACAGGGGGATTTCATTAAGTTTTTATTACTCACGAGGTTGTATTCGCACTTTCCCGTGTACACATTCGACTGTGCAATGCCTAGTCCTCTTAGGCTTTTCAATGATACCCGTGTAGTAAGCTTTCGACCAACGACTCTCAGACTAGACGGCCTTAGGGCGCTGGGTGTAGAAACACCCCGAGGGCTTACTTGGTCGAATATCAAAGACCACAGAACTCGACGTAGCCAAAGTATTTATTCTATTTTTTTCTTTTTTTTCAAAGCATTTTCTTTTGTTTTCTTTTCTTTTTTTCTTAGGGGAGTGCGTCTTACGCTCCATCACCACACATAGCATGCATACCCCCTGATTCCCCCAAACTTAAGCTATTTATAGTCTAGTTATTATCATATGAGAACTAAAATTCTTTCATTAAAACACAGATTTTCCACCAAAAGACAAGTATGTAAGAATTTATACTAAGCATGTCATGATGGTTACTCTATTGTGCTAACTGATTACACAGTATCTGACAGATAAGGATTTACATATATTGATAGTAGTGTGCATACAAGCCAATCATGTATGATGATAAAGTACATACTTTGTAAACAATCTTATTTATTTATTAATAAAATATTTATTTAAGGCAATCAATTATCTACATGGTGCTATTTTTATAATATGTAAATAACCCATAGTTTTAAGCAATGCTTTTAGAATCATGATGAGATCATGCTAATGAGATCTAAATTCTTAGAAAGCTTAAAAACTAAAATAGTTCCTAATTGTGGGATTACTAAAATGGGGATTAGTAAATCCGGATAGATTGGTACATATGTTGTTTGCTCATTGGATGAGGATGACTGATCTCATGGTCATTTGTGTGGAGACACTAAAGCAAGTATGTAAATGCTTATTGGAGAATAAGTTCACTGAACGTGACTCGCTATGGAATACCTAATGGAGTTTTACTCGCCTGTCATTAGGAATTCCTAATGTGATAGTAGTACAAGTGATCCTTGGACTTGAGATCATCATAGTATCTTGTATGTAACAAATTATACTTTGACTTATTCTTTAAGGTCTTTTAAGGCATATATAGGGTATGCTTGGGTATAATGAGTTGCATTTGGAGATAATGTGTGATCAATAAAGAATATATCACCTCTAGTAAAAGAGGAGATATGTCCTATGTGATTCATTAAATGACAACCCAGGAATCCTTGGCCAAGGTGGAATGAAATTAGAAAGAGGTTTCTAATTTGCATTATTTGGAGTTGTGCGTTTTCTAATCGAAATACATATGATTAAATAAATTAAGACTTGACAGTAAATCCATGTCTTATATTTAATTGGGACATTGTATGGTGGAAGGATTGAATTGTACGGTAACTATTAACTCACAGGTTCTTTTATGATTAATGTTGAAATCTATATTATCTGAAAAGTCGTTGATCGCTAGGGAGGCTTATCCCTATTGTAAAATAAATGTTATTTATTTAAATAGATTATTAGTTTAATTTATTTATTTAAATAAGATTATAATTGTTCTAATTGATTTATTCACAACCGGTTTAATATGGAGAACCTAAAGGGTCACACTATAAAAGGAAGAAGAATTATTTAAGAAGAAAATGGCATGATAGTAATAATGTATTAAGTGTAATTAATTTAATCTATGGTGATATAATAAATTAAATAGCTTAATGTTTATTATTTAATATTTTAGAAATATTAAATATAAATTAATAAGAGGAGTCTTATTAATATTATTATTATTTTAATTCTAAAGGAGTTTAGGAATTAATATAATATCAGTATTCTCTCTCAATCCTAATAAGATTAAGATATAAATTAATTAAAAGTGATTAATTAATTAATTAATTAAAACCCTATTCTAATTGGATTAGGAGGGTTAACCTAATATCCATATAAGAGAGTCTTATATCAGAAATAAGGTACGTAAATTTTTTCACAGGTTGGGAGTACATATATTCTATAGAGATAGAAACAAGGGTTAAGCCAATAACCCATCTTCATGAGTTCTTCATCTTCCTTGGTGGATCACCGTTAGAGGCCAAACATTTGGGTGGCTGACATTGATCAAAGGAAGGAGCCACTACAGAGGAATCAAAGGAATCAAAGGAGTAGAACTTGTACCCGAGGAAGCTTGGATCTTCAAAGGTATAATTCCATGTTCTCTCTTTTCTGTTATTGATAACTAACACAAAGCATGATCATGGTTATGGGTTTGTATAAATTTTTGAAAACCTATGTTTCGCGCTTCCGCCCTATTTATGTGATTTGATTGCATGATTGCGTTACGTACAAACCCAATAGTGGTATCAGACCCTAACTTTGTGCTAATTATCAATTTTATGATTCCATGTATGAATTGATGTGAGAATTGGATCGATTTTTCTGGACAAAATCGTTTTCTGCAAGTTTCTACGACGAACGGCGCAGCTGCGCCGGTCTGCAAAAACTGGCGCTTCAGGCTTCCTGCGCAGCTACCCAGTTCATTACTGGCGCAGCTGCGCCGGTTCCTGAACAGACCCTGAAATTTGATTTTTATTAATTAAGTAAACTGTTTATTTAATTAATAAAGTTTTAAAATAAAGATGTTTATTTTATCTGAAATATGATTTCAGATTGCTAAAATTAAAGGAGTTTAATTTGAATTTCTTTTTGATTAAAATAAAAGAGTTTATTTTGTTTCAAAAATAAAATTTAGCAAAACTTTTGTCCATTAAATGACATTGATCCATATATGGAATAGCTTTATTATTCATGAGATGAATAGATATTTATTGATGCATATGTTGATGTGTATGATAATAAATGGGTATGGACTATGACCAATGTGATTGGATTTTATTTTGGATGAATGCTTGAATGAATGGATTTTATAAAATGGGGTCTGCGTACCTCGTTTTCTCTAGTTTTATTCTAGATGTAAATTCTATCACCTTCCTATGTACTTCTCCTTGACTGCTGACCAAGGTTTCTATTTAATTATAGTTTATGTAATAGAAATAGTTAGATTATCTTGAAGAAACTGGAGACCAAGGAGCAAGGAGCGCGTGAAGACCCATTTGTATGGAGCCCGGGTTTAAATGTAATAGTTATATTTAAATTTAAATTCTTGCACTCCTAAGTTTGACCTTTTGGTTCACTTGGTGGCTCTAGTGAACCAAACTAGAATAAAAATCCATAATCAATCCGGGTAGAATATAGTATTCTATATTGCATGCTATATATTATATATATTATATTTTATACAAAATGCTTCGCATGTTTAATAAAATGATGCGTATTTTATATATATATATATATATGTGCATGCGCACTAAACAAGATGAGACAAATAATAACAAACTCCTCAAAAAAATAATATTAAGTCCGAAGCGTTCAAATGATATTTGGAATATCGAACGTCGCCTTCTAGCATGATTAATTAATAGAGTATTAAATATTTAATATGAGTTTGTTGTGCTATCCACAATGCGAGTATTGAGTATTTAAGATGTTAATTAATCACATTTGATGCTTATCAAGAAAATTGAACGATCTAGTCTTGTTGTGCTATCCACAAGGACGAACATTTTTCTTTTTTGAATTTATGAAAGTGCTAGGCTGGACTTAACTTAAATCATTTTAGTTTGGATGTGCACACACATGACCATTATGATTTAAGAGGCAAAATAAAAGGAGTTACATGGTGATGTAATTGACAAGAGTTGTCTACCTATTTATTTGTATATCGCTTGTTGTGCTATCCATAAGGTTATATACATTTGAAATGGGATCCTTAATCTCACTAGCAAATCTTTAATTAGATGTTGCCGAACTATATAAGTGAGGGTAATATAGTTTGATGAAAATAGTGGGAGATACCAATTTAAAATAAAGACCTAAATTTATTTTGGTATGCAAAGTTAATAAAATGAATGTTTGCTAAAAATATTGTCTTTTCACATGCAGAATTTTAAAAATGTCAAAATCACTAATCTCACTACGAAGCATACTTGATGCAAATAAGCTTACCAGCCCGAATTATGAGGACTGGCTAAGAAATCTAAGAATTGTTCTCACTACTGAAAAGATTTTTTATGTCCTAAATTCAACTATCCCTGAATCTGTTTCGGAAATAGCCTCTAAGGAAGAGATTGCCACTTTCAATAAGTGGCAAGATGATGCATCTGTGGCTCAATGCATCATGCTCGCATCCATGAATAACGAGCTTCAGCGTCAGCACGTAAATATGGATGCTCCTGCAATGCTGCTTCACCTCAAGGAGTTGTATGGTGAATAGAGTAGGACTGCTAGATATGAGATATCTAAGGAGCTCTTCCGATCTCGGATGATCGAGGGCACTGCCATCGAGACTCATATTCTGAAGGTAATCAATTTGATTGAACGCCTTGGACAGCTTGGGTTCATCATGGATGGGGAGTTGAGTCAAGACTTGGTCTTGCAGTCACTCCCTCAGACCTTCTCGTAGTTTGTGGTTAATTTTCACATGAATAAGCTAGATGTCAGCTTGCCTGAGCTGCTTAACATGCTGAAAACTGCAGAAGGTCACTTCTCATCCAAGAAGAACCCTGTCTTGATGGTGGATTCTTCCAATAAAAGGAAGAGGCCCAAGGTGTCTTTTGAAAAGAAGAAATCCAAGAAGGCTAAGGGAAAGGGGAAAGAAAAGGAACAAAAGAAACCTGAACCAGCTAAAGGAATGTGCTTTCATTGCAACGAGCCGGGACATTGGAAAAGGAACTGCAAGAAGTATCTAGCAGAGAAGAAGCTTGGAGAAGCTTCGACTTCCAATCAAGGTTTGTTTATGATTGAAATTAATTTTTCTGAAAGTCATAATTCTACTTGGGTATTGGATACCGGCTGTGGTTCTCACATATGTAATACTGTGCAGGGACTGGTCAGAAATAGAAAGCTGAACAATGAAGAGGTGATCCTACGAGTGGGGAATGGAGCAAAGGTTGCTGCATTAGTTGTAGGAACTTATTGTTTAGCAATGCCTTCGGGCAAGTCCATTTATCTTAATAACTGTTATTATGTTCCAAATATTATTAAAAACATTATTTCAATTTCTGTATTGGATATGATAGGTTTTGACGTTATTATAAAGAACAATGGTTGTTCCATTTATAAAGAGTATGGTATTGGAAATTTGCGAAATGGGCTTTATATACTTGACTTGCAAGAAAATATATTTCAAATTGAACAAACTAAGAAAAGGAAAAGAGATGATATTAATTATACCTACATGTGGCACTGTAGACTCGGTCATATCAAATAAAACAAGATTATCCAAGTTGCATAAAGATGGGCTCCTAGAGCTATCTGATTATGAATCATATCCAACTTGTGAATCTTGTCTCATGGGTAAAATGACTAAATCTCCTTTTAGTGGAAAAGGAAAAAGAGTTACAGAGTTGTTGGGATTGATTCACATAGACGTTTGTGGACCTATGACAACAAGTGCATGGGGTGGGTATTCTTATTTTATTACTTTCACTGATGATCACTCAAGATTTGGATATATGTATTTAATGAAATACAAATCAGAATCATTTGAAAAGTTCAAAGAGTTCAGAAGTGAAGTAGAGAAACAAACGGGCAACAGTATTAAGATACTTCGATCAGATCGAGGTAGAGAATACTTAAGTGGTGAGTTTCTCAATTGTCTCAAAGAAAATGGTATAATCTCACAATGGACTCCTCCAGGTACACCACAGTTAAATGGAGTATCTAAAAGGAGAAATCGAACTCTGTTCGACATGGTTCGATCTATGATGAGTTTTACCGACCTTCCAATTTCCTTCTGGGGATATGCCCTAAAAACGGCTGCATACCTACTTAACAAAGTACCTACCAAATCCGCCCCAAAGACTCCATATGAGATGTGGAAGTGGAGGAAACCAAATCTTAAGCATGTTAAGACTTGGGTTTGTCCAGCTTATGTCAAAAGGTTTGAAAATGATAAGCTACAGACTAAATTCGATAAGTGTAGATTTGTGGGATACCCTAAAGAAATCGTAGGGTATTATTTCTATCATCCAACTGATCAAAAGGTGTTTTTTGCAAAACATGTTGCCGTCTTGGAAAAAAAGTTTATCCATGAAGAGGTCAATGGGAGTAAGATACATCTTGAAGAAGTTCAAGAACCACAAATTACCACGGATCAAAGTGAGGTACCTAACCAAGTAGAAGAACCCATTGTACCACACCCTGTTCGTAAATCTGGAAGAGTACCGAAGATACCTGAGAGGTATGGATTCGTTATAGAGGATGACGATGAGATACACATCATAAATGATGATGATCCATTGAATTACGAACATGCTATGAGTAATAAAGACTCAGAGAAATGGTAGATGACCATAAAATCTAAAATGGATTTGGAAGCTATGCTCAAGTCCATTTGGATTTTTCTTGCGATTGCAGCTTATTTTTACTTAATCTGGCAAAATGGACGTGGAGACGCCCTTCCTCAAATATACATTATTAGAGCAGAATGTATGTATGATACAGCCAGATGGTTTTTGTTTCAATGGTTGAAGCAAATCATGTATATGAGCTACAACAATCCATCCGTGGATTGAAGCAAGATTCTCGTAGATGGAACTTTCGTTTTGATGAGACAATCAAAGAGTTTAATTTTATCAAAAACGAGGATGAACCATGTGTGTACAAGAAGGTTAGTGGGAGCGCTATTTCATTCCATGTATTATATATTGATGATATATTACTGATAGGGAATGAAATTCCTATGCTAAAATCAATCAAAATAAAGTTGTCTAAACATTCCTCCATGAATGATTTGGGTAGAACATTTCGTATTGGGGATATAAATCTGTATTAATAGATTTAAAAGGATGTTTGGCTTAACCTAAGAAAATGTATATTCATTATATGCTAAAGGCGTTTAGCATGGCAAACTCCAAAAGAGTGCCTCATGATGATGAGCCATGGAGTGTATCTCTCTAATATTGTCCTTAGTAAAAGAGAGATCGCATGAGTTACTATCATGTATGCAATGAAATATACGAGACTTGATGCTGATCAGTCAGATTATGGAGAAGATCACTGTGAGACAGTGATAAACATCCCAAAGTACTTAACTGACACTAAGGATGTCATCATGACACGTGATGGGTCTGAATAAATCTAGAGTGCTAAACAGACTTAAGTTTTCAGACTGACCAAGACAACAGTAAATCCACTATAGGGTAAGTCGTTACCTTGCAAGGTGGTGCAGTGAATTGGAAAGGTTCCAAACAGCAAAATGTTGCTGATTTAGTGACAAAGACAAAGTATATAACTGTAAGTGAAGCTGCAAGTTGATGTTTCGGATGAAAAGTTCGTTACAGAACTAGGAATAGTTCCTAAGTCTCATCTTGAATCTAAAACATGTGTTGCGGCACTTTGATTAAAGAAATCATTGAAAGAAGAGCATATAGACTCTCAAGATAACATTGCAGACCCATTTACTAAAGCTCTAACGCAACAACAGTTTGGTCGTCACTTAGAGAAGATGGGTATGAAATACCATGGCGATTGGCTTTAGTGCAAGTGGGAGATTGATAGTAGTGTGCATACAAGCCAATCATGTATGATGATAAAGTACATACTTTGTAAACAATCTTATTTATTTATTAATAAAATATTCATTTAAGGCATTTAATTATCTACATAGTGCTGTTTTTATAATATGTAAATAACCCATAGTTTTAAACAATGCTTTTAGAATCATGATGAGATCATGCTAATGAGATCTAAATTTTTAGAAAGCTTAAAAACTAAAATAGTTCCCAATTGTGGGATTACTAAAATGGGGATTAGTAAATCCGGATAGATTGGTACATATGTTGTTTGCTCATTGGATGAGGATGACTAATCTCATGGTCATTTGTGTGGAGACACTAAAGCAAGTACGTAGGTGCTTATTGGAGAATAAGTTCACTGAACGTGACTCGCTATGGAATACCTAATGGAGTTTTACTCGCCTGTCATTAGGAATTCCTAATGTGATAGTAGTACAAGTGATCCTTGGACTTGAGATCATCATAGTATCTTGTATGTAACAAATTATACTTTGACTTATTCCTTAAGGCCTTTTAAGGCATATATAGGGTATGCTTGGGTATAATGAGTTGCATATGGAGATAAAGTATGATCAATAAAGAATCTACCACCTCTAGTAAAAGAGGAGATATGTCCTTTGTGATTCGTTAAATGACAACCCAGGAATCCTTGGCCAAGGTGGAATGAAATTAGAAAGAGGTTTCTAATTTGCATTATTTGGAGTTGTGCGCTTTCTAATCGAAATACATATGATTAAATAAATTAAGACTTGACAGTAAATCCATGTCTTATATTTAATTGGGACGTTGTATGGTAGAAGGATTGAATTGTACGGTAACTATTAACTCACAGGTTCTTTTATGATTAATGTTGAAATCTATATTATCTGGAAAGTCGTTGATCGCTAGGGAGGCTTATCCCTATTGTAGAATAAATGTTATTTATTTAAATAGATTATTAGTTTAATTTATTTATTTAAATAAGATTAGAATTGTTCTAATTGATTTATTCACAACCGGTTTAATATGGAGAAGCTAAAGGGTCACACCATAAAAGAAAGAAGAATTATTTAAGAAGAAAATGTCATGATAGTAATAATGCATTAAGTGTAATTAATTTAATCTATGGTGATAGAATAAATTAAATAGCTTAATGTTTATTATTTAATATTTTAAAAATATTAAATATAAATTAATAAGAGGAGTCTTATTAATAATATTATTATTATTATTATTTTAATTCTAAAGGAGTTTAGGAATTAATATAATATCAGTACTCTCTCTCAATCCTAATAAGATTAGGATATAAAATAATTAAAAGTGATTAATTAATTAATTAAATAAAACCCTATTCTAATTGGATTAGGAGGGTTAACCTAATATCTATATAAGAGAGTCTTATATCAGAAATAAGGTACGTGAATTTTTTCAAAGGTTGGGAGTACACATATTCTATAGAGATAGAAACAAGGGTTAAGCCAATAACCCATCTTCATGAGTTCTTCATCTTCCTTGGTGGATCACCGTTAGAGGCCAAACATTTGGGTGGCTGACATTGATCAAGGGAAGGAGCCACTACAGAGCAATCAAAGGAATCAAAGGAGTAGAACTTGTACCTGAGGAAGCTTGGATCTTCAAAGGTATAATTCCATGTTCTCTCTTTTCTATTATTGATAACTAACACAAAGCATGATCATGATTATGGGTTTGTATAAATTTTTAAAAACCTATGTTTCGCGCTTCCGCCCTATTTATGTGATTTGATTGCATGATTGCGTTACGTACAAACCCAACATATATGACCTTCAAATCACGCATAAGTCTCAAATCAGTTCAAAAATCAAGTGATTTCAATTTCCTCATAGGCCAAATACATAACTAACCAACTGAAACTGGATTCATGCAAAATGCTCTAACATAAATGACTCAAACAAAAACAAAATTTTTAAAATTTTCACAAATTTTAACAAAAACAACCTACATGCACTAAATGTAACTAACACAACATGAAATAAACTAACTACATGCAAAAATAAAACCAATACCCCCAAACTTAAAATGTTCAATGTCCTCATTGAAGGTAAAGGTAAAAAGAAACTCCCCTATTCTGGCTCGTGGTTGCCGTCGGCCTGTCAATATGCTCGTGAACTAAGTTGGAGGACTTGGACTGTGCTGGTGGCATCCTCTCAAAAGTTTCCCCGTCTCTCTCTGCTCTTGGTAAAATAAACCCCGCTCAACACTATAATTAACGAACCAACCCAACTCAATATCAATCTTGCTCTGCTAATGATCCCACACTCAATGTCTCAATTGATCAGGTTGATTGGATGAGGTGGATGGGAATTGGTACTTTAGATTGAGGAGGTAGGAGGTTTTCAAAACTAAGGCTTTTAGTGGGGGGGGGGGGGATTGAATGAGATGGAAGAGATGGGGGATCGCATTAAGGAACTTGAGGGTTTGGGATAAGAGGGACTGAGGCTTGGGTGCTACTGATAATTGACATGAAGCGGTGCCCCCAAAAGCTTCCAGAATTTTCCTTAAGTCAGGCCCAGTCTGTGAAAGGCGCGGCCGAGCGCCAGCTCAGGCTTATCCTGAAGCGGCCGGGCGGCATGCCATATCCTATTTTTTGTAGAATTTTTCTAAGCATAGAGGCTATGGCATTTGAACTTTGCTCCCAAACAGCTTTTAACCTGAAATATGCAGACAAGACTTATTAAGCCCTATTAAACCATCAAAAGTTAATACTTAATATTTACATCAAGAGAATTAAACATGGAAAGATATATGCATTTAAATTCCCAAAAATTCTCTAAGTGCGTATAAGCAATGCAAGTGCATCAAAAATATACTATAAGCTTTTTAATCCCAAAAATTATACGCATTCATGCCTAAAACCAAAAATGTAAGCATGAGCTCCTAAATCTACGAGCATTCAAATTTTTTTTAACTAAATATTAAACTAATAAGAATTAAACAAGGGGGAGGGAATTGTGATAGAAAGCAGGTAATGGAGAATTAAACAGGTAGAGAGAGAGAGAGAGAAATGATGGGATGCCTCCCATCGAGCGCTTAATTTATAGTCCTCTAGCTGGACTATGTCTGACCACTGCTATCCGACTCCCCGACGATATTGGAGAACCCCTCTATCCATCAGAATTGCTATATGCTTTTGGAGGCTTCCCAACAGAGGAGGACTAGGAATTAAACTACCTAGCACATGATATGAACAAGAATTCCCCGTACGGAAGGTAGGGGAGCTAGGCAATGGTCCCGTTGTGTATGTGAAATGATCTAGGCATAGAGGTATAGAACACACAACGGACTCTTCTTCTATTCTCTTTTCTTCTGATCACCATGGTGTCGAGACTGCGGAATCTCTCGTGTCATCGAGATCTGTCTCTGTGATGTGGCTACCAAGGGGGCAAGGGTGTGCAAACTTGACTGGCTTGTTCCACTTAGGGATTGTCACTGTTGGTTCACATTCATACTCCACAGCCCCAATTGACTCCTCAATATCCATTGCCTTTCGCTCGTCCAGTTCCAAGTGCACTTCGGGCTCTTCATCAATCTCTGCACCCATGTCATAGCACCATGTATCTTGGGGTTCATAACTTACGGCTTCAGTCATTGGAGATATAAGATCTTGCATTGTTGTCTTTTGTTCACATACCTCCTCCTTCCTTAATGCCGTGCTAATCTGCTCCACCCAAGTCTGAAGATCCTCAATTGACTTCTCTTGTTCGACCAAGATCTCCTTTGTTGATGCTAATGAGATACCCCACATAGTGTCCAATCCTTCCTTTTTTGTTTCAGCCTCGGGCTCCATGTACTGATGCTCATTGGTAGGAGTGTTGTGGGTTAGGGCCATCTGATTCTGGAAGTTCTAGCTTGATTGCTCTTGGCTCCTAAGCCTCTCCTCTTGGCTTTCTAAGCTCCTATACATGAATTCCATTGGAGACTGTTCTCCTTGTAAACATGGGGATTGATATGGGGATTCTGGTGCATAAGTTGGACTTGGCTCATATTGTTCTTGATAGCTCACAGTTTGGTTTTGCATCCCTTGTTCATCCTCTATCATCAAGGCCTTACTAATCTGCTCTGCTAAGTTCTGAATACTCTTGAATGACTTCTGTTGCTCATTCAAGATGTCCTTTAGTGATTCTATGCCACTTCCTTCCTCCAAGCTTGCATTTTCTGTGTCACCCTCAAAATTGTGTTGAGGCTCGTAAGCTGGAGTCTGGAAGGTGCATTCTGGGGCGTATGTGGGATTTGGATCCCAGTGTTGGTCTTGATAGTAATCTGATGAAGGGTTTGGGTGATACCCCCAATCTTGTTGATAAGTGGGATAAGGATCGGCATAGGAATAACCACCCCCATACTGCTCCTGTCCATAACTGATAGGCTCCTGATGGCTCGCGTAGCTCTCAGCACCGTAGTCATAGGTCACTGTCGTCTCTCGATTCTGCTGAGCTGAGACAGTATCCAGCTTCCTCGAGAGAACCTCTAGCTGTGCTGAAAGTGTTGCAATTGGGTTGACGCCATCAGTGTATGCTTCCCTTGGTTGCTCTTGCCTTGTACCATTCCATGGATAGAAATTTAAGTCCATTGTACCTGAGAAGAGAACAAATGAAGAGAATTAAAACAAAATTAGAAAGTTTAAATTAAGACTAATTTGATTTAAACTAATGTTGGCAAACAGTTATCCAAATAATTCCCCGACAACGGCGCCAAAAACTTGTTAGTAGTTTTACCGATAAATATATTCGTGCAAGTATACACGGTCAACAAGTAATAAAATGTAAGTACAGATATCGTTCCCACGAGGAAATAACGAATAAAAGGTCCCCAAAGTACTAGCACATAATCATCTCAGTCTTATTTAAATGAGTGGTAAAGAGAATGAATTTAAACTAATTAAACTAGACAAGGAATTAAACTTAAACTAAATATTCCTAGAGTAAAATTAGATAATGAAGGCATGAGATCCCAATTTCCCCTAATGATTCATATAAATCAATAAACTCCCAATTAGGTCAAGTTAACCGTCATGGTTGTTAGCCGTGAACACGAAAGTGAGAGAAAGTCATCTTTCGATGCACCTACTCCATACCACGTGCAATCCACAGATGATAGAACACACGTGGACACCCACATTATCTAAACCCCTATATGTCTATGGTGTTTACAAATAATTAGGGATTAAGGTCAAGTTCTCTATTGACTATGAGCGGCGCTTCGGTATATGTCTATCCTAAGCACAAATCATACGTCCAACGCCATGTGAATGTACAATCACCCGCTATTACGATTTGATCTAAGCCTACATTTCATCTTTTAAGTCCACATAGGTTATCACAGTAATTGTTAGCTAAGCAATTAAGCAATGAAGGCATGAATCGCAATAGACAATCACATAGCAATTAACAATAACCAACACGGAAGCAAATCAATATCAATTACTCAAAAGGTTCCATTGGAATCTCAAAATAAAACCTAAGTCATGAATGACTCAAGTATATCATCCACAAAAGGAATACACATCATCCAAATACAAATGAATAACAAGGAGAGTTAAAGTAAGAGAGTGCAAATCTATTTTCCTTCTCCAAGCTTGGATCTTTGATGTCCTCCAATTGTTTCAACCATCAAGTCTAATATAACCCTAGAAAACTAACTACTAACAACTAATCTAACACTAATCTACTCCTAAGCTATACAAGAAATGTAAAGGAAAAGGAAGAGAGCTAGGGCTAGGGCTTAAGGCCCAAAATGTGTTCTTTTTCTTGCCAAAACCGAGCCCCCTTATATCCCAATCTCTAGCCAAGTCCCGTGCACTTGAAAAGTCAAGTCTGGCAGCATTTTTTAATGGCGCGGCCGCGCCCAAAATGCACTGGAAATCCCGCGCCAAGGATTTTTTACTGCAGAGTCCTCTGGTAGAACGGCCATAACTTTTGATCCGGGAAGAGTTACGAGTCCTGTCACCTATCTAATTGAAGCTATCGAAGAGCTCTACAACTTTCATTCTTTGAGAATTGAGAAATAATGGATGGATGAAGGCTAAAATTGAGCTCCAAGTGACAGCTGTGCATGAAAACTCAAAACCATGAGGTTTGACGTCCGTTGGTATACGGGGCATAACTCTCTCCTCCGAACTCCGATTTGGATGATTCAAGATGTTCCGGAAAGTTTATAAGATGCTCTACAATATGAACGAAGTTTCAATCCAAGAACATGAAATGAATGTGAACCACCCAAACGATATTCGAATTGTATTTCCTTCCCATTGTCATGCCATCATTCCATTCTTGCTCCTTTTGGCCTCATTTTGTCCTTTTAAGCTCAATACGTGCCAAGAGAGTTCCTGAACCTAAAAATCACAAAACAAAGGAAAAACACATGAAAAGCACAAAAGTACTTGAGTTTCGGCAATAGAACAAGCTGGTTACTATCCGAATAAGTGGTCATAAAGACCACTTATCATACTCTATTGTCAATATGAGCGCTGCTAGACTTAGCAGATTACTGCTCCCCCATAGTTGATACTATCATCTTAGAGAATAATGGGCTACTCTTCTGTTCATACATATGTAAGGTTGCCTTGAATATCTCCTTTTTAGCTGGAATCTTCGTGGTTGAATCAGCTCCATTTGATCATAGAGTATTTTCTTTAGAACTGGTTACTCCACGATTTGCTGACTAGACACTACGAACGTAGTTTCTATCATTCGGACTTTAGCATCTTCTATACTCTTAGAGTTTTACTTCTATGATTCATACTTCATCACCATTGGTTGATAATCCCTTGATTATGATCTTCCTTGATGTTCCTTTTGAGATGATATGCTTTGCATGAATAAGCATGGAAGGTCTCTTACTTCTTGACATGAATAGCCTTCTTCCTTTTGAAGTATCATGATGATCATACTAAGGATTTTGGAATCCATTTAAGCTCATGTGATCTTCATCTTTAGGCACACAACAAATCTTCAAGAGCAAGCTCTGGTCTTGGATGACCTTGAATGAGAGCATTGTTGAGGGATCTTTGATCTAGCAGCTAGTATAAGCTTTGTGACTGAAGTCACGTGCTTCAGTTTTCCTCAGTGAGGTCAGATAGGCCAAGTACCTACAGGTTAAATGATTTTCTATTTTGGTAATTATGGCTATTTGGGTCCTGCTAGGTTAGTTTTCTCAAAAACCCTAGTTCCTCATACTTTTTGGATTTTCACCATGTAAGCACCACCAATCATATTCATACATATTTCAATTCTAGATATAATGGCAGTTATAAAGCATTATTGTGAGTGTGTGTATGATTAAACATTTTTGATATGATAATCTTTTTCTTTGGTTGTTACACCCTTTGCTTTTTACTATGTTCATAGATTTTGAATATTCACAGAGTAAGGATCAACTCTATTAATTATTTGCATCTTGTTGGTTCGTGGAGTTGACCAGTTTTCAAGAACCTTCAACATACACCTGTAGTGTTGATCACACTCTATGCTTTATCAAAAACACAAAACATTGGTTTGTATGAATTTACAAACATATCAACCCATTAGCAAAGGTCAAGCAACTTAAACTTCTTAAATTGTAATGTACTTAAGGCATATATCAGATTTCTTTCAAAAATTTATTTTCAACTTAAAACATGGGTGGAGAGAAAGTTTTTTAGCAAATAGTTTCCAACCTCAAATGTACTTTCTCTCTTTTCCCTTTTTAGGAAGAAAATGATCTTTTGATAGAATACTGTTATAGCACATAAGGTGATGCAATATGATGTATGTATATAGTGATGAGGACACATACCTTGACAGTTAATTGTCATGTTTGTTTGCACAATGATATGAGGCATTGTTGTGCACGTCTTTGTATTGTCAATACTGACAACTTTTGTTGCTCCATATTTCCTTAGATCAATCAAGAAGAGTCTTGGAGTTATGATCAGAGGAAAGTCTTGGCAACTTGAATTCTTTGATGCCCTCAAACCTCAAGGTTCAGATCCATGGATTTAGCCAAAATACATATTTGAAGAATTCTCCTTTCTCCTCTAGATAAGCATCTCATAGCATGTATAGGCATTTCATCTTTTAGAACAGTGGACGTAAGATTCTTTGTTCTTGCTTCATCTTGACTTCCCATCAATAGGCTGCAAACAGCTGAATGACTATGAGCAGCGATTGGCCTGATTGTAATTGCATTTAAAGACAGGGACCAACCTGGATAGCTTCAGGTGTATATGCATATTTACCTGTAAGTACAATTTTTAACTTGTGAGCTCATCTTCATTCAGAAGTGACTTACCACTAATACTAAGTTTAGAACTTATTTGTGCCGCGGACCAAACTCGAAGCTTTAGCTTTTAGATACAGCGAGAGAACCTGCTCTGATACCAATTCTTAGTTCCCAGGGGAACACAAGAGATCTAGAAGGGGGGTTGAATAGATTCTTTTTAATTTCAAAAGCTTTTTCCATTTCTTTAGTTTTGCTAAGTAATTAGCAGATGACAAATAGAAGAATCATATTAATGCACAACAGAATAAGTAAAGATCCCCTTCAAGAATATCTTGTTAAACATAGTTCTAATGTTAGATTAGTTGTAAGCAGTTATAGCAGTTATGGTGCATAATGTAAATGACATAAGGTAAATAGCACCAGGGGTTTTAAGTGGTTCAGAGACTAAATGCTCCTACTCCACTCTTTTGCTTCAACAAGCAGGGATTCCACTAAGGAAAAGGTTAACTCTGAATCACTAAGATTCCTTCAAGGCCAGCAGCCTTGGAACTCTAGTTCACTAAGAACTCTTCAAGCCCAGCAGACTTGGAAACTATAGACTAAGCCCAGCAGACTTAGAATCTCTTGTACCCTCCGGTACTCAGCAAACTCAGCAGACTTGATTTTGATTTAGTCATGAAGACAAGGACCTCTCAGGCCCTGGTTGCTTTTTTGTTTGTTGTTGTTGTTGTTGACCTGCTAAGATGACATTCAGCTTGTTCATCTTCTGGTACTTAGCAGCTTCTTGTGATCGTATAGCATTCAGTATTGAGACTTGATCACAACTGATGGACTACTAAGATGTTCATTAAGCTTAACATCCTATTGTACTTAGCAGTCTGATTAATCTCCATGGTGCAACTGATCTTTGTTGTTGATGTTTGACTTTATCTGATTTCAGCACATCACACTATCACCACTGAAGGACTGCTGAGTCTTTACTTATCAGGTACACTTCTTCTGATACTTAGTAGCCTTTGAACACTGGTTGTCTTGTGTGCAAATTATGCTCTGCATCTACTTCTCTTCAGCTCAAGTTGTTCATGGTGAAACTTAGAGCGGCTCTGGAGGTCTTCTTTCTGATCTGCCACTCCACTTCTTGTCTTCTTGGCCTTCCGGCTCTCAGCTCAGATGCCACTTTGTTTGGCATACTCCTTCGTGTTGAGTGATGCTTTTAGATATTAAAGACTCTCATCAGATGTGTTTCACTCCTTCTATGGTAGTCTCACTGCCACTGAGACTTTTACTCTGTTAAGCTCAATAGGACTCACTCAGAGTTAACAACTCTTCTCTTTTGAAGCTGCAGCTATTTTATATCCATCCATCAACTTCTCATTGGAATATAGCCGTTGGAAGCTATTTGAAAAGCTTCAAGGATTCTGAGTTCTTTGATGTAGACATGCTGAGTTGACATAACAGCTCCTTTTTGAATTTCCTGACACAACCGTCTACTGTTCCACCTAACACTTCTGAAATGTCACTTTCAGTAGTCAGGTTGGTAGTCACCTTTATTTATCCTTTTTGTTTCCTCAATTTAGTCCAAGGATGTTGGTGAGTGCATCGGTACTCTCAATCAACAACGTTTGTTTATCAGTCTTCATATTTAGACATTGTTGAGTCTCAATACTCAGATAAACGAACTCTACGATTCTGATGCTGACGTTCATATGCTTGGTCGTAGTTTGTCTATGGAAGTTACAAGTAGACTGACTTTGACAACACTACGATTCTGAGAGTGCTCTGTGAATTAACGATGTAGAACCATCTTGCACTTGGCTCTTGCAGTCTGTTCTAAGATTATGCTTGCCTTGACTCGCATCAGGAACTGATAACTTGGCTGACTATTCTGGCCCTTTGGTTGACAAGACTCTTCTAATTAGTCATGCTCAGCTTCCTCAACTTTCTGCACTGTGATCTCATGGTCACTCTTCATGGTGAGGCTAAGCTTAGACAATCCTTTTCGTCTGTCTTCTGTAGGTTGGCCATTATCACTGTAGATGCTTTATCAGTCTCTGCTGCTCATTGGCAAACTCCACGATCGTTGTCGTCAACACTACAATCATTGTCTCCTGATAAACGCTTGTAGAAGACTTTTTCTGAATGGCTCTTCACTTCTCAATCAGCCTTGCTGATAGAGTTGGTGCTTCGATCTTCTGTTTGCTTGCAGGCCATTCAGAGAATGCTCTTTGATACTCTTCAAGTAGACTGTATTCTGAAACTTGACTACTCTTACCAGAGAATGAGATCTTTGTATACACTTCAGGAATGCTCATCTGTTGAGAATCGTGGAGTGCTCTATGATTCTTCCTTGACATTGTGAGCACTTGACTGACTATAATTTGGCTCTAGTTCTATAGACTACGATTTCTGCCCATAGGCGATCTGTAGACTCTACAACTTCGAGTGTAGTCTGCGACTCTGAGAGTAGTTCATATGACAGACTACGATTTCTTCCTTGACATCTGCAATTTCTTGACTGGCTTGCCCGACTATAATTTTTGCCTCGATTACGATCTGTAGACTCCACGACTTAGAGTGAAGCCTACGATTCTTTACTTGGCTCGGCAAGCGCTTGGGAAGCTGTCTCTACAATCTCAAGAGTGGCCTTCTAGGCAGACTGTGATTCCGAGAGAGGCTATCTTTACAGACTACGATTCTACCTTGATAGACTACGATTCTGCCTTGATAGACTACGATTCTGCCTTATCTCTTTTGGCAGGCTACGATAGCTGGTGCAGTGCTCTACGATCATACTGGCCTTTCTATTACATTTTATAAGATCAACCTAACAAACTTGATCTTTCTATTCATAGTGCTTGTACATTGTAATCTTTTGAAGGACTTCACAAAGTTGTTCATTCATGTAGGATCAACCTAACACATTTGATCTTTTTAGTCTAAGTCCTTATATATATTGTCTATCATCTATTAAGGACTTTACAGCTTTCATCAATGCAGACATATTTGCATATTCATTCATTAAGTTCATAATCAAATCTTATATAAAGAGGAATAACATTCTCATGCATATTCCTAACAATGCCGAGTGGAGCACTAACAACAAGAAATCGGACAAACAATCGATTGGCAAACTTCAAAGACTTCAAGGCAGTATGACCGCTAGAATTTAGAGGGACAACTGACCCTATAGAAGCCCAAACTTAGGTGAAGGAGATGGAGAAGACTTTTTTTATTGCTAGGGTAGCAGAGGAGAAAAAGATAACTTTTACTGCCTATATGATGAAGGGGGAGGCAAATTTCTGATGGGAGGCAAATCAAACTAGAGCTGGAGAAGGAGTGGTAGCATGGACTAGGTTTAAGGAACTGTTCTTCGAGAATTACTTCTCGTCCAGTATGCAAGCCATGATGGAGGTTAGATTTTTAGAGTTAAAGCATGAAAATATGATCGTTTCGGAATACGCCGCTAAGTTTAATGAGTTAACTACATTCGCTCCACACCGAGTGGATATGGAGGCAAGGAAGGGAAGAAGGTTTGAGCAAGGCCTAAAACCCTGGCTCTACAATAAGGTGGCGGTGTTGCAGATTAATTCTTTTGGATCGCTCTTGGAAAAGGCTATCATAGCCGAAGAAGGAAGTGAGGTCATGAGCCTCTACAATAAGGAAAAGAAGAATAAGGTTAAAGTCGAGGAAGCTGTCAAGGTTGAGGGAAGTAGTGGAAGTGGAAGTGGGAAAAGGAAGTGGAACAATTTCGGGAATACTGAAAATAGGCAAGGTGGTGTAAAGAAGCAGGGTGAGCAGTGTGGAAATTATGGGAAAAATCACTCGGGTGAGTGTCTGAATAAAGTTTGTGTGCTTTAAATGCGGGCAGGAGGGACACAATTCTTCTAACGGCTCCAATCCTAGGAAAAATAGTGGGTGTTTTATTTATGGATCAACAGATCAAATGGTGAGGGATTGTCCGAAACGAAGAACCGACAGGGGAAATGTGAATGCAGGGAAAAGCAGCTGAACGTTAGCATTAGCTGGTCCAACTCCACAAAATAAATCAACCGTAAGGACCTTCAATATGACGGTCCAAGACACAGTAGCAGCCGAAGATGGAGTTTCAGGTATGATTTCGATCAATGATATCAATGTATATGCTTGATTCGAATATAACTTATTTTCTTTACCATGAGTTTGTTAAGATAAATACGTTTAACCTTGTGAATGTTAGGAACTCTTGAATATAGACATATGAAAGGTAATTTCAGGAAAGCATATATATTATAATAATAACTCATTAATATGAGGATTTTGAAGGAGGAATTTGAGTTCCGTTGGGAACTACCATAATTCGTGCAAGCAGACATCAAGTAATGGATCAAGACGAGCAGTAGTTCCGGACTCGTAAGACGGAATCTTATTAGAAGGGGATAATGTAGTAATTCAATAAAAAAAAAATTAATAAATAAAACTCTAAGGATAGACATAAAATTAAGCGTACGGTAATGATGATTCCGAGGACGGAATCCTTATAAGGAAGAAAAAATGTAAGGACCAAGAATTTTTAAACAATTATATATGTATAATTTTACAAATGATTTTTTTATATATATTATTATTTTATTAATTATTATTATTATTGTTATCAGTAATATTTTGAACATATGCGATATGATTAAGCAAGTTAGTCAATTTAATTATTATAAGTTGACTAAGAAGGAAAGCCAAGATGAATAACTGATCAAAATCCTAATTTGAATTTCGAATAGGGATTTGATTATTAATACAGTTAATATTGTAATGGTATTTCTGATTATGTATGTGCAGTATGTGATTAATGTTACATGTTGATCAGTTAAGGTATAACAGTAAAAATCCTAATGTTAAATTTAGAAACCCTAATGATTAGTTAGGAAACCCTAATTTCCAATTTGGAAATCCTAATTTTCAATTAGAAACCCTAATTTGTAAAAATTGGCAAAACCTAAGTGTTAAAACCTAAGCAACATGAGGAATTACAAGTATATCATTAAAATTGTGGGCTAAACGACCAAAATGCCATTTTTATCTTTCTTTAATATGGAAGAGTGCAAATCTTGGCAAAATATTATGACTCACCAACTTTAAATTCACCATGTGCTTCAAATCCATTCCAATCAGCCAAATATGGACACCTAGCATAGCCAAATTCAATGGATCAAAAGTTTGGATATTAAAGAAAGAGAAAAGTTAAGAAAACCCTTTACTTTTTTTTTCATAGCCAACTCTCTCTCTTTCCTAAACCCACGAAATCTTGAGAGAAACTAAGTCCTAAGATCAGCCAAGAACACCACATACACCATCCAAGATTAGATTAGAAAAGGAAAGAAAAAATTTGTTCAAAAAGGTATAAACCCTAAGCTAGATCTTGCATGCTTAGGTAGATTTTATATTTTTGTGTTTAAATATGGCTTATGTTATGTTATTTAGTGATCTGGGTTGTTAGATCATGCATGGATCCATAATATTTAAATGCATGAAAATGGATATTTAAGAAATCTGCATGAACCCTAAAAATATGGCCTGACAGTCAAATGTCAAGGCCTGTAGATCTTGATCTATTAATGTTTAGATCTGTTAAGTGTATCCTTGTTGTAGTATGCCATGAGAAGAGTAAACTGGAAATGGAATCATGACTATAGCATATCTAGATTTCAAGTTATTCACGGTCAAGCATGGTTGACCAGTTATGAAAAAGTTTTTGGAAAACCCAAATTTTTGCCCAAAAATTCCTGAAAAGATTTTGTAGAGCTTAACTTTCATCTGTTATGTTGTTAGCTCATGTAAGTGTATCACTTTTATACTTTGACATATGGACTACAAAACCATGACAATAGAACACCTAAATAATAACCAGGATCCAAGTTATTAATGGTCAAATATGGGTTGACCAAACTAAAAATTCAATTTTCTGAAAATTCCAAAAAATTGAAGAACAAGCTCTGACAGGTTCTTTGATCAAGCTAGATCTTGCATTTGTGATGTTGTTAGGCTACGCCAGTGTATCACTTTTCTAGCCTGACATGTCTACAACAAGAGTGTGACACTGGATCACTTAGATAACACATAGAATCAAATTTATTAAAGTCCCAAAATGGCTGCTCAACACGGACTGCATTTCTGGAATTTCTAGAAATGAAGAACAGCCTTGATAGGGTGGTTTGACCACTAATAACTTCTTGATGTGATGTAGTTAGACCCTGAAATTGCTATACACTTATAGTATTATATTAGTACTACACCATTAATACACTCTCATGCCCCCCCAGAAACATAACCATTTGAGAATTATTCATGGTCAAAGTAGCCGTAGGGCATTGACCAAGCATGTTCTTCATTGCTGAAGAACACCTTTAGCGATAGTTTTTGTCAATAAAGCCCTTTAGCAGAAGTTTTAATGAAAATTAATTAAATAATTAGAAAATAATTATTAAAAATTCATAATTAAGTTTTAAAAATTATTTTAAGTTATAAAAATTAACTTTTAATATTTTGACATAAATTTTATTAATATTTTAATTTATTTAAATATTAATGATAATAAATTTATTTAATAATTGTATTAAATAAATTAGTTCAAAATAATTTTAATATTTTAAAAATTATTTAAAAATGATATTAAGGTATTAAAAAATATTTTAAGTTATCATAAATAATTTTTAATATTTTGATATAAATTTCATTAATATTTAATAATAATTATAATAAATTTATTTAATAATTGAATTAAATAAATTATTTAAAAATGATTATAATGTTTTAAAAATCATTTAAAATGATATAAAGGTTTTAAAAATATTTTAAGTTATAATAAAAAACTTTTAAATATTTTGACATTAATTACATTAATATTTTAATATTAATGATAATTATTTAAAAATAATTTTAATATTTTAAAAATCATTGAAAGGTTATATTAAGGTTTTAAAAATATTTTAAGTTATAATAAATAACTTTTAATAATTTGACATTGATTTCGTTAATGTTTTAAATTATTTAAATATTAATGATAATAAAATTATTTAGCAATTAAATCATTATAAATGATATTAATGTTTGAAAAATCATTATAAATGATATTAATGTTTGAAAAATCATTATAAATGTTAATAATTATTTGAAAATTACTATGAACTTCCGAAAATATTATAAATGATAATTAATTTATCTAAAATAATATTTTTAAATAGAGTTTTATTGAAAATAAACTCGATAATTATCCGATAAGGCTATCGGGACATCGAATTAATACCGAAATCAAACTAGATTGAAATAGTTTGACTTGATAACTGTTCTTATATGTTCTAACGATGGTTATGAATATATAACAATGTGTTTAAGCTGTATGATGACTGTAAATAACAATATTATGTGTTATGATGTATTATCCTAATTGAAAGAATAATCTTATTAATGATAGGTCTTTGTAATAAAGATTAAAACTAAATTGTGTAGCAGTAAACAGCGATCAAGGCAAGTATCCTAACCCTTGCATTTACTTTATGCGATGGATCTTGTAATCAAGTTTCTATACTCTTTTATTATGCAAATATTCTATATATAACTTTTAATTCTGTGCAAGCCAGTTCTTGAACAGTATTCAATGTATTCATTGAATACCATTATTTCGTTATTGTCTTTATATGATTCATATATAATCGAAAGTTGTTCTGTTCTTTGTAAGCTATGTTTGGTTATGCAAGTGTCCTCACTTGTATGAACTGTTGTATTTGAACAAGTTTTGATACATACTATTGAATTTTGGTATGTATACATGGTTTAAAAGCTGTCTAAGCTATTTGACTCGGCTTAGACATAGTTGTAAATGTATCATTGAATATTAATATTTATGATAAAGTCGTTCAACTGAATTACTTTAGTTCGAACTCCAGACTCGGTATGAACATCCCGTAATTGGGAAATGTTTATGTGCTAAAGGCGGTTATGATGAACGTAAATGTTGTTCTATTAAGCAGTGTTGATCAATACAGGGCATACGGGCTAATCACCCAACGTGTCCGTAAGTCATGACGATTTGCAGATTAATTTTTATACAAACCTTTTCAAACTTGAAAATAATAGTTCATGGTCTATTGACCGCAAAACATTTATAGTCACTACGTCGTTTCAAAAATGTAAACGGTTTGATAAGTTGTTAAGAATTATTTCAAATGGCTTCACAGCTATTGATTTGTTGTAGAAGTATACTTCAAATAAAATATTTATTTCTTTCAGTTAATGTCTATTGATTGTTATTACTTGCTGAGCAATTAAATGTTCATTTTTGCTTTAAAATTAAATATTTTCAGCTAAGCGTGATCGAACAGAAGGTTCCGGCAAGGACAAGGGTAAAAGGAGGCTGAATGAGTAGTGGAAGGCATTATTTGTAATATCTAGACTTTAGTATTATGATAATATATTATTTATCATGTAATAATGTACTTAAAGGGTATCGTTTAGCACCAAATACGAATTTCAAGTACCCTGATTTGGGGCGTCACTGCCAACTAGACCTGGCAAATGGGCGGGCAGGGGCATCAGCCATTGTTTTGGTGGACTGAAATAATGCGGCCCGTGGCCCAACTCGGGCCGAGCCAGCCTGCGGGCTTTTACCGTATTATTATTTTTTTTGCAATAATATCAACCGCCTAATTTGATTGTAGGATTCCACACTCTTCTGTTTCCTTTGTTATATGGCCTTGAACAATTTTGGACTTCATTATTCGTTTATGTGGGACTAGTCAACTTTCCATAAAAAGAAAGAGAATAAATGATGAAGCAGGAAAAGTTTTATAGAAATACTTAAACTTGGTATAATTTGATTATTTTCATAATTAACTCGTTTTGGTGGAACTGGAAGTTAGGCTGGAATGATTTACCATACCAATACGAGTCTGAGTAAATGGGGATGATATTTTTTTGAAATATTCCAGATGGAAAACTGAAGCATATATATATATATATATATACACACACACACTCCTTAACAATTAATTCCGTATAGCTTAACATCTAACCCAGTATACCCACCCATAACATGGAGAAAATGGAAGCAAGAAGAAGGGACAATTAGTAATTAATAATTAATATTGGTCTAGAATTAATATTTTTTGTAAAAAAAAAATATTATCACGGGCGGGCCCGGCCACCCCGGGCTGGGCCAAAAACGGACCGGACTAAAACGGCCCAACATTTCGTAGGTTAAAAAATTAAAACCCGTGGCCCATGTTTTTACGGTCGGCCTTGTTGGGTTTGTATGTAACGCAATCATGCAATCAAATCACATAAATAGGGCGGAAGCGTAAAAACTAGGTTTTCCATAACCATGATCATGCTTTGTGCTTGTTATCAATAACAGAAAAGAGAGAACATGGAATTATACCTTTGAAGATCTAAGCTTCCTCAGGTACAAGTTCTACTCCTTTGATTCCTCTGATAGTGGCTCCTTCCCTTGAATAATGTCAGCCACCCAAATGTTTGGCCTCTAACGGTGATCCACCAAGGAAGATGAAGAACTCAAGAAGATGGGTTATTGGCTTAACCCTTGTTTCTATCTCTATAGAATATGTGTACTCCCAACTCTTGGAAAATTTTCACATCTATCTCTTATTTCTGATATAAGACTCTCTTATATAGATATTAGGTTAACCCTCCTAATCCAATTAGAATAGGATTTTATTTAATTAATTAATTAAATACTTTTAATTAATTTATATCCTAATCTTTATTAGGATTGAGAGAGAGTACTGATATTATATTAATTCCTAAACTCCTTTAGAATTAAAATAATAATAATATTAATAAGACTCCTCTTATTAATTTATATTTAATATTTCTAAAATATTAAATAATAAATATTAAGCTATTTAATTTATTCTATCATCATAGATTAAATTAATTATACTTAATGCATTATTACTATCATGCCATTTTCTTCTTAAATAATTCTTCTTCCTTTTATGGTGTGACCCTTTAGGTTCTCCATATTAAACCGGTTGTGAATAAATCAATTAGAACAATTCTAATCTTATTTAAATAAACAAATTAAACTAATAATCTATTTAAATAAATAACATTTGTTCTACAATAGGGATAAGCCTCCCTAGCGATCAACGACTTTTCAGATAATATAGATTTCAACATTAATCATAAAAGAACCTGTGAGTTAATAGTTACCGTACAATTCAATCCTTCCACCATACAATGTCCCAATTAAATATAAGACATGGATTTACTGTCAAGTCTTAATTTATTTAATCATATGTATTTCGATTAGAAAATGCACAACTCCAAATAATGCAAATTAGAAACCTCTTTCTAATTTCATTCTACCTTGGCCAAGGATTCCTGGGTTGTCATTTAACGAATCACATAGGACATATCTCCTCTTTTACTAGAGGTGGTAGATTCTTTATTGATCATTCATTATCTCCATATGTAACTCATTACACCCAAGCATACCCTATATATGCCTTAAAAGGCCTTAAGGAATTAGTCAAAGTATAATTTGTTACATACAAGATACTATGATGATCTCAAGTCCAAGGATCACATGTACTACTATCACATTAGGAATTCCTATTGACAGGCGAGTAAAACTCCCTTAGGTATTCCATAGCGAGTCACGTTCAGTGAACTTATTCTCCAATAAGCACCTACATACTTGCTTTAGTGTCTCCACACAAATGACCATGAGATCAGTCATCCTCATCCAATGAGCAAGCAACATATGTACCAATCTATCCGGATTTACTAATCCCCTTTTTAGTAATCCCACGATTGGGAACTATCTTAGTTTTAAAGCTTTCTAAGAATTTAGATCTCATTAGCATGATCAACATCATGATTCTAAAAGCATTGCTTAAAACTATGGGTTATTTACATATTATAAAAACAGCACCATGTAGATAATTAAATGCCTTTAATAAATAAATATTTTATTAATAAATAAATAAGATTGTTTACAAAGTATGTGCTTTATCATCATACATGATTGGCTTGTATGCACACTACTATCAATCTCCCACTTGCACTAAAGCCAATCGCCATGGTATCTCATACCCAACTTCTCTAAGTGACGATCAAACTGCTGTTGTGTTAAAGCTTTAGTAAATGGATCTTCAATGTTTTCTTGAGAGTCTACACGCTCCAAGGTGACGTCTCCTCTTTCAATGATCTCCCTGATCAAGTGAAATCGCCGCAACACGTGTTTAGATTTCTGATGAGACCTGGGTTCCTTAGCCTATGCAACTGCTCCGGTGTTGTCATAGTATACGGGAACTGCTTCTCCAATGCTAGGAACCACACCAAGTTCAGTTATGAACTTCTTCATCCAAACAGCTTCCTTTGCAGCTTCACTTACAGCTATATACTCTGCCTCTGTCACTGAATCAGCAACCGTTTGCTACTTGGAACTCTTCCAACTCACTGCACCTCCGTTCAAGGTAAACACATACCCTGAAATAGATTTACTGTCATCTTGGTCTGTTTGAAAACTTGAGTCCGTGAATCCCTCGAGTTTTAATTCAGACCCACCGTAGACAAGAAAAATATCTTTAGTCCTTCTCAAGTACTTTAGGATATTTTTCACTACCTTCCAGTGCTCTTCTCCTGGATTCGACTGGTATCTGCTTGTTACACTAAGTGCGTGAGCAACATCCGGTCTAGTACATATCATACCGTACATGATAGATCCTATTGCAGAAGCATAAGGGATCTTACTCATACGGTCTCTCTCCTCAGGTGTCTTTGGGGCCTGTTTCTTGGAGAGATGTATTCCATGGCTCATCGGCATGAGACCTCTTTTGGAATCTTCCATGCTAAACCTCTTTAGCATTGTATCAATGTACGTTCCTTGGGATAAGCCGAGCATCCTTTTAGATCTATCTCTATAGATCTTTATCCCCAAAATATAGGATGCTTCACCCAAGTCCTTCATGGAGAAGTTTTTAGATAACCAGATTTTAATGGATTGTAACATAGGAATGTCATTCCCTATCAGTAATATATCATCAACATATAATACAAGGAATGATACTGCGCTCCCACTAACCTTCTTGTATACACATGGTTCATCCTCGTTTTTGATAAAATCAAACTCTTTGATTGTCTCATCAAAACGAATGTTCCATCTACGAGAAGCTTGCTTCAACCCATAAATGGATCGTTGTAGCTTACAGACTTGATTTGTTCCAACTTTTGAAATAAATCCCTCTGGCTGTGTCATATACACATCCTCCTCAAGTTTTCCATTGAGGAAGGCCGTTTTCACGTCCATCTGCCAGATCTCATAGTCGTTGTAAGCTGCAATCGCAAGCAAAATCCGAATGGACTTGAGCATGGCTACTGGTGAGAAGGTTTCATCATAGTCAACTCCTTGTCTTTGTTTGAAACCTTTTGCAACCAGTCGGGCCTTATAGGTCTCTACCTTTCCGTCTACTCCAGTCTTTTTCTTAAAAACCCATTTACACCCAATAGGTTTAATACCTTCAGGTGGTGAAACCAAAGACCATACTTTGTTTTCATACATGGAGTCCATTTCAGATTTCATGGCTTCAAGCCATTTCCTTGAGTCTTTATTACTCATAGCCTGTTCGTAATTCAATGGATCATCATCATTCATGATGTGTACCTCATCGTCATCCTCTATAACGAATCCATACCTCTCAGGTATCTTCGGTACTCTTCCAGATTTACTAACATGGTGTGGTACAGTAGGTTCTTCTACTTGGTTAGGTACCTGACTTTGGTCCGTGGTAACTTGTGGTTCTTGAACTTCTTCAAGATATATCTTACTCCCACTGACCCCTTCATGGATAAACTCTTTCTCCAAGAAGGTAGCATGTTTCGCAACAAACACCTTTTGATCAGTTGGATGATAGAAATAATACCCTACGGTTTCTTTAGGGTATCCCACAAATCTACACTTATCGAATTTAGTCTGTAGCTTATCATTTTCAAACTTTTTGACATAAGCTGGACAACCCCAAGTCTTAACATGCTTAAGATTTGGTTTCCTCCCTTTCCACATCTCATATGGAGTCTTTGGGGCGGATTTGGTAGGTACCTTGTTAAGTAGGTATGCAGCCGTTTCTAGGGCATATCCCCAGAAGGAAATTGGAAGGTCAGTAAAACTCATCATGGATCGAACCATGTCCAACAGTGTTCGATTTCTCCTTTCAGATACTCCATTTAACTGTGGTGTACCTGGAGGAGTCCATTGTGAGATTATACCATTTTCTCTGAGACAATTGAGAAACTCACTGCTTAAGTATTCTCCACCTCGATCTGATCGAAGTATCTTAATACTCTTGCCCGTTTGTTTCTCTACTTCACTTCTGAACTCTTTGAACTTTTCAAATGATTCTGATTTGTATTTCATTAAATACACATATCCAAATCTTGAGTGATCATCAGTGAAAGTAATAAAATAAGAATACCCACCCCGTGCACTTGTTGTCATAGGTCCACAAACGTCTGTGTGAATCAATGCCAACAACTCTGTAACTCTCTCTCCTTTTCCACTAAAAGGAGATTTAGTCATTTTACCCATGAGACAAGATTCACAAGTTGGATATGATTCATAATCGGATAGCTCGAGGAGTCCATCTTTATGCAACTTGGATAATCTTGTTTCATTGATATGACCGAGTCTACAGTGCCACATGTAGGTATAATTAATATCATCTCTTTTCCTTTTCTTAGTTTGTTCAATTTGAAATATATTTTCTTGTAAGTCAAGTGTATAAAGTCCATTTCGCAAATTTCCAATACCATATAAAACATCGTCTTTATAAATAGAGCAACCATTGTTCTTTATAATAACGTCAAAACCTTCCATATCCAATACAGAAATTGAAATAATGTTTTTAATAATATTCGGAACATAATAACAATTATTAAGATAAATGGATTTGCCCGAAGGCATTGCTAAACAATAAGTTCCTACAGCTAATGCAGCAACTTTTGCTCTATTTCCCACTCGTAGGATCACCTCATCATTGTTCAGCTTTCTACTTCTGACCAGTCCCTGCACAGTATTACATATGTGAGAACCACAGCCGGTATCCAATACCCAAGTAGAATTATGACTTTCAGAAAAATTAATTTCAATCATAAACAAACCTTGATTGGAAGTCGAAGCTTCTCCAAGCTTCTTCTCTGCTAGAAACTTCTTGCAGTTCCTCTTCCAATGTCCCGGCTCATTGCAATGAAAGCACATTCCTTTAGCTGGTTCAGGTTTCTTTTGCTCCTTTTCTTTCCCTTTTCCCTTAGCCTTCTTAGATTTCTTCTTTTCAGAAGACACCTTGGGCCTCTTCCTTTTATTGGAAGAATCCACCATCAAGACATGGTTCTTCTTGGATGAGAAGTGACCTTCTGCAGTTTTCAGCATGTTAAGCAGCTCAGGTAAGCTGACATCTAGCTTATTCATGTGAAAATTAACCACAAACTGCGAGAAGGTCTCAGGGAGTGACTGCAAGACCAAGTCTTGACTCAACCCCCCATCCATGACGAACCCAAGCTGTCCAAGGCGTTCAATCAAATTGATTACCTTCAGAACATGAGTCTCGACGGTAGTGCCCTCGGTCATCCGAGATCGGAAGAGCTCCTTAGATATCTCATATCTAGCAGTCCTACTCTATTCACCATACAACTCCTTGAGGTGAAACAGCATAGCAAGAGCATCCATTTTTTCGTGCTGACGCTGAAGCTCGTTATTCATGGATGCGAGCATGATGCATTGAGCCACAGATGCATCATCTTGCCACTTATTGAAAGTGGCAATCTCTTCCTCAGAGGCTGTTTCTGAAACAGATTCAGGGATAGTGGAATTTAGGACATAAGAAATCTTTTCAGCAGTGAGAACAATTCTCAGATTTCTTAACCAGTCCTCATAATTTGGGCCGGTAAGCTTATTTGCATCAAGTATGCTTCGTAGTGAGATTAGTGATTTTGACATTTTTAAAATTCTGCATGTGAAAAGACAATATTTTAGCAAACATTCATTTTATTAACTTTGCATACCAAAATAAATTTAGGTCTTTATTTTAAATTGGTATCTCCCACTATTTTCATCAAACTATATTACCCTCACTCATATAGTTCGGCAACATCTAATTAAAGATTTGCTAGTGAGATTAAGGATCCCATTTCAAATGTATATAACCTTGTGGATAGCACAACAAGCGATATATAAATAAATAGGTAGACAACTCTTGTCAATTACATCACCATGTAACTCCTTTTATTTTGCCTATTAAATCATAATGGTCATGTGTGTGCACATCCGAACTAAAATGATTTAAGTTAAGTCCAGCCTAGCACTTCCATAAATTCAAAAAAGAAAAATTTTCGTCCTTGTGGATAGCACAACAAGACTAGATCGTTCAATTTTCTTGATAAGCATCAAATGTGATTAATTAACATCTTAAATATTTAATACTCGCCTTGTGGATAGCACAACAAACTCATATTAAATATTTAATACTCTATTAACTAATCATGCTAGAAGGCTACGTTCGATATTCCAAATATCATTTGAACGTTTCAGACTTAATATTATTTCTTTGAGGGGTTTGTTATTATTTGTCTCATCTTTTTAAGCGCGCATGCACATATATATATAAAATACGCGTCATTTTATTAAACATGCGAAGCATGTTTGTATAAAATATAATATATATAATATTTAGCATGCAATATAGAATACTATATTCTACCCGGATTGATTATGGACTTTTATTCTAGTTTGGTTCACTAGAGCCACCAAGTAAACCAAAAGGTCAAACCTAGGAGTGCAAGAATTTAAATTTTAAATGTAACTATTACATTTAAACCCGGGCTCCATACAAACGAGTCTTCATGCGTTCCTTGCTCCTTGGTCTCCAATTTCTTCAAAATAATTCTAACTATCTCTATTACATTAACTATTTAAAATTAAATAGAAACCTTGATCAGCAGTCAAGGGGAAGTACATAGAAAGAAGATAGAATTTACATCGAGAATAAAACTAGAGAAGACGAGGTACGCAGACCCCATTTTATAAAACCCATACATTCAAGCATTCATCCAAAATAAAATCCAATCACATTGGTCATAGTCCATAATCAACCCCATTTATTATCATACACATCAACATATGCATCAATAAATATCCATTCATCTCATGAATAACAATGCTATTCCATATATGGATCGATGTTATTTAATGGACAAAAGTTTTGCTAAATTTTATTTTTGAAACAAAATAAACTCTTTTATTTTAATCAAAAATAAATCCAAATTAAACTCCTTTAATTTTAGCATTCTGAAATCATATTTCAGATAAAATAAACTTCTTTATTTTAAAACTTTATCAATTAAATAAACAGTTTACTTAATTAATTAAAATTAATTTTCAGGGTCTGTCCAGGTACCGGCGCAGCTGCGCCAGTAATGAACTGGGTAGCTGCGCAGGTAGACGGAAGCAGCCGTTTTTGCAGACCTGCGCAGCTGCGCCAGTAATGAACTGGGCAGCTGCGCAGCTGCGCCGTTCGCCGCAGAAACTTGCAGAAAACGATTTTTGTCCAGAAAAACGATCCAATTCTCACATCAATTCATACATGGAATTATAAAATTGATAATTAGCACAAAGTTAGGCTCTGATACCACTGTTGGGTTTGTATGTAACGCAATCATGTAATCAAATCACATAAATAGGACGGAAGCGTAAAAACTAGGTTTTCAAAATTTATACAAACCCATAACCATGATCATGCTTTGTGCTTGTTATCAATAACAGAAAAGAGAGAACATGGAATTATACCGTTGAAGATCTAAGCTTCCTCAGGTACAAGTTCTACTCCTTTGATTCCTTTGATTCCTCTGATAGTGGCTCCTTCCCTTGAATAATGTCAGCCACCCAAATGTTTGGCCTCTAACGGTGATCCACCAAGGAAGATGAAGAACTCAAGAAGATGGGTTATTGGCTTAACCCTTGTTTCTATCTCTATAGAATATGTGTACTCCCAACTCTTGGAAAATTTTCACATCTATCTCTTATTTCTGATATAAGACTCTCTTATATAGATATTAGGTTAACCCTCCTAATCCAATTAGAATAGGATTTTATTTAATTAATTAATTAAATACTTTTAATTAATTTATATCCTAATCTTTATTAGGATTGAGAGAGAGTACTGATATTATATTAATTCCTAAACTCCTTTAGAATTAAAATAATAATAATATTATTAATAAGACTCCTCTTATTAATTTATATTTAATATTTCTAAAATATTAAATAATAAACATTAAGCTATTTAATTTATTCTATCATCATAGATTAAATTAATTATACTTAATGCATTATTACTATCATACCATTTTCTTCTTAAATAATTCTTCTTCCTTTTATGGTGTGACCCTTTAGGTTCTCCATATTAAACCGGTTGTGAATAAATCAATTAGAACAATTCTAATCTTATTTAAATAAACAAATTAAACTAATAATCTATTTAAATAAATAACATTTATTCTACAATAGGGATAAGCCTCCCTAGCGATCAACGACTTTTCAGATAATATAGATTTCAACATTAATCATAAAAGAACCTGTGAGTTAATAGTTACCGTGCAATTCAATCCTTCCACCATACAATGTCCCAATTAAATATAAGACATGGATTTACTGTCAAGTCTTAATTTATTTAATCATATGTATTTCGATTAGAAAATGCACAACTCCAAATAATGCAAATTAGAAACCTCTTTCTAATTTCATTCTACCTTGGCCAAGGATTCCTGGGTTGTCATTTAACGAATCACATAGGACATATCTCCTCTTTTACTAGAGGTGGTAGATTCTTTATTGATCATTCATTATCTCCATATGTAACTCATTACACCCAAGCATACCCTATATATGCCTTAAAAGGCCTTAAGGAATTAGTCAAAGTATAATTTGTTACATACAAGATACTATGATGATCTCAAGTCCAAGGATCACATGTACTACTATCACATTAGGAATTCCTATTGACAGGCGAGTAAAACTCCATTAGGTATTCCATAGCGAGTCACGTTCAGTGAACTTATTCTCCAATAAGCACCTACATACTTGCTTTAGTGTCTCCACACAAATGACCATGAGATCAGTCATCCTCATCCAATGAGCAAGCAACATATGTACCGATCTATCCGGATTTACTAATCCCCTTTTTAGTAATCCCACGATTGGGAACTATTTTAGTTTTAAAGCTTTCTAAGAATTTAGATCTCATTAGCATGATCAACATCATGATTCTAAAAGTATTGCTTAAAACTATGAGTTATTTACATATTATAAAAACAGCACCATGTAGATAATTAAATGCCTTTAATAAATAAATATTTTATTAATAAATAAATAAGATTGTTTACAAAGTATGTGCTTTATCATCATACATGATTAGCTTGTATGCACACTACTATCAGGCCCAGGTCGGCCCACGGGCCCGGGCCTTTTGCTAGGTCTACTGCCAACCATAAACTACAGGAGAACCTGGGGACATGTAATTTGTGCCACACCATGCCGCTCCAGTCAACTTCCAATCCTCTGCGCCTAATGGACTGCCAAATAATGCCAACAGAGACCTTTGAGTGAGTGTCCCAAAGCAAGTGATCTTGTCGGAGCAGATTATAGGGTCTGGAGAAATCGAAGGATGACCGGAATTGATTGACATAAGCACGGTTAGAAGATGACAAATTCCAGCCCCAAAGCCTCCTTTACTTGTTGGATCTTATGTAACCGAATTAATTTTCGTCTGTCATGACCCACTAATAGAAATTGAGGATAAGGCGACGAGTTATAGCTATGGTCGGGCCAAAAAAGTAGCTTTAGGAGGTATATAACGACGGTCCCACCTTGACGGTCGGTATATATATATATATTGACAACAGGTTTCTAATTTTGGTCGTCGGTATTGGTATGTATAAAGGGGCTATAGCTAGGGTCTTTACCGTCAATATATATGTTTACAGCAGTAGTTTAGCGATGGCTATTTTTTGACCCTCGGTATTGGACTATTGGTGTGTAAAAATGGCTTACAGCTAGGGTCCGGACGGGGCCGCATGTATAGAGTAATTTTCAGCTAAAATGTATTGGCGCCCTTTATTGTTTCATTATCCCTCCTTTTTTTTCTCCTTTTTTTCCTTCTTAGATCGTGGTCAACAAAACCTCCCCAATTTTTCATTGCCAAAACCCTCGAATCTGCATCACTGTCTCTCCAGCCATGGCCCTATATCTCCATCACTATCTTCATCCTTAGCCCCAAATCTTAGCCCTAATTGTTCTTGCGCGACTCTCCCACAAAAATCTTCATCCTTAGCCCCAAATCTCCATCACTATCTTCATCCTTAGCTCCAAATCTTAGCCCTAATGGAATAAAGAAGTTTCGACTTAACCCGACCCACTCCCATAGCGTCATTATCTTCTCCTCTCGCTGCTCTCTTCCCCTTCGGACTCGGACGAATTTCGTTACCCCATTCACGAGTGGGCCAGAATGACTCGAAGCTCTCAGCTTTCTGAATTCAGAATTTTCGTCAGGTGAGTTTTTACCCAATTAAGCTCAAACCTCCATATTTAGTATATATATCTTCATGTACAAGTTCACTGTGGTGTTAGTATCGCCTGTGTTTTGCTTCAGCCAGAAATATATTTCTTTTTATATCCGGTGTTTTTTTTTTGAATTTCCATCATTTTCCCTGTTAAATTTATATATCATTTGTTGAGAAGAATTACAAGGATCTAAAGAAACCCTACATTCCCTCTATTGATCCGTGAGTGCAGCGGTACCCCTCTATTGATCCGTGAGTGCAGCGGTACCGAGCCTCAGCTATGGGCAAGATACGGTAAGAAAAACCCTAATTCTCTGCTTCTACACGAGTATTACCATTTTTAGCTGCTTAATTTTGCTCCTTTTAATTTATCAATGATTGTTTGGTTTTGACTCAATTTGGTTATGGAGCTGATTTAGCATTCCCGTTTTTGAATCAAGCTAAGATGATGATGTATCAGTTAAGATACGGTAATGTTTGATCTAGCTGAAACACCTTCAAATCTCTTTGAGTGAGTAGAGTGCTACAATTTGAATGCCAACTTTCCTGATTATCTGTATTTCATCATGGATTTTTCCCCCTGCTATTGTATAATAAATTTTTTAATTTTAACGGCTTTGGGTTGCAAATTGGTTGTCTGTCGTTTTGATATTGAAAAGTTTCTACTTTCATAATCTGCAATTTCAGTAATGGGTTGATGAAAAAATATTTCTACTGCTATGAAGTTTTGTTCAGTTTTATTATGTTTTGTTGTAGAATTGTTTGATATTCAATTCTCGAATGTTATTCTTCTTACTTTGTGGTGCTTGAATTATGTCTTTGTGCACATATTTCAAAATAGAATACAAAATAATATGCACAAGTTATACTTAGCGTAATCAAAAACTAATATTCCAAAACCATTTCAAAGGAAATGTTTTAGTACAAATTTTTGAGTTAGTCTTAAATTAAAAGAAAAAGACAATGTAGAATGTGTGTTAGGTATGGTTAGTTAGTTACTTAGTCTAGTTTTTCGAGTTATATGTGAAAGGGATCATATTGCATCTGGCTTCCTAGTCAGCTATTACAGGCTCTTGATAGGTCACTTTTAATTGGTCCTTCACAGCTCATAAACAAGTTTACCTTTCACCTACTAGAGAATAAAAGTTAAATGGTGGGAATGAATTGCATCTAGATCACATTTCCCCCTTTAAATTTGTGTTAATTTGGATGTATCTAATTGCTAAAGTATTCGTAGTGGACACTTGACACCAGGGTTAAGCGTTAAAAAGATGCATCTGATGTCACATGGAGCATGCACCAACAGGTGTATCCAGAAATTCTTATTTGCTGTAATTGTAACGATCGTGAAAATCGAACTTGAATGTAAATCAGTTTTATTTGATTTTATTGAATAAAATGAGATAGTGTATTATTTTTGTGTAATGAGTTTAAAGGTTGTTCTATGACCTAGGATGAATGAATGATGTTAGTATTTTGGCTGTGTGCTAGAATTAATTAGTATGAATTTCCAAGATGAAAATAAAAGTTTTCGAGAAATTTCTGAAAAATCACTATTCATCCAAAACTGTTCAGGAATTAATTTTGATTTTTTTGAAAAACGCATAATGTTATAATTATGAGGAAGAATAGATTATCCAATAAAATTTGAAAACGAAAAACGCAATTTTCGGACTGTGTACTCAATTTCAAATGGTTAGGGGAAGTGAGAATAAAGAAAAAAAAATGATCAAGTATAATAAGGATTATTAATATACAGAAAGAATACAAGTATAATACGAAAGATAATACGACTGTATAATACGAATATTATACGAAATAAGTACGAAAGGAATACGAGAATTATACGGTAAGAATACGTAAAGTCAGTCTTGGTCAACAAAAGTCAAGGTTGACTATTTGTTAATGGAATTGGACTTTGTCAAGCCCAAATGAATTGAAGAGGTGGCCCAATGGTTAATTAAATCAAGGCCCAAGTAAATGTTAATTCAAGCCCAAAGTTTGACCCAAATTGAATTAAAGCTAAGCCCAAAACCAAGACCCGTGGGTTGAACTATGGGTTATGGGTGAAAAGTGGGTTGGGCAACCCATGAGGGTCCCACCAACCCACTTAGCCAACCACCAAGCTTCTTGGTGGGATATTTGGTTGGTTAGGAGTTGGGAATAGTGGTAGATGGTGACTCTTGAATTGTTTTGGATGATTGGATTGATTTGAATGGTGGATGATGAGGGGAGATTTTGTAAGAATGGAAACTTGGTGGTTTTGACCATTCAAGACCATAACCTAAGTGACCAACTTTGTAAACTAATGGAAAGTTATCTTAAAGACCATTTTTCCCTAACTCTTGCCAATTCTATATATACAAACCATTCTCTTCCTTTTCTCTCACCCATATTCACTAACAAAACAAAGCAAAAGCTCTACTATATTGAGAGAGAGAAATCCAAAATTTGGCAAGGAAGAGGAGGCAAGGAAGCTAGCTAAGTTGATTAAGTAATCAAGAACACCAAGAACGCAAGAGGTAACAAGCTTAAACCACTAATCTTCATCTTTTTCTATTCTTAGATTTGATAGAGAAGTGTTATTGCTGGTGTATGTATGATTTGAAGAGATAAGGTGGATAATAGTGGACTTAAAATACTAATGGATGCCTAATAAGTGAAATCATAATCAATGATTAAGAACTTAATGATGAAAACATGAAAAACTTAGAGCTTGTTGTTGATGGACAAGTTTAAAACCATCGCGTATAAGTTAAATGTTATATGCTTGGTTAGGATGTTAGATGAACGAATGATGGATTTGTCCCATTTGGAACTGTGACAACCCGGAAAATCGGATTGTCCAGAAATTTAGTTTAAAGAATTATTAATTAATAAAAGAAATTTTTATTATTTATATTCTATGTTATGTGTTTATTGTTCATTCTATGACTTAGGATGATTATAAATCGGGAGTATTCTGGCTACGAGCTAGAATGAACGAGTAAGAATTTTCAAGACGAAAATAAAAAGTTTTTCCAAGAACAAAAATATTTTCAAGAAAAAGACGAAATAGGCACTATTCACACGACGAAATCTAGGGTTTAGCGTTTGAATAACATAGGCTTTTCTGAGAGTTCGGTATGCCGTAATGACATTCCGTCTGAAGATTTGACAGTAATATGCTGTGAAAAGTTATATTAGCCGATAAAAATTTTTCTCGAAAACCGTGTAGAAGTCGGATGAAATAAAAATGACAAAAAGTACTGTTATGTACTTTTTATTCGGTTAACTACGTTGTGGGAAGACATGAAGGAAAACGCTAATCATCAACGTGTTTTTCAATTTTTCGAAGTTTCGAAGAACGCATAAAGGTTATTCGGTAGAGGAAAGACAGAATATCCAAAAATATTTGGATTCCGAGAAAGTCAGTTTTTCAAACTGTCGGATGAATTTTGAATTACAGAACAGCGAAGCTTCCAGGAGAAGCTTCGTGAGATATTTTGAGTAAGAATGTGTGCATAGTAGAAAGAGGGGGTGTTTTGTAAGTTTTGCAAACCTAAAGGTTTTGACTTTACAAGACCGTAAGTTAAGTGACCAAACTGTAAACTAGTGAAAAGTTATATAATGACCAAAGTGTCCTCACTCTTGGTTTTCTATATATACTAGCCATTCTTTTGGATTTGAAATCCAAGAGAAAACTCATTGAGAGAGAGAGAGCATTAAGGAAGAGAAAGAGCATGGATGCTCGAATCGAAGAAGATCGAGAAATGGAAAAGCTTACAAATCGTAGGAATAACCAATAGGAAGAAGAAAATGGAAGAAACTCAAGAAGAAAGGTATCAAAACCTAACCTTAATCCATTCTTTTCTTTAAGTCTTCTATGAAATTTCATAGCTTAATGGAAAATGGAAGTAAAAGATGGTAGAAGATGTTAATGGACGATTCAGATGAGTTATATGAACTCTCTGATGTTATAAGGATGAATTATCAAACTTATAACGTTAAAATGCAAGAAAACGTAAAATCGTAATCATAATATCGATTAAAAACGAATAACGAACGAATAACGCGAAGAACGCGGTAAAAACGTTGTTGATGGGCAAATTTAAAACTATCGTATATATGTTTCTTGGTTAGGAACATAGATGAATAACCAATGGATTGGTTCTATTTGGTTTGGCGTAAAAATCTCGAGTAACGAAGTTATGTCGAAATTTATGGGATTAGACGTTAATCGTTGAAATCGTAGAATTCCCGGAACGATAGTCAAAAGTCGCCGTTTAACTCCGAAACTTAGGTTTTCGGTGGCGTATCGAAGAACTATGTATTTAAGAGTCGTGGACTCAAGAATGGACGAATTCGAACTTAAAACGAAGAAACGAGCTATGAACGTTCACAAACGAACGCGTAATAGGAAATTAATAGGTGAATTTATCGTTAACGGATTCAGAAACTTATTATGTCCAGATAGAATCGAAGTATATGAGATATGTGAGTTGATGGCTTTTGAACGAGCCAATTCCGATTATAACGATCGCGTTACGAGCTCGGGAATTTCATGTAATTGAAAAACTTAAAAAAAAACTCAAAGGCTAAGGGCAGGCGCCGTTGCGCCGCCCATGCCTTGTAATCTGGCGTCGCATGAATGTAATATTTTCGACTAGATATTTTTATTGACCTACTTTTTGGATGGTAATTAAGGGACAAGCATGAATGTAATATTCATGAAGAGAAATATCTAGAATGATGAGTAAAACTTTGAGTTTGACAGTGAAACGTCGAATAAAGGTTATAAAACGACGAACGCAAAATACGTAACCAATATCCGGAGACCGTATTCGCGTTAAAGCGGACGTGTGGGGTTGCTATATTGGTAATTCCTTAGACGTTGAGTGACTGAGGGTAACTTACATAGTTGTCACGGCGCCACAACGAGTCATGGCGGTAGCCGACTGCCTGGACGCCTAGGCGTCCGTAAAGCGACAAGTCGTTTACAATGTGCAATTTATATATTATTTATTTTACTTAACAAGTATATTGACAATAAAATTTCATAAACATTAAAACTCAAAACATAACACTATGAAATAACATTAAAGGCATAATTATGTAAATACTTAGCAATAACAATCCAAAAACAATAGGATACATTAACAGTTAACACTATCCCAAGTATACATTAACAATTAAATATATAATAGATTAGTATAGTAATAAATTAACAGTTAATACTAATAAATAACATAAGTGACATACCATTCAAACACTATTCGAAGTATATATTATATAATAAGTGACATCTCTTGACATCAGATTTTGCTATGGGACAGTTTACATAATATAATACAGTATACATAAGCCGACAGAGTACAAACAGAGAAGATATAAACAAACCTATAACTAAGCAGTCGAGGGTTCGCGATGAGGGTTCACAGTCGGAGGTCGCGAGGTTCGAAGCAGTCGGAGGTCGCGATGAGGTCAAGAGTCGAGACTGAGTCGACTGATGTCGAGGTTTAAAGTTATGTATTCGTGATAAGGGTTTCTTCCTTTCTCCTTTTTAATTTCGATGGGTCATGGGTCATGGGTCTGTCGAGTTCGCGATGGGCAGATGGTTCAAGGAGTTGCTAAGGCGAGCGCCTTGGCAACTCGGCATCTCAAGGCGTCACCTATGCGACGCCTGGAGACGCCGAACTGCCAAGGCGCTCGCCTTAGCAACTCTGTCCCAAGTCGAGCTTCGCCTTGCAGATTTCCCAACGCCTGGACGCCTTGGCGTCGCCTTGACAACTATGGTGACTTATAACATTCCGATCTTATAACATTCCGATGTTATAATGTCGTAATGAAAGGTAAGTGTAAAGCGTATAAACGCTGTAAACGCAATGTAGTTGCGATAAAAGATCGGTCTTAGCATACAACGAGAAGTATGACTTAGACCTTATGAGATAGCGATGAACGTGATGTTCATGTAACAGTTAACGAACGAGAGCGATTAAAACCTCAAGTAAAGGTTGAATGGAGGTTTAAAAGATGAACCATGTGAACGTGGAATACGTAAACGATCCTCGTGAATCGTATTCGCATCAGGCGAATGTACCAACTGTACATTGGTTGTATGACTTATACGGTAATGAATAGTTCTGAGGTATGACATTTATTTGTCAGAAAGCCATAAGAAATGACGATGGACTTAACGAACATTATAGTTTTAATGGTTCAGTTAAGCTAAGTTCAAGTTGTGGTACAATCGTACTCTTTGATGTTTGATGTATGGTATCTGGGCTAATCGATTCAGTTAGAGAGCAACGGTTAATACGAACTAGCAACCGATCTAACTCGATGTGAATGACAGTGTAGACGAGACGTGAAACTAATTTGTTTGTTGTTTGTGAAAAACCACTCAGCGTATTATATTGAACACTATTAGAGACTCGATGTGTGCTAGGTGTAAAGTTGTGCATGCGTATGCTGAAAAGATGATTCTTTTCACATATGTAGAAGTATAGGACGAGTTAAGTCCTATAAATATTATAAGAAGAAGATGAGAATGTAAATCTATCGTAAAAGATGATTTTAAGGTTTATGCCATCTCCGTATGTCATAATGCTGAAGAAAAGAAAGTAAAGTTGGTCGCGTAAACTTAGATTACAAGAACGCGAGCTATAGGAAGTAAAGTTAAGTTTAAACCAATGCGTAAGTCAAATATATGACTAATTAGTGTATGTGCTTTTTCGTTATGTGATATAGGGATTGCGGTAAACAGTTCAGCGTAAACTAAGCTGTAGCTGTGCTTAAGGCAAGTTTCCTAATTTCATTCATTTTTAATATGAATGTTAGTTTCTTGAACTTTCTCAGATGTTGAACTTGGGAAGTTTTACCTATGTGCAAATGTGTGATATTTGTTCAGTTAGTATGTATGAGGTCCTTGTGCCACAATTTTAACACTTCGGTGTTTTTGTGAGATGAACTGTTTTGTGATTTAACTGTTCAATGTAAAAGAGTTCTATTTATTCATGAACCGTTATTGTTAAGCCTGTGCTAATAATTCTAGCCAGATCGAATGTTATTGAAAGAATAAAAGAATGAAAGTATGTCAAAGTGAATGTGACTAATGTTTGAAAATGATAGGAATCAGAATATATTCCTGTTATTCGAGCTGCTTTATAACCTTTGTTCGGTTATCGAAGTCTTAAAAGAATTTTGATTCTTGCTTTGGTTGTTATTCAACTGCTATGACTTGCTGAGCAATTGAATGCTTACACTTGTTTTAAATAAAAATATTTTCAGCGAACAATGGTAGAATGAACTTAAGGATCTCGTAAATATCAAGCTAACCGGTGTCCTGCTGAAGTGCTGTTCATTATATGAACAAGCGTGAAGACCAAGCCAAGACTTGTAATGTAGAATAGTTAATTAAACTATAGAGTAGTTTAATGAACTGTTACGAATCCTTTGTGGCGGATAAAAGTCACTCTTGTAAGATGTAAAGAATAATGTAATTATCATTATTTGTAATGAACGAGGTTTTAAGGTAATAGAACTTGGGAATTGAATAGATATATCGTTATTCTTTATGATATAATGATGTATGTATGGAATGAGAAGTACTCGTGATGTATGGAATTCGGGTGTGAAGATAGATCGGATTTCGGGGCGTCACAGGAATGGAGTAAAAATAAGCTATAACGAAGTTATGGCGAAAATTTCAGTAAAAGACGTTAACCGTTGAAATCGTAGTTAACTATGATTTTCGGACAAATTTGGAATAGTAATAACGAACCTAAAAACTTGGGTTTTCGTTGGAATATAGGAGAATATGAAACTTATGAGCCATAGGCTCAAGAACGAACGAATTCAAACATCGGATGAACGAATTACGGACGAACAAACGAAAATCGTTAAAGAACGAGTAATGAACGAACGACGAATTTTAAATGAATAAAATGGGTCGTTAACAAATTAAGAAAAATATTATGCCCGGGGGAAGTTGAAGTACATAAGGTTAGCAAGAAAATAGCTTTTGAACGAACCCGTTCCAAGTTATAACGAACAAGTTACGAGTTTGGGAAGAAGACGTGCTGAAAAATCCAACACTTAGAATTTTTTTTCAAGGAAACTGGGCAGGCCCCGCAGCGCCGCCCAAGGCAAAAGAAGAGGCGCCACAACGCCAGCCCGAAACTCCATTCACTGGAGATGGGCGCCGCAGCACCCCATTTTTCAGAGGACCTGGCGCCGCAATGTCAGTCTAGAGAAAAAGTCAGAGAAGAGCTTTTAACTGCTCAACTCCTAGGGAATGTTTAAGGAACAATCTTAATTACACGTAATGTAACACTTTAAAGGGTGATTAAAACCCTAAGTTAACAAATCAAATGTTGATTAAAGGTTATGAAATGGTAAACGCCAAATACGTTAACGATATCCGTGAATCGTATTCGCATTGGATGAATGTCTTAGGTTCACATAGGTTGTAATACTTAGATATTGAACAAAGATGGTAACTTATGACATTTAAATGTTATAAAGCCGTAATGAATGTTAAATAACATAACGAATTGTAAACGTAAAGTACGTTAACGATATCTGTGAATCGTATTCGCGTTGCATGAACGTTCTAAGCATACATTGATTGTATAACTTAGACGATGAATGTTAATCATACATGATATGTAATTATCAAGAAGCCGTAATGAGTAATGAATAACTTAACGAATGTTATTAACTTAGCGATTCGAATAAGCTATGGAGGAAGGAGAATATAGTATAAACAATGTGTATAGATTGTTTGGTAGCTAATTGGTGTGCTATATGATTATATCATGTAGAAGACCAACGTAAAGTTAAAGTAAAAGTTAGAAAACGCTTGAGGCAAGTTTTTTAAACTCTTGTCTATACTCTGTGTTAGACAAGTTTTGTAAGTTCATGATATATTATGCATGAAATGTTAATAAAGAGTTGATGTCATTTGATTCGGCTAGACGAATGTTAAAGTATTTCATTGATTTCTTTAAAAATCTTTCAAAATATTATTGTTGCTATCCTTAAACCAATTGTTTTGGTAAGGATTCAAAGGTAAGCCTGAGGAAGAACAATGAAATGTTTTTAAGTCGTATAACGACTTACACGGAAGGGTGTCGCAAATTAAACGTAAATACGTTTAACGGATGAATGTTGATCAACATAGAGTACTATAGGCTGATCACCTAGAAGTGCTCGTAAGTAATATCGGACTTACGGTCTTAGTGTCGGGTTGTCCTTTTCAAGAAAGAAAAGAAAGAATGTTTGTGGTCAATGACCAACTCAGAATTTTAAATGGCTTTTATGTCATCTGAAAATGTTTTAAAGAAAAGAGAAGTGCTATTTTGTTATTTATAGTACTTCATAACTACTTGTTTAGTTATTGAAGATAAATCATATGATTCTTGATTTTGTTGTTGTTTTATAATTGTTAAACTTGCTGAGCTTCTTAATGTTCATACCTTGCTTGAATTATATGATTGCAGCTAAGAACGAACAGATTGAAGGATCCGGTAAGGATAAGGGAAATGCAAAGATGGATAACTATTTATCTTGTAATAGATTAGTATTACTTTTGTATTAATTTAATACTATCTTGTAACAGATTGAAGGGACTTATTATGATGTAATTAGTAAACATATTTCATGTCAATAATGTTTAAATTGAATGTATGTGTGGTTAGTAGCACCGTGTAGCACCATATCTAGGGTTTGAAGGTACCCGAATTTGGGGGCATCACAATAATTGTATTTGAAACTCTTTTGGTACATCCTTTGTAGCATGATTGTTTCTGAACTAGCCGAATGATCTCTAAATACCAACACAATAAGCTTCTGTGATAAAAGGTTAAGATCAATTCATTGTCGTCCATGTAATGTCATTGAGATATTGGCTTTAGGATTTAGTCATTATTCTATAGAGGCAAAAAGCATATATGACATGAAGCATAAAATTATTGATTGAAGTATTGGCCAACCTAATGTTGGGTTTGGTGATTTTTCTAGGTACTATGCATGGGATTATCGGGTGTTAAGGACATTTGCTGGACACTATTCAACTGGGTGTCAGGTATTTGCTTGAGGCCATAAAAGACTTCACAGCAATCTTCATAACTTTATAGAATTAAGAAAAAACATGTCTTAATCAGTGCGTGTTGCTTCCTATCATCACCAGATTTTTTATGCATTAATTGATCAATTTTCACTCTATTATCAATTACTCTACATATATACAATATATATGTATATATTTGACTGCTTTTACTATTAAATAAATACTTTTTTGTTGTGTTAATCTAACTGACATATGTCCACATTTGTTGTTTCGTTTTGAAGTCATGATAATTTAATGAACGAGGGGCTTTTGTGTGTGTGTAGGTGTTGGAGGTCTAAGACTTTTCCCCTATGTGATGGGAGCCATGTGAAGCACAATAAGGCTACTGGGGATAATGTTGGACCTCTGCTGTTGAAGAAGCAGTAACGGTAATGGAATGGAATGAACTACAAATTTTCATTTTTTACTGTTTGAATAAGCACCTTGAGATAGTAAATTGATAATGCAAATGTGTATTCTTCTCAAGATTTGCTTTTTAATCATTTTATTGGGTGCCACTTTTTGATTAATTAGAGCAGTTGGTTTTGTGTATTGTTGCTTGTTTATTATACGACTATGTACCATAATGAATTTTATACTATGGTTCCCTGTTGCAGGTAATTGTTGGTTTTATATTAATATTTTTAGTGTGTATGTAAGATTTCATTTCTCATTATGCTGATGTCACCTTGCATTTATATAATATTTCAGAGTCTCTTTTCAAAGGAATAGTCAGAAATTATTGTGTTTCTCCTTGTTTCATTTCTTTTCTTCTTTGTTGGAGGATCTTGGTGATTGTCATGAAGTTGAGACTGCTGTTCTGATGGTTAACCAGGATAATTTAGAGGTTGAATATAATTTAATTGTAGAACTGAAGAAGAAAATGTGAATTGTCAGATTTTCTACCACCTAAATGGAGAGTGCTTGAGTTTGTGGCCAGAAATTGTGTTAAATAGAGACATTATTAATTACATTAGTACATAATAAGGGATGCACTCATGTGTTCTTCTGCTTGTAAAACACTTTTGCTTAACATGATCAACATTTGTGGTTCTTGCATTCATACTTAACTCGTTTGTTTTATTCTACTCAGGTCATTAGGGATTCGGTTGCATTTGCATTGGTATTGGAAACTACGCTGGATTTACTTGGCATAGCAGCCACATTTGCTTGGAAGGCGTATGGGCAGGTAGGGTAGGGACTACCATTGGCAGCTTTTGGTTTGGCTGTCATCATGGGTTTAAATCTCCAAGAGGCAAGTAATCATGTTGATCTGGATGTCTTTTGTCTTATTGTTTTCAGAGTTCGTTAGTGTTTTGTTTTGAATACTCAACCTTGGTTGGTATTGGTTTTATACCTGTTTGTATTTGGCCTTTTCATTGTGTTGCTTTTGTCAAGATGATTGTGAACATAACAAAAGACAAGAATAAAAAAACATATTTACTAACATGGTGGGTCTGGTGTTTTGGATTTATGGCTTTTCTGGTGTTTTTGGATTTATGACTTTTGTATCGTGGTTGTATATGTGTTGATGTCAATCGATATTTACTCAAAGATTCTTAGATGTCAATCGATAGCTCTATGTATAGGGATATACATGTGGTGAGCGAGAAGTCAGTGAACATGATAGAGCCAGTACCAATGCCAGTGGCGGAGGTATCGATGGTAAACATAGAGGAGTCAGAGCCGGAGGAGGAAGCTCCGTTAGAGAACTTAGGGTCGGCATCATACTTCGATGTGGTGGCTGATGAGGATGATGACATGGAGGTAGCATCGTTTAATACGGTGGTACCTACACTTGAGCCAACACCACCAGTGGCAGTGAGGGCATTGTATCTGGCAGTGCTTGACAAGAATGTCTAACTGCACGTTGAGGTGCAGAATCTGAGAGAGGAGGTTGATGACCTCCAGGAGGCTAAGGAGTCTACAGAAGCAGATTTTGAGTTAGAGCATGACGAGAAAGTGCTACTGAAGAATAAAGCTAGAGACTATAAGAACGAGGCCGTTGAGCTTCGCAAGGAATTGGGTGAGAAGAACCAGAAGATAGCCCGGATGTCTTATATCCATGGGAGTGCGCATGAGGATTTCAAACTGAAGATCGCTTGTTATTCGATTGAGTCGGGGCAGACTCGTCACACTATCAGTTATGATATTGTGGCGATTCTTGCGAACCAGAAGCACGAGAATGCCGTTAGGCAGTGATAATAGTAGTAAAGAATGTGTAGATATGTAAATATTTTGGATATCTATATAGTGACGTAAAACCCTCTTTTATATAATCAAAGGGTAGTCTTTTGTAAATCCTAACTTTTGTAAGACAATCGCGGGATAGAAATGTAATAGCTAGGACTAAAGAACCAACGTGTAAATAGTTTTGAACTATGAAGAAGCATATTAATATAACGAGGTTTTTATTAAATGCGTTTGATGTTAGTTCTGTGTTATTGTTTGATGAATAATAACTATGAAAAAGGGATAACTAAATAATAATGAAACTTTATTTATTTAAACAGAAAAATGCCGCCAAGAAGGAGACAACGTAATCAAGAAGCTGAGAATAATCAAGAGGGTCAGAACAACTCTATGCAAGAGTTCGTTAATTAGAATGTTAATGGTCTTTTGACCTACTCAAATTCTCAAGTGACTATATGTACTTTGGAATCGTTTTAAGAGAATAAAAAGTGCTATTTTGATTTTTTATAGTACTTCATAACTATTTGTTCAGTTATCGAAGATAAATCATATGATTCTTGATTTTGTGGTTGCTTTATATATTGTTAGACTTATTGAGCTAGTTATGCTCACTTCTTGTTTGAATTATATGATTGCAGCTAAGAGCGAACGGACCGAAGGTTCCGGTAAAGATAAGGGTAAGGTCAAAATGGATAAATAGTTATTCTGTAATAGAATAGTATATTTTGTATGAACTTATACTATGATAATGAACAATGTAATGGTTAACAGAACCTGAGAATGATTTATTATTATTGTAATAAGAATTTAGTAAATATGTTCATCTTGATGTAATTTTCAATGGAATGAATGTATAGTTAGTAGCACCGTGTCTGTGGGTTGAAAGTACCCGGATTTGGGGGCGTCACAATGATGATTCCATGGACGATTCTCTTAGTGATGATAGGGATGATGATGGAGATGATGGTGGGGATGATGATCTAGGATTTGATCCATTTTTCAGGTCGCTGGATACGAATGATACACTATAGTGATAGTGATGGATGATCACTATACATGTAGTTGATGTTATGTTGTTTTGATGTTTTGTAATGATACATTAACGTGACCCTGGTTATTTGTCTTTTATGTTCTTGATTATAATGATGGATTATTTAATGATTTTATTGTCATTTTTTAATAATTTTTTGGGGATTTTTAGGTTTTCAAATTGAGGCTTTCGCCTCGCTCCGCCTCGAAGCTTACGCCTCGTCTCGTCCGGAGAAAAATGCGTCGTACAGCTTTTAATTTTTTTGAACATTGACTAAATATAGTTTGGAGACAGATACTGGCAATATTCTAAACTTGAAATCTACTCGCTTTCTCATATTTGATAATTGGTCCTATTCAAAGCATAGATACATGGTTCATATCCAATTAACTTGATTCCTCATACACGCCCTTTCATATCCCTAAATATCCATTGTATCTTGTCTTAATGTTAATAATACATATCTAATCCCTTAATCGTGAATTACTATTTCCTATAGACACAAAGTTTATGGGGGAGAAAGTCCACCACCTTATTATGCTGATACCCTACCCTTTAAGTGTGCAAATTAAATCAATTGGTGGCTTTTTCTTTAATTTGCAAATCGGGAATAATTCAAATCCTACTTTTGGTGAAACTCTAAGTAAATATTTTGGGACATCCCAAAAAAGGATACCGTAAAACATTTCGCAAATAATTCAAATAATACTACTTGACTATTTTCAAAAAATCATTTGTTATATGAAGTATTGGAATTTGTATGTCTTTCATTTGTGATATGAGGTACTACTGCAAATTTTTGAAACTGGAAGAAAATATCTGTTATCACAATTAGAAGTCTGCATTTTTTTCTTCTAGATGATAATAATATGCTCTTATACTGCAGGGTGACAAGGTAAGGAGGCGTGATGATTGGAGGACATGGATACCCTTATCTGGTCAATTTTCGGCAGACTCTGGCTTGCAATCTCCCACTGAACAAACTGACAACATGCTGGCAACTTCCATTGAGAAGCTCCAATTAAATGATGTGACTACTAACCAGATCAGTGCTATAGACATGGAGGAAGCTCACTCAGAGGTAGTTCCAGGTAGATTTTCGCCAGAGGAAATGATCGCCAGAGAATACTGCTGAATCAAGCAATATATGACTAGAGCTGGCAAAATGGTACCAATTGGGTCGGTTAACTATTTTTTTTATTTAGGTTGGTTAAAGTTTAGACCCATATTTCTAAACAGAAATATAGGCCCAAACCGATTAACTATTTTGGATCATATTTCATTGCAAATCGAAATCGAAAGATAATTAAGCATAGTATGTTCCCTGTCAAATTTAAAAGTAGCACATTCTCCAACAGGGAAGGTGTGATTGCTTCTACTCCCATCTCCTCTTTTGTTATGATAACCTTCATATCCCCAAATGCATAAATTTTCTTTACCAACCAAGTCACGCCAAAAAAAATAATATTTATTGATTATATATACACCCCACCCCCACCCCCACCCCCACCCCGCCACCCTGCCCCCGCCCCCACCCCAACCCACCCGCCCCCCGCTCCCACACCCACACCCACAGCCACACCTCACCCACAAAAAAAAATTATTGATTATGTACACACCCCCCCCCCCCCGACCTACCTCCCCCCAAAAAAATAATATTTACTGATTATGTATACACTAAAAAAAATAATATTTATAAATTATTATAATAAAATTCTTAATAATTTTATTAATTTTAATTAACATAATAATTGTTAATGTAATTTTTTTTAAAGTGCCTATAATCACAAAATTAATATTTTTAATACTTAAATTAGACACATCAATTAAAATTTTTAGTTTCAAGCTAGGGTCTAAAAATTAAAATAAGACTCTTTTATTATAACAAAAATTAAGTTAGTTATGATGTTAACAATAAATCATAAAAAAAAATATGATGTGACGCCCCCAAAATAGGTTCAATACTCAACCCATTCTGAGTCGTCAAATATATGGTACAGAATCTAAATACAATCTTTCATATCAAACGGTCGTGCAAAATACGATCACACAACTGTGAGTGTCAATACAAACATGTAAAAAATATAAACATTCAAACTAAGTCCTCATTACATTTATTATCACACTATTTTTAAAAAAAATAGTGAAAACTTCTACAGCTTTAACTCGGACCATCACTCCATTTCCCGACTAGTACCCGCGATATTCTCATTTTCTGAAGAGAACATTGGAAGAAAAGGGTGAGCTCAACTAGCCCAGTAAAGAATATTATGTCTAAGATAATGAAAAATAAATTATCATTAGCCTTCAATAAATCAGATAAAATATTATGGACAACAAATTTTAGATCAATATTCGCATTCGAAAATAACAATTCATTAGAAGAGTTAAGTAGAGAATGAAATCTACTATCTTCTATGATTTAAAAGTCCATCATCAATATTTTATCCCTGTAATATCAATCAATATACATCTCGAATCAAATATTCATCTTTTGCACTACGGGCCAAATATATTCATTTGTATCACCAGTTAGTCATGTTCATCTCGACACCTGTCCATCTTTGCACTACGGGCCAATGATATTCATCAGGTAATCATTCATCTTTGCACTACAGGCCAAAGATATTCATCAAGTAATCATTCATCTTTGCACTACAAGCCAAAGATATTCAGTTATATCACCATTTAGGACCGAGGATGATGAAAAATAATACGAATAGCGAATCCAGTGAGATAAAGGACAAATATTAGAGAATTTATCTAGAGTTCAAGAATGAAGATCAAAACCTGGATCTAATCAAAGAAAATTTGGAAGAAAAAAAATATTTTTTTACAGTTAATAGTACTCCGTGAATAGTAACTTGTGAATAGTAACTCGACATGAAAAGATAAAAATTTCACAATGAAAGTTCAGACCAATATTCCAGTGAAATGATATTAAATGAAGCGCAAAACTCAAGGAATTTCTGATCATTTCAAGAATTATAGAAGCAATACTTATCCTAGTAAGTTTAGAGTTAAGAATCTGAAATGAAACAATATACGAAACTGCAATTGGATTTTCACCCGTCAGGCGATAGTCCGCTCAGACAGATTATTTTGACAATTTAATAACAAATGAATATAAAGAATTATTCACCAAGCATGTGGTAGTTCGCGTAGACAAGTTATTTCCATAGAATAATAAAGAATGAAATAACAATAGGATTTTACCATGCATGCGGTAGTCCGCGTAGACAGGTTATTCCAACAGAATAATAAAGAATGGAATAACAACCCTTACGAGTATTGAAAGAAAATAACTCTTTTCATGAATACGAAAGAAATAATACCCATTACCTTAAAAATTTGGAGACTGCACTAGTGTACTAGCAGAATACTCTTCTTCTTTCTCTCTTATTCTTTCTATACTTTCTCTCTCTATAGCTTTAATGAATTGGTGAAAAATAATGAAGAAATGAGCTTCTATTTATAGGCTCGACAGAGTAAGGGTAAAATAGTCTTCTTGCCATAATTTATGACATCATCGCTTACATCATCGATCCTATGACATCATTGCTTACCTCATCGCTCCGATGACACCCTTGCCTCATCGCTCCGATGTTATCATTGTTTGCATCATAAGAGTTCTAATTCAATTTGCACTCTTCCGCCTTTGTTTAACTTTTATACTATGAATTTACTATAATAATATTATCATTCTAATTATAAAAATCATACTATTATATAATCACATCATACTACTATAATGTAATATTATAATAACATATTTGAATAAATTATTTTATCAGAAAAGATAAAATACTAACTTTCAACTAATGTCACATGCTAAAAATTCTTCTGTTAAAAATCCACATTGAATATATATCAACAATTAATTATTTACAAATAATATTACAGAACTACAATATTGACAACCAGGTCGTTCCCAGGAAAGAGGGGGCCTTCCAATAAGGATATCTCCTTACTAACGCGCAATTAATCAACCCCTTTCCTAGACAGAACTTCCTTAGACATTGTCAATAATGCTATCTAATAATGTTATTCAAATAATATGAATTATTGATTTGATAATTTGAAATACTGTGCAATGACAATTATTGAATCACTAATGCAAAATAGCAAAGTAGCACTTATTGATATAAAATATCAACGTAGCAAATATTGAATCAATAAAATATTATGCAATTATTGAATCAATAATATAAAATATTGAACAGTAATTACTATAACAATAATTGAGTAAGTGCCTTCCTATGTAAGAATCAATAATTTAAAATACTGTGCAATACTGTGTGCTACTATGCAACACCGCGTATTACTGTATTTTAACCACCGGGTATTTCAACAGTACTAACGGTAACAACTACGCCGTTATTTTATAAAAAGGTTATTTCTGTCACTTTCTATAGCCGACAGTTATTCCGTTGTGGGGCCCACAAATGGTTGCTCCGTCGTACGAATATTCCCCGATAACAAGAATATTTTACGACCAAACGAATATTCCCCGATAGCAATGAATATTTTATAATCACTTGCTTATTTTGAAATATTTGCACATTTTACTCATAACTTATCACATTTATCAAATCAACACCTTACTGTTACAAAATAATATATAAAGAAATTTAAATCTTTATTCATAAAATTTGGGATCTTACATATGACCCATATTAAAACAGAATAATTAAGCCCCTCATTGTAGCACAACTCCAAGTTCAAACTCAACTTGAGAAAGCACCACTCCTAAAAAAAGCCTTCAATGTTTACCCCATGTCCTTCCCTCACTCCAAAAAATGGGTTGACTAGATTGGACTCATAACTATTTGGTTTCAACCCATATTAAAAATAGGTTATATAGTTTGTAAACCAAAATCAACCCATAACCATATTTTATAAAACAAAACCAACCCATATCCATATTTTGCCACCTCTATATATGACCAATTTATGCCATTTAGGGATTCGTCCATGTGTGATGTGCTTAAATATCTTGAATGGTATCCATGTCCCTAATGCATTTATATTAATATTTATATTGGTGTTATTTTCATTGATAAAGTATTCAACTATTGAATTGTGATGTGAATGATATTAAATGATACATATAATTTTTATTTTATGTTATGTTATGTTTGTTCAATAAATGTGCATTACTAATTAATTTTTGTCTAATCTAAAAAGGCTATAGCGACGGTCGTTGACTGTCGCAATAGGGTTCAAAAATATTAAAGCCTATACTTACGATCATGATTGTCGCTATATACATTAATAACTACGATTATAACTGTAGCAATAGTCCCTAGTGACAGTTGGTAAAGAGAAAACACGATTTTGGCATGATCTATAGTTATAGTCGTGATTGTCGGTAAAGGCTTCTAAGATTGTAGCTAAAGGATTTAGCCATGTGACTTACGACGAGGGTTAGCGACCGTTGGTAATACCTATAGCTTCGGTCATAAGTCCTATAGCTATGATCGACAACCCTCGCTATAGGCCTTTTTTTTTCTAGTAGTGGCCCTCGTGCCCCCGATCCTGTGTGTGGGTTTGGGATCGATCATCTGTCTCGCGTTTATGAGGGTTGTGGGTCTTCTGGCTTGTAGAGAATAGTTATCGTCGAACCGGAGCCATCTAAGATTTTACTAGAACCGATTTATGGTTGTTAGGTCTGACCTTATTTTTGACTGACTTGTGGTCCTGATGTGTTGCCAGGTTGATCGATGACCTCTCTTGGTCAAGAATTACCCACCATCCGTTTAATTTGAAAGTAGATTGGTGATTAAAAAGTAACACTAAAACAATGTCTTCATTCTAGCGTCAATGTTAATGCTGAAATATGTCCACTCGCCAAATCACCAAACAGTGAACCTAAAACCTGGACAGAGAACAAATAAACACATCAAAAAGCTTGACGGTCTGGGCTGCCGGAAGATAGTCCCGATGTGAAAATAAGTACTAGTCAAAAACGTCAACAATGAAGATATGTAATTGCTTTAGTCATTTAGAGTAATAATGTGTGTACCTTGAACTTGGATTATCCTTATTTATAGTTTGATCATACTGCCCCAATTCACTACGTCCGTCCCTGAATTAGAATAGGAAGTCCCATAACTAAATAGGATTTGACTTCCTCATAAATAGGAAGTCAAATCGGACAAAGAAATTATAAGTCAACTTGAACTGTAACCCTTTTAGAATATTAAACTTCTTATTGTCAATGTAACCATCTAATCACGTGACGCGAATCCCCCGAATCTCTTGGACCCACCAAACCACATTCCAACTAGTAATAATAAATACTTCATCCGTTCCAAAATAACTGCTTAGTTTTGACTTTTTAAAGTCAAATTGACTATTTTTTAAATCTATTTTTTGTACCATTTTTGCCGAATATAGGTGTAGAGGTTATAACAAAAAAAAGTATATACAATTTACTACTAATACCAATTTTTATAATGTTAAAAATATATTTATACATGCTTAATTATTAATTTTAAAAATAGTCAATTTGACTAAAAAAAATCAAAATTGAACAGTTATTTTGGGACGGAGGAAGTATTACATTTTAATTTGTGACATTTGTTATAATTAATATAAAATAATTATAAATAAAATAATAAAAAAAGGAAGATATGTGAAACTTATCTTAACCGACTCCTTTAATGACCTACTCTATGAAATGGAGGAAGTACTCGTTCATAAGGTGTGACATTGATCCCTTCCGGAAACCACGCGGAACTCAAGTCCAAGTTTGCAACGACCAAGGGGAATGGACTATATTAATAAGTGGGACCTTAATCATTGTCCTCCACACCAAACACTATGAAAAGGACATTTTGAAGTAAATTCAACTCACAAACTCATTGTCTTACAAAAAGGCAGAAACAAAACTAAAGGGGTGGCCTAATAGAAAAAGGGTAAAATGTAATTATCTATGTTGTGAGAGGTGAAGGACAATAGAATCTAATTAATATCAACCTATATTCTGATATCAACCAATTTACCTTACTTGTGAATGATTACTATTATTCATGTTTCGTCTTGATTAAAAAAATAGAAAAAAAATAGAATAGAGAAAAAAATAAAATAATTCATTTCATTTTATTCTAATTAGGATGAGTCATTCTATATCTTTTTTAAGAATAAAATTCATAAATTTAAGAGGAATGTTAATGGTTCATTCCATTCCTATTAAATAATCAAACACAATTTTTTGTATTTCATAAAAATAAGTAATTTTATTCTCACAGTCATTCATCCAATTCATACGTAATATCAGAGTTTATAATACAATTTTGTACCATAAAATGATGAATGATTACAAGTTCCTCAACAAGAAATAGAGAAATCATTGAAGTGAGTATATAATATTTATCCGATATTCAATAAACAATAAATTGTCAAGATTCGCACCTATATCAAGAAAGAGAGATCATTGAAGTGCGTATATTTGAATCGATTTTATGTCATTCAAATAAAATTATAAAATAAAGTAGTTCAAACTAATGAAGTCATTCACCACAAACAAAAACAGCTTAAATATACTATAAATTTTAAGTTTTTTTGTATTTTAAAACTTAAATATTAATTTTTTAATTTTAAAATATTAAACTTTAACAAGTTTACTAGCCTCGTGCGAAGCATGAACAACATTGATAATAATTGATAATGTTAATGATTAAGACTATATAGTATGCATGTCCTTGCAAAGCAAATGCATTTTTTTCCTTACTAGGTTATTTATTTAAATAAAAAATTATCACATATTATATGTAAAATTAAGTAACAACTTATAGTACCACGAAATTAAATTATTATGCACTTCAAAATTTTCAAGAATTGTTAAATATACATGATTTGTCACAAACCTCCATCAATATCAAATATAGTACTCTCCACGTGTCAAACTATAAATTATTATTGATTTTTTAAAAATTAATTTGAGATATTTCAAATCCAAATTTATATGATATTACAAATATGCAACAATAAAATATTATAATTAGCTTAATTGTTAGATAATTTATAGGCTAAAATTAAAAAAATTTATATCAATTATGAGTTTGAAAATGTCCAAATAATTTTTAAGAAGTCAATAATAATCTTATTTTGAAACAAAATGAGTCCATAAACTTAACCAAAATCTCATATAATAACAAAATCTTGCATATTATGCACTTTAAATAGTTAGAATATTATGCACTTTAAAGATTTAGAGAATCAATATATAGATTACACAAAAAGAAAAGGAAAAGGGGAAAAATCTTGTTGGAGGAGATAACATGAGTTTTTAATATGTTAAGTATGCTTTAGTTATTAGATAAAATTTTTAGAATTTATTTTTATAAATAAATCAAAAAAGAATATCCATTTCTTGAGTCAAATCATGACCAACAAAAAAAAATCCACTTAACTCAACTAACTTTTTTCGTTGTTGTTCTTATTATATATAGTATAGATAAATATGTAGGATAATATTTAATTAAAATTCTGAGAAGATAATAATAGTTATTAAATTACTAAATGTTTATTTAAATAATAAATTGTTAAATTATATATTTTAGGTTCTTTCGATCAATTATTAAGTTAAGCATTTGAATAGAGTGTGGATTTACTTAGTTAAAATTATGAGAAAATAATTATTTTAATTTTATTTAAGTTTTGGAATTCTATATTAGAGTTTAATATTAATTTTTTTGAAATTCTAATCTGAATAGAATTATAAGCTCAAGTTTTAATAAGTTTTAATTTAGTTATGACAATTAGTTGATAATGAATCTACTATAATTTTCAATTAATTTTATAATTATTATGTTTTAAATTTTTTACATATATTATTAATAAATTAGTCATATGATTTCATAAATTTTCAATTTTTAATGAATATAATTTTGTTAGAGCATTAATTTAATAATAAAATTCATGACTACTATTAATATAATAAATCGTTGGATATATTAAGAGATTTTTTAAAAATTTTAATATCGTAATAAAAGTATCCTACATAAAATTTATTAAGATATATTATCTTACATAAAATTGTGTTAAAAAATTGTAATAAATTTGTAGAACTAAAAATAAAAATTCTTTTGAAAGTTATTCCTTTTTCTATTAAAAATACTTTTATGGTAACTATAGACGCCCAGAATTTTGCTTTATTTTGACTAACCTTACAGGAGGGTAAAATCGTAATTTAACCCCAGAGACAACCACGCGGGAGGACTAAGGCATAATTTCACCCCGGAGACGAGCCAGTTGACTATTCTCGGGAACCAGAAGATACATTACAACTAATTGCTGTTAGGTTTGTATATAACGCGATTACGTAATCAAGTCACATAAACATAGCCGAAATGCGATAAAAGAGAGTTTTTAAAATTTTATACAAATCATCACCATGATCATACTTTATGTATAATTATCAATTCAATAGAAAATAGATGGAGATCAGATTTATACCCTTGTAGAAACTAGCTTCCTCAGTTACGAATTCAACTTTAATTCCTTTTTACGTTCAACTTGAATCCACCAGGTTTGATTCCTTTATTTGATCAACGTTAACCACCCAAGCATTTGGCCTTTAGAAGTGATCCACCAAGGAAGAACAAGTATTCAAGAAGATGGGTATTTGGCTAAACCCTAGTTTCTATTTCTATAGAATAAGTTTACTCTCCCAACTCTTGGAATTGTTGTGTAACTTGTGTAACCCTAATCTATAATAAGACTTTCTTATTTATAGATGTAGGTAACCCTCCTAAACAATTTAGGATCAGAGTTTTATTTTAATTAATTATGTTAGTTCCCAAAAGCACATTAGTTATCTAGAAGGGGGGTTGAATAGATATTTTAAATCTTCCTTGTTTAAAATACTTAATCAGTATTGATGATACTAACTGCAGCGGAATATATGATTTGTTCCCCTTTACGATATTGCAGATATGGTATGATAAGCAGTTATAATAGATATGACAATTATAGCAGATAATGAGAGACAATGAGACACAAGGTTTTAAGTGGTTCACAGCACACAAGGCTCCTAATCCACTCTTCTACTCCACAAGTAGGAAATCCACTAAGGATGTCTTCTTATAACTAGATCACTTAGATCCCTTTAAGGCCAGCAGCCCTGGAACTTCACTTAGTTCACTTTTGAACTCTTCAAGTCCTCTGACTTGAATCTGCTCTTAGTTCACTTTTGAACTCTTCAAGTCCTCTGACTTGGATCTTCACTTAGTTCACTTTTGAACTCTTCAAGTCCTCTGACTTGGTACCTCACTTGGATTTGCAGTAGTTGTTTGAGGTGTGCTACTAAGTTGCAGTTCAGTATCTATCTCTTAAAGGCTGAGTAGCAAAGCAAGCTTTCCTCTTTCAGGATCGTAGTGTTGATCGTTGAGTGTTCTTGACCTTTTTTCTTGATAATCTTTCTTTTTGTGTCTTGCTTGCTTAGTTTGAATCTTTGTTGGATGTCCTTATAAAAGAGTCATTCAAAAGTATCCGTTTGAATGCTCCCGTTGCTGCATTTAATGCTTCAGACGTTTCTATGCAGTTGATATTGACATATTGCTTTTCTGCGGCACTGCAGACTGGCCCACTGACACAGCAGACTGTATCTTTCACCTAACACCTGAAAAGGTGCTTTCTGAAGGCAGCTTTAGTCCTTTCCTTAGCTTCTTCAATACACTTCTTCGATTTGAACTAAGGATGAATATGGAAGTATTGGGACTATCACTTTGTCAACGGCCATAAGCCTTTCTTCATTTGTTGCTCTTCCTCCCTCCATCAGAACTAAGATCTTTGATGCTGACTGGAGGAACACTACGATTATGGTCATTGTGACATAATCTTTGTGTGTTGGCTTTGCACAGCTTGATTCAGACTTGATCGTAGAGAACACTACGATTTCTCTTAAGCTCTTGGTAGACTACGATTACTTGCTTGCTTGTCTTGCAGACTCCACACTTCCGATAGCACACTGCGATTCTTAACTTGGCTCGACAGATGCTCTTCAACTTTATGAGTCTCAGTGTGGCTTCTAAGGCAGACTACGATTCTTTGATGCTTTCACTTAAGCTCAACGGATCTTGCCTTGACCTCTGCAGACTTGATTCTTTGGCAGACTACTATTCTGGACATCTTCATTTAAGTTTTATGATTCTGCCATTTCTTCTGCAGACTCGAATCTCTTGGCAGACTACGATTCTTGATATCTTCGTTTAAGCTCCACGATTCTGCCTTGTCATCTGCAGACTCAAATCTCTTGGCAGACTACGATTCTGGATGTCTTCGTTTAAGCTCCACTATTCTGCCTTGTCTTCTGCATGCTACCTTTGACAGACTACGATTCTGTCAAGGCTTTAACTTTTACAGCTCAAATAGATCAACCTAACAAGTTTGATCTTTTCTTCTATACATTTATTTACATAAATGATAAACATTAAAGCTCAGATCAACCTAACAGTTTTGATCTATCATCTGAGTCCTTGTACAATGATTCTCTTAAAGGCTGTACAGTTAAGCATTTATATTTACTTTCAATATCAAATCTGAATATGCAATTCCCAACAATCTCTCCCTATTTGATGTTGACATAATCAAGGAGATTTAGATCATAGCATCATTTTCTAAATGCATAATGCTAGAAAGTAAATATGACTTAGTGTTTCAGTGAGCAGCTAAAATTTCTAGAGAATAAGCATGAATTTATTGATGTTTGAAGAGATATTATAATCTAGCATAGAAACATCAATACACAGTTACGTTTGGACTTATCTCTATTTTCTTTGCCTCTTTGGTTTGGGAGGATTGGCACGCTCTGCACTTTTTCTTCTTTTCGAAGCTTCATTTCTTCTTGTAATGTCCTCTAGTTCATCTCTAGTTAGTGGTTCCGAATGATCATGTCTGTTCATAAAGATATGATCTCCGATTGGCATACTGAAACCAGTAGAGGTTACACCTCGTGAGCTAGAGGCTTGACCTTGGCTTCGTTGAGTAGGTTCAGCTATGAGAAGACTTTGATCAAATCGTGGAGGCTGAAGATCAGGACTTCTGAGATTGCCACCACCACTCGATGATTGACCAATGTGTGTTTGTTGCCTCTGCGGTTGTTGTTGCCTCCTGCTTCCTCCTCTCTGCCTCTGTTCCTATTATCTCCTTCCTGATTATTCTCCCCCTTTATGTCAGCATTAAGGGTTCGAACATCTTCAGATAGGCGCTTAATTTCTTCAACCAGCTCATGCATCTGTGAGTGGTTTTGAGAAGTATCACTACGGTTTTCAGCAACTCGAGCCTCAGTGCGTCTCTGCTGTTCTTGAATCTATTCCATTTCACCGTAGTTTTGATTTAGTTAAGTCATACCAGAGTCTTGGAAGAATTGAAGTGAGTTACGTAGTTCTGAAATTTGTTTAATCATCCGTTCATTCTGAGATTGCTGGTTTTTCTGCATGATTTCCATAGCCTCCTTGTGTTTCTTTGTAACACCAAAGTGAATAGCATCTCTTTGATTCAGACTGTCAGCCATTTCCTTTATAACCTCCTTCAGCTTCTTGGTTAGTTCGGTTGCCAATTTTTCTGGTAAAGGCTTGACTGATTCTATGATATGGTCAAATCTCATGTGAAGTGCTATAGAGTGAGCTTCAAGAAACTCGCATGATTCTGATCCAATTTGGTTTAAAGCTTCATTGAGCTCTTCCTTCGTTGGAATAAGAGACAATTTATTTAGGATCCGTCGTGTCTCAGGAGGAGGAGGAGTTGTTGTAGTGTGTTCATCTCTCCTAGATATGCTTGCAAGGGCAAGAGTCGTATCGAAATATTCATTGCTGGAGGATGATGGGATATCGTTTTGAGTCAGAGGGGTTTGCGTCAGTGTTTGCTGTATAGTTGTTTCTGATTCGTGGAGCAGTTCTGATGACTCTACGGTTACCGAATCAGTTTGGTCATTAAGCACAGATAGGTGTTTATCGCCTTGAGTGGATGTCTCAACGTTTGAGTTGACGATCATTTCTTCGACGATTTCAGTGATGTGCTCAAGAACCATTGGGTCATAGACATTTTGCTTGACGAGGGCACGTTAATCATTTGGTTCCTCAGTCACAGAGTTTTGGGACTCTGTAATTGGAAATTAATTAAGTGGGTGAAGAACCACTTCCATCCATTTTGGCAGTTCATAAAATTCGTTGAAGTGCAATGATGGAGAATGGTTGATAATGTAAGAGAGAGGAGTGGAATGTACCTCATACATAGATCCTGAAGTTGATTTATTTGAAATCAGCTTCTGAGCAAACTCCCTCTCTTTTGGAAATCCCTGGACTAGCACTGAGACTGCTGGATATGCCTTGAACGTCCAGAATATGTGATCCCAGTTGTCGACGATCAGAGCTCTATGATAAGGCATTATAGGCAAGTAGTTGAACAGCTGTGTATAGTTGGCTGCTCTTTATGCATTCTTGCTTATAGCTAAGATCTCAATATCATCATCTTTTTTTTCGCCACTCCCTTCATCATGGACTTGCACCACATCATTTATCTCATCACCATCAGCAATTCTCACCACCTCTGCATCAGCAGACTCTACGAATTCTTCATTTACTGGAGAAACTTCAGGAATTTCTTTTGATGGCTCCCCCTCAGCCTCTGCATCCTCTGTTTCCATTTCTTCTAACTGCTCCCCCTCAGTTGAAGTAACATCATTTGGGTTTATCATGTCAACTTATGCCATACCCCTTTTTGTCGTATCTTCTTCCGATAATTCATTATCATTAGCACCAGCATCAGATATTTCCATATCATCTTAATCATAGCTTGATCAGGTGCATCAGAGTTGTCTACATTTCTCATGTAAGTTATTACATCTTCAATGACTCTGATCTCATGTTGAGTTGGACCAGATGTTTTAGATTCAATGACCTGTTCAGCAGCCTTTCTCTTGTCATTCTCTTCATTTGTAACAGCATGTTTCTTAGCCAACTTCCTCATTTTCTTCTTTTCCTTGTGCGAAGCCTTCATATCTTTTTCAGCTTCATCCCTGATAATTTGCTTAGGCTGAGGAGCTGGAGTAGTTTCTCCTTCTTCAGTGGCAGTTAATCTAGACTCTACGATTTGGGTTGACTCCACAATCGTAGTGAGTGAAGACTTCTTTGCTCTTTTGCTGTGTTTCATCTTTTGTTGATGCTCAGAGCTGTCTTCAGCCTTTTCTTCACTCATCACTTTCCTCTTCTTCTTCTTCTTTTCTTTCAGAACCTTCTCTGGTGATTCAGAAATGATAACTCTGTTGGAGATAAGATTTGTGAACTCAACATCAGTACCAGGATCCTCCTGGAGTGCATCAATGGTTGAGCCTTGAGGCTCTTTAGTCGCTTAAACATTTTCATGCATTTTCCTTTTCCCTTTACTCCTTTTGGACAGAGCTTCAACTTTATCTTGGTTGACCGCTTCCTCTTCTTCACTGTCCTCCTTTACAGCAGATGAAGTTGCTGACTTCATCTTCACATTTTCTGCTGGATTCCTCTTCCAGTTCTGGAACAGTTGTTGAGTCATCTTTCTGTTTGGATTGATTGGAATACCTTCATTGTTCCCAATTTTGTCACCCAGAGCATGCTGAATAATGATGCTGATGAACCTCCCATAGGGCATTTTGGCAGTGCTCTTGGTCTTCTTTGGACTTTGCATCCATTTTCCTATCCAATCCATCAGCAAGGCTCCATAGTTGAGTTTGATTCTGAGGCGGATGGCTGTCATGAGCTTCAGTTGCTTTTCGTTGACCGAATCATGACTAGAGCTCTTGCAACATATGCACTTCCCAACAATGTTGGCTAGAAATTCATATTCTTGGGGGAATTCTTTCTTCTTGTAACCATGATGTATTATTTTAATGTATACTTCACATACATAGCATCATGTAGCTTATATATTTTAATCAATCTTAATATATGATTTCTATGTGTAGTATAATCACATTGCACTATATAATATAGTTTATATATACTTGCATGGTCACACTTAAGTGCTTCACTACACTATATAATATAGTTATATTCCATATACTTTATATTTTTAATTATTGCATACTTGCACATAACAATTAATATATTCTTATTATATTAATAACTTACTTACTTGTTTTATCATTCATAATGACAATTAATCAATTAATAAAATATTAATTAATTCATCCCTCATATATCAATATAATCATTATTAACACTTAATTAATATTCATAGGATTAATTATCACATTAATAAATATAACTCTTATTATATTTATAAACAAGTTGCTTATTATTATTCTATTATTTGTAATAATAATAAATCAACAGAGTATTATTATATTTCTCATAATAACAATTAACAATTAATATAGATTAATTGTTCACTCAATAATTCCTTCGTTGATTAATATAATCATTAATATTTCTCATCACTGTGCCACACAAGGCATTCAACGAGTTTATCGCAAACTCCATATTTTCTCAATTATCATAATTATTCAATTTAATATAATTGAGTTAACTCATCTCATAACACAAAATCATTTATATTCAAATAAATTCTCATTCCCATTAATATATTCATTTAATATTATATGAAAATTCTCGGGTATTACAAGATATCACAGATTGTCCACGTTTGGATCTGCTGGGGATGACGTTCTCCGCGATAGCTTTGTAGATTCATTTAATAATATATGTTCTTTGCTGGGGCTGAGCCAACGGCTAAAACTGCTTCGGTCAGTACCCGAACTTCGCTGGGGTTGAGCCAACGGCTGAAACTGCTTCGGTCAGTACCCGAACTTCGAAAAATGATATTTTTCTACAGTTTTGCGCAATTCTTGCGCAGTTTTTCCGCAGTTTGACTTGTTGATCCTCGAACAAGGCTCCAAGATGAATACCAAGGTTCTTCGTGGAATTTCCCTTTTCGTCAGGATTACGCTGCTTAAACGCAGGATTTCTGGCCAAACCGCTCAATCGCGTAGCAATTTCTCTTCAAATTTGAATTGGCAGCCCATTTAAACTCCGTTTTGACTCGAACCGAATCGGGCCCGGGGGAAGTGGGACCCACCTGGGCTGCAGCAGGTGGAGGTGCGGCTACCTGGCCTATTTAATATGCTGCGGGATTTTAATTTTGCAAGTTTCTTGTTTTGAGTTTCGAAAGGATTCCGATCTTCTTTTTCAGATCTACGGAGCTTGGACAGCTATTTTCTGAATCCGTCAGTTCCTACGCGTTCAGCGCAGCGCAGGTAACGTTTTACATGCTTTTTTCATAGTTTTTGACAGTTAAAAGCAGTGCGAACCGCCTAGGGTGCTTTTAGACGCAATGCATGAAAAATGTATGCCTATATGACCTGTAAAAAATTTTCTGACTACATATGTATGCATATCTTACTGTAATGCAAGTTGGGATGTAAGAAAATTTAGGTTCTGAGGTAGTCAATTTTTGTACTTTTTGATCAGTTTAGTCATCCTTTTTGAGGCCTAGTGAGCCTGGATTTTCAACTAAAAATGTCCATGGTAATTTGGCTACTATGTGAGGTTGATTTCTGATTTTTTCATAAATATGAACTATTTTTATTTTTGGATAAGTGTGCTACTGAATGGCCACCTAAACATGCCTGTGTGCATGTGGACAGTCCATTTTACAAAGAAGACTCTGGCAAAAATTTTCCAAAATCATAGGCTTTAAAAAAACATGCATTTTTGACTCTGTGGGGAAATTTTTTACTGACCCATACAGGTTTTGAGTTGCTAGGTTTTGAAAAAATGCAGTTTTGACTTTACTGGATATTTTTGACTGACCCATGCTTGTCTTAGGACCTAGAGATATATGCTGGACTGATTAAAAATGATAAGCCACATGTTTTAGGCTTACCGCACCCTTTCTGAGGTGATTTGGAGACTTGTTGTCGTAAATGGATCATGATAGACCCTGCAGTTTCAGTAGGGTCTCCTCGGGTATTAGACGTAGGAGGGCTTCTGCTATGCCACAGCCACGACCGGCTAGGACGCCTCGTAGACTGGTAGAGGGCAGGATTCATCCAACATAGGACGAGCAGCCATTGGATATTGATGATGAGGAGGCTCCGTTTGCCTTTCCTGCTCCCGCTCAGGCTCCACGTGCGGAAGACCCAGGCATTGCTGTGCCTACTCAGGAGCTACTGGGCGACTTGAGTTGCCATCCTTAGAGATATCTTCACACCAACGAGGTGACTTGAAGTCTTTCTTCTCTCTGGATTCTTTTCTTCCTTCTTGCCATTTCGGGGCTCAAGTTTTTGACTTGGGTTGGGGTTTTTTTTTTATGCAGGTTTCCGGCTTTACGCAGCCTCGAGGGAACTGGTTTAGCGTGCACTCCCTGTATCACACTTTGCATGAGGATTATAGGGAGATTGTAGATGGCTGGGGATTTCAGGCCTTTTTCTCGATCCTTCCTCGCCGTTGCCCCAGGGGGTATATAAGGGCTTTGTTTGAGCACTGGTTCCATCAGACTCAGTCCCTTCATTTGCTGGATTATGAGGTGATGATGACTCCTATGGACTGGAGATTTATCACCGACATTGAGTTTGAGGGCGAGTCAGTGCCTGTCATGATTAACATTTTGCCCGCTATCGTTCGGTGCCTGCTGGGAGTCCCGACGACGGCATTCAAGGGTCTAGCAGTCCGATCTGGTCCCTTGAGTATAGATGCCCAGGATGGGACTTTGCAGTTGCCTCAGCCTGATGACCAGAGGGCTAGAGATCGTATTTTGAGGCGATTATTTTTGTCGATCATCAGGGGTTATTTCGTGGCGGATAACTCGTCTACTGTGTCCTTCGCTTTGATCAGCGCCACTCGACATGTAGAGCGCCTCAGTGACTATGATTGGGGCTCCTATACCTTTGCCTATTTTCTCCGAGGCATGCGCATACTTTTAGAGGGTACGACGGAGGCTTGGTTAGGATTTTACCCATTCCTGCTGGTGAGTACATCTTTCTGTACCTTTTTTATTTTAGTATTTTTGTCAGTCTTGATCACTGAGGACTTTTGGTATTTGCATGGTCAGCTTTGGGCATTTGAGAGGCTTCCTTGCCTACAGCCCACTACCGCTTTAGGTCTGGAGACCTATCCTCGAGGAAGGAGATGGCATCACTCCACTTTGATGAAGGTCCCTGTTGCTGAGGGATTCACTCATGCCCGTCTACAGTTGGAGCTTTTGACAGCGGATTTGATCACCTGGACGCCATACACATCCGAGCACTTGACCGTCGGATTCGAGGGAGGTATCCTTACTGGTCGGGAGTTTGACTTATCGACCCGCAGGGTACCGTTTTTGAAGGAGGGAGGCTGGGAGCTCTATCTTGGAGAGTATGCTATTAGGAGCCTCACGGGGGAGATCCGCATTCCCATTATTCCTCCAGCTTGGCATCATTGGGCATTGACTGTGCCTTTGATAGACATCCCTTTGGAGGGCATTGATGGCTTCACCCTATCAGAGGGTCCTACAGCCAGGAGTCATTTGGCAGATGGTGGAGCTCTCAAACTATTGGAGCTCAGACTTGGGCAACCCAGTTTATGGCAGACATGGTGCCAGGATCTGTGATGATGATGGATTGGATAGCTTGCCTCAGGGAGCCGACTCATACAGACCAGATAGCATATCTAACCAGGGAGTTGGAGTAGGCTCTTTTCTTTATCAGGCACCTTGGCCGAGATCCATCAGAGGCATCTTCTTTTGACCCATCCAGCTCAGGAGCAGATCCCTCTTCAGGTCCATTTAGCAGCAGCTATACAGGGGCAGATCCTCCCTTATATTGCCTAGATATGCCTGATCCTAGCAGCTTTGTGCAGACAGAGGAGATGGAGCAGGTTGATCGATTCGACATTGATGTCTACGACTTCCTCTGATAGCTATTGGAGCTATACTTTTTGGTCAGCCACTGTTTTGGCTATTCGACATTTGTGCCATTATTTTGATAGACCACTGTAGTAGTTGGGTGGTGGTGCCCCATTTTCCCTGTATTCTTCCTTTCATTTTGTATAAGGATACAAGGATGGTGTATGCAGTAGATAGATTTTTATAGATATTTTTGCTATATCTTATCTTTTGCATTATGTTTATATTACTGTCATCATGAATGTATTATGTCTTGTGTATGCATTCAGACAGTTGTGTTTTGACTTGACCTTTGGACAGTCTTGTGGTACGATGCTACAGATGACGTCGTCTGCAGTCAGTCGTATTGAGCATTTACAACCATTTATGGTGGCAGCATCATTGAGGTCCTGGTATGATAGTCTGCCCTTTCCTGCTAGGGGGACAGTGGACCAGATGTTAGGGCATTCATTGGCCTTTGCGGATTTTTGGGTTCCGGTCAGGTTTGTTAAGGGCCTTCTACCCTGCTGGATTACCGACAGACAGGTGTTCCGCTTCGGGCGGCGTGAGATGACGCCGACTTTGGAGGAGTACCAGAGATTTATTGGCTTAGATTTAAAGTTGTCGTGCACTCGAACGGCGATTAGTGATATGAGGAGGCCATTTATCAGGCTGTCCAGTCTCCGTTAGAGTGTAGTCATGGATGAGATAGTTTCGGGGCACGTGATCTCTATGGACTTCTTGATTGAGTGCTTTGGCGAGCTTGACAGTTATAATCGCCACGTCGGAGATTTCGGTTGTTCACCAGAGGCATGACATGCGGCCAGGATAGACATTCTACTGATGTGTGTTGTGGCATACGTCTACATGCCATTGCGATTGGATCATCTAGATGTGAGATTGGTAGTAGTGGTTAGAGCCCTTAGACAGGGTAGCACCATCATCCTGATGATATTGGCTGAGACATTTAGGTCCGCCACGTATTGTAGTACCCATCCAGAGGGATTTTTTAGGGGCAGCTCAGTCTTGCTGTATATATGGCTGATGTCCCATATACGACCGATTGGATCCTTTAGGCCTAGGGGTTTTTTCTTTACTCACGAGACATCCAGAGCCTTCTCTTTTCAGCCTACGGAGTGCATTGATGCAGAGTCTTGGTCGACATTTCTGTCGGATATTGAGCATCCGTTTGTGACCTTGCCATGCTCAGGGCTAGCATCCTCATATAGCTTTATCACTCATGCATCTAGCCAAAATTATTTTCCCCTAGCGGGTTTGAGAGGAGTGACTACCTATCATCCTTTCGCAGTCATATGTCAGTTTGATTGGCTGCAGATTTTGCACCATTTCGAGGGGTCTGCTGATCATAGGATGGCATCTTCTTCCATGTCATCTGCCAACTTGGTCAGAGTATATGAGTGTTGGACTCATCGGGAGAGGGTTGATTTCTCTAGTAGCCATCCGGGCTGTTCTCCGGAGTATGCTGCGTGGTTGAAGGCAAAGATAGGAGTGGTAGCAAAGGCTTCTTCATCTCCTAGTGTGGACTCTGATGAGTAAGAACCGATGGAGGATCCAGATTCTCCTACCAAAGATGAGTTGTTCATGGGTTTGACCGCTGCTCTGGTTAGCGATTCCCCGACCATTCCTGTGGGGATAGATCTGAATTTATCAGACTCACTATTCAGGATGACCTTTGAGCGAGACTCGTCTAGAGCACAGATGTTGGCTGCCTTATCGGGCATAGATTTAGCTTTAGCTAACAAGGATGGTCTTAGGGCCGCTTTGGATACTGGATTGATTGAGTGGGACGAGCTCCGCTCTACTCTGGACACTGCAGTTGTAGATCGAGATGAGATTCACTCGGCTAGGGATGCAGCATATGTTGAGATCGAGGAGACTTTGATTGTTCGAGACGCAACTTTTGTGGAGAGGGATGAGACTATAGCTTCCCGTGACTTCCATATTGCTGATAGTACTACTCTTCGATCTTACACTCATGGTTTGATCACCGAGATGAGTGCTTATATTGATGACCACAGTGCCACCTTGCAGATGACTGTGGATGTTCTGAACCGTATGGAGACTGAGTAGACTGCATTTATGTCTGCTCCACCATCTTCAGAGAAAGATGTCATGCTGGCATTGCTGACCCGCTTATCCTTGGGTCCATAGACTAGCTTTATTTTTCCTGCACAGATTAGATCAATCATTTTTGTCATGTACAGGGCATCATATATATAAAGCAGTTTTATATATCAGAGAAATATATTTTTGATGCACTTCCCTGACTGGAGATGTATTGTCATTGCTGAGTGATTACCACTTCTTTCATGACTCGCAGTTGTTGATGTATCTTGAGCTTCTCCTTGATGGACTGACAGTTGAGATGTTAGGGAGTATCTCAGATGGGCCTGTTGACCAGGGCAGTTTGATAGGATTTAGCTTTTATTTATCTTTGGTGTCTTGGAAACTGGTCTTTTGTTTATTATTTTTTTCTTAAAGGTCAAACCGTGCCATAGATGGCTGCCTACGTACTCCCGGGTTGAGGGAGATCAGGTCATTCGTAGTTCTGGCTAGTGCTGGGGATGTAGATTTGAAAAGTATTTATCTTGGATTTTGAATTTGGTTTGATGAGTTTTTTGAGCTTTGATTTGGTTTGACCATACCAGAAATGGCTGCCTACGCACCCCCGGGTTGAGGGATATCAGGTCATTCGTAGTTCAGGCTAGTGCCGGGATGTAGGTTTGAAAAGTATTTATCTTGGATTTTGAATTTGGTTTGATGAGTTTTTTGAGCTTTTATTTGGTTTGACCGCACCAGAAATGGCTGCCTACGTACCCCCAGGTTGAGGGAGATCAGGTCATTCATAGTTCAGGCTTTCTAGTGAAAAACCCAACCTAATTTGATTTATAGGACCCGGATGCGGGTATGCATGTGCTTTAGACGTAATACCTTTTCACGATGTCTGAATTGATGATTTGGGAAACTCAGGTCCCATCCATCTCTTGCAGTTTGATAGCGCCCTCAGTCAACACTTCTTTGACAATGAAAGGGCCTTCCCAGTTTGGGGAAAATTTTCCTTTGGCTTCATCCTGATTGGCCAGGATTTTCTTTAGCACCAAGTCATTTTCTCTGAATTGCCGGATTTGGACCTTCTTGTTGTAGGATCTGACGATCCTTTGTTGGTATAACTGTCCGTGAAAAATGGCCGTAGCTCTCTTTTCATCTATCAGAGACAGTTGATAATACCGATCTTGCAACCATTGATCTTCATCTATTTGAGCGTCGATCAACACTCTCAAAGATTCCATCCCTACTTCTATGAGAAGGACTGCTTCCATGCCATAGACCAACGAGTATGGGGTAGCCCCAGTAGAGGTGCGCATTGATGTCCTGTATGCTAACAGAGTTAGTGGCAACAGGTCAGGCCAGTGATTGTGATTGGCGGATATTTTCTGCATGATCTTCTTGATGTTTTTGTTGGCCTCTTCAACAGTACCGTTCATCTTGGGCCGATAGATGACGGAATTGAGATGCTTGATGTGGAACTTACTGCACAGATCCATCATCATTTGATTGTTCAGGTTTTTAGCGTTGTCTAATACGATCACCTCCGGTTGTCCATATCGACAGACGACATTGTTTTTGATGAAGCTGATGATAACCTCTTTTGTGACTTTGGAAAAAGAGGCTGCTTCGACCCATTTGGTGAAGTAATCGTCATAGTGAAGATGAATCGATGACCGTTACTGGCTTGGGGTTCCACTGGACCTATTACGTCCATTCCCCACATAGAGAAAGGCTATGGTGAACTCATGTTATGCAGTTCATTTGGAGAAGCGTGAATGGCATTTCCATGTATTTGGAATTGAAAGCATCTCTTGACGTGATCATTGCAATCAGCTTTGAGCGAGATTTAGTAATGTCCTGTTCTGATTATCTTCTTGGCCAGCAGATGGCCGCTCATGTGTGGACCACAGACTCCGCCATGGACTTCATCCATTAGTCTTTGGGCTTGCTCATTATCGAGGCATCTTAATAGGCCTATTCCAGCATCCCTTTTATAAAGTGCATCTCCACTCAGATAGAACTTCATAGCCATTCAGAGAATCTATTTCTGCTCTGATTGGCTTGCACCAGCGGGTGTGGATCCATCACGGAGATATTCCTTGATGTCTTGAAACCAAGGCTGCTTGACAGGAGGTATTTCATCTGATACTTCTCCCACATAATTTCCATATGTCAGGACTTTCTGAATTGTGAACTGAATGTTAGGAAATCCACTCCTATCGAACATGCGGATTAATGAAGCCAACGTTGCTAATGCATCAGCAAAGTCATTCCGACCCCAAGGAATGTGAACGAAGGTTATTGCTTTGAATTCCCGAGATATTTTGAGGATTTGTCGATGGTAGGGAAGCAAATGCAGTTCTTTAGTGAGATATACGCCGATAGTTTGTCTGATGACCAGCTCAGAATCTTCGAAGACGAGTAGGTGTTTGATAGACATGGATTGGGCTAGCTTCAACCCCATGATACGGCCTTCATACTCGGCCGTGTTGTTGGTGTTGCCAAATTGAAGTTTGGTAGCCACAGGATATTAATCACCAGTACCAGAGATGAGGACTGCCCCAACTCTAGCACCTTCCATGTTTATCGCTTCCGTCGAAATATATTTTCCATAGTTGGACTGTATTCTTAGACTAGAGTTGTTGAATTGGCATGATCCCATCATCCGAGAAATATGTCTCCAGGGGCTCGAACCCTCCTGAAGGTGCTTCTGCTAATTGATTTGCAATGCCTTGACCCTTGATTGACTTCTGAGTCACGTAGACAATGTCAAATTGCTGTAGGATCAACTGCTATTTGGACAGTCGGTAATTCAGCATTGGTTTGTTGAATACATATTTGAGCGGATCCATGCGGGATATGAGGTAGGTCGTGTGCCCATGCAAATAGTGTTGTAACCTCATGGCGGCCCATGCTAATGCACAATATATTTTTTCGATCAAGGTGTACTTCTGTTCCCCACTGCTGAATCTTTTACTGATGTAGTAGATGGCTCTTTCCTTGCTACTATCATCCTTCTGTCCTAACTTGCAGCCCATTGCATTGGCATTGACGGACAGGTACATGAACAAAGGGACTCCCTCCCTTGGGGGTATCAGAACAGGAGCTTCAGTCAGCTATTTCTTGATGGCAAGGAAGGCTTGTTGACAATCCTCATTCCACGTGGTGGAGGAATTCTTCCTTAACAGCTTGAAGATGGGCTCATAGGTTGCTGTGAGCTGGGAAATGAATCTGCTTCTGAAGTTGATCCTTCCCAGGAATCCACGTATCTCCTTCTCTGTACGAGGTACATACATTTCAGTAATGGCTTTGATCTTGGCGGGGTTGAGTTCAATGCCCCGGTTGCTCACCAAGAATCCTAACAGCTTGCCTGCTTTGACGCCAAAAGCACATTTGGCAGGATTTAGCTTGAGGTTGTACTTGCGTAACCTGTTAAACAGTTTTCTGAGATGGTCTATGTGATCATCCTCTATTCGGGATTTGATGATGATGTCGTCAACATAGATTTCTATTTCTTTGTGCATCATATCATGAAAGAGGGCCATTATGGCTCGTTGATACGTTGCTCCGGCATTGATAAGGCTGAAGGATAGTCGTCGGTAGCAGAAAGTTCCCCAGGGAGTGATAAAGGCTGTCTCCCGATCTTCCTCAGCAACCATGATTTGATGGTAACCAGCAAAGAAATCCACGAAGGAATACATGTTATACTGCGCAGTATTGTCGATTAGAATGTGGATGAAAGGTACTGGGAAGTTATCCTTGAGGCAGGCTTTGTTCAAATCCCGGTAATCCACGTATACTCGTACCTTCCCACACGGTTTAGGTACGGGGACTATGTTTGATAACCATTCGGGGTAGGTTGATACCATGATGATCCCGGCTTTGAATTGCTTAACGACTTCTTCTTTAACTTTGAGACTCCATTCAGGTTTCAATCGCCTGAGTTTTTGTTTGACTGGTTTGAACCCTTCTTTGATGGGCATTCAATGGATGACAATGTCTGTGGATAGACCGATCATGTCTTTATGTGACCATGCAAACACATCCTGGTACTGTGTTAGGAATTCGATCAGGTCAGCTTTTTGATTTAGTGTGAGGTCTGAACCTATTTGGATTTCTTTGATGTTTTTGGAGGTTCTTATGTTGATGGTTGAGGTTTGGTCGAGGTTTGGTTTGGGTTTATCTTCGACCCATTCCTTAATCTCCTTTGGCACCTCATAGTCATCTTCCTCCTCTTAATCAATATCCATCAAGTCGAAGTTCAATTCTACATCCAAGTTAGAGTCATCTTGACAGGTTGGCATCTCATCAGTAGAGACACACACATCCAATGATTGGGTCCTGAAAAAAAAATGCTTTCATTAATAAATGCAACTGCTTAAATACACATGGCATTTGCAAAGCATGACAAAAGTTACTGCTACATCTGTGCAATCAAAAGTAAGCAGTAAATGAAAGCATGATTAAGGGCAGATGTACTCTCTGCCCCTTTACCCTTTTCAACTTAGGCAAGGAACACTGCTCCAGCTGTCCAGTGTCAGATTCTCATTAATTGGGAGAATCAAGGAATTGTGCTCGTCCGCCTAGTCCTGGATGATGACTGAGACATCCTTGAGAATAGAGCCAAGGCTTTTCTGTAGATCATTCCTCTTCTTGATGTGAGGAATTTGGACATGGTCGTTGTCACTATCGGGGAGTTCGTCATTCATACCCTCGTAGTTGACTCTCATGTTAGCGAATGGGTCTCGTCTTTCGTACAGGATCTTTTCTTTTCCCTTTTTGCTATTTGCCTCAGGCTTGAGGGCTTTTCTTTCATGGACAGGTATGATTGGAGGAAATAGTATGGCTGATACCACCGTAGGGATCTTCCTAGTAGGTTTCACCCAGCCGACATTTGTAAGGTTTGGGAGAAGAATTGTAGGGGCATGAGCCTTGGGATGTTTGGGTGGATTCTGGTGGCTTGACCCGGATGAATTTCCCAATCCTTCTCTTCCCATTTGACTTGGGATTTGGACTGGCATCTTGATACCTTGCTTATCCTTTCCCAACCCTTCTCCAGGTTGGAAACCCAAAGATACCATCTCTTGGCCTACGGTCATTACTTCAGTGGACACTTTAGGTTTTAGGGCTGGTGCCCCAATTGGTGGATATTGAATATCGCTCACCTCGAAAGCTTGAAAACTTGCAGGTTCAATCCCCGCGTCCAGGCTAATCACTGGCATATCCCCATTCATATAAGTAGGGTATTCTGGCTCAGCATTGACCGTGATGAGGCTGCCATTAATGATGTACTTGAGTTACTGATGGAGGGTGGATGACACTGCTCCTGCCATGTGGATCCATGGTCTGCCCAACAGCAAATTGTATCCAGTGGCAATATTAAGCACTTGGGAGGATACGTTGAAGGTGTGTGGACCAATTTCTAGAGGAAGCTCGATTTCCCCCATGGCCTGGCGGCGAGATCCATCGAAAGCCCGGATGGCCATATGACTGGTTTTGATCCGGTTTGGATTGATCTTCATTCTTTCTAACGTGTCATATGGACAAATGTTGAGGGAAGATCCTCCGTCAATAAGTACTCCTCCGATCACGTATCCGGAGGACACTACAGCTATATGCAGGGACTAGTGGTGGCCCCTTCCCTCAGCCGGGATATCATCGTCTATGAAGGATATCACATTGTTGTTGAAAATGTGTTCTATCACGTGACAAAATTTCTATGTGTCTACCGTGTGTGGCAGATGGGCTTCTTCTAGTACCTTCACTAGAATGTTGCAATGGTCTTCTAATGATAAGACCAGATCGAGGATAGACACTTGCTTGGGTGCGTCTTTCAAGCTTTGCACTACCTTGAAGTCATTGTGTCCCATTTTGTTGAGGAACTCTGTGATCTTTTCTTCAGCCACCTTTTCTTTTGCTTTGGTAATGGTTTAATCACCTGCTGAGGCAGGTATAATGGATTATCCTTTGATAGGATGGAAATGTTGTTTGAAGTAGAGCTTTCAATGTCCCTGTAGTTCCATGGGACCTTCTTCAGACTGATGATTGGATATTGAGGTTTGAAGGGCAAGATTAGAGGCTGAAGTGCAGCCACCTTCACAGGATTTTGAACTTCTTGGACCCCTTTCCCTGTCAGTACCAGGGGTGTGAGGATTGATTCCTTATTGCAGGATACGATAGCCATTGTGTCCTGGTACCATACATTAGGGATCCAGAGGCTATCTTTATCTGCCAAGTCGAGGATTTGATCTCCTCTGATTAGGTCACCTTTCTCAATCAGGTCTTGAATTAGGTTATGAAGTGCCCAGCATTCTTCTGTATCATGGCCGGGAGGGTTGGAATGGTACTGACATATTTGGTCAGGTTTGAATTTTCTTGATTGAGGGTTTAATGGGGGTAATAGATCTGCAACCATCCCCTCGTTGATCATCATTTGGAGGATTTCTTGCATTTACTGGTTCAGATTGGTGAAATTCATTTGAAACAGGAAGTTTCTGCCTTCTTGGGTATACTCATTTTTTACCATTGGTTGTTCGTGCAACTGGCAATGATCCCTATTGGGAATGGAATTGATTTCCGTCAGAGGAGAATGACTTCCAATAGATTGATGAATTTGCTTTAGCATCTTCCTGGTGAGTTGATACTGGTAGATGACCAATTCAGCCAACTGCTCAATCTGTTCCTTAAGAGACTTAACTTCTTACCCCATCAGGAATCGCTTCTCAAAAGTTTCCCAACTCTCTGGGCTACTAAGATTGGATTGATTTGGTTCCCCAATGTAGTGAAGGTACTTTGATCCTTCTCCATTTAAGGTGCTGATTATATTGACATTTTCCTCTTTGTGCTGTGGGAGAGGATTGTCTTGGACATGGGGTTGGTCAGGCTTTGTTACCATAATTTCCCCGCTGTCAATCAAGTCTTGAATTTTGTGCTTGAGAGACCAACAGTCTTGAGTATCATGGCCTGGAGATCCAGAATGATAAGCACATTTCTTGTTAGGATCGAAGTTCCTTCCGTTAGTGTTGGTTGGTGGAAGGAGTTGAACTATCTTCTTCTGAGCTGTCAGAATTTTGAACACATTCTCGAGGGAATCCCCTAGTGGGGTGAAATTTGCTTCGACGCCTAACTTCCATATTTTTTCTAGAATTGAGGGTTTGCAGGCTGTGCTGAAGCTTGGAAAGGGGTATAGTTTCTCCTTTGAATGGGCATGTGGTTTGACTCGCCCCTTGAATTTTGTCCTTGTAAAACCAAGGAGACTTCTTCGTCTTTCTTTTTATGGACCCTCCGGGGATTACTCCCGTAATTTCAGGATTGGATATGTTCGGCGACAGCTTCGAGGGCGGTTAGATCTTTTATTTTCCCAGATTTGAGCCCCATTTCTGCCATCTCGCCATGCTTGATTATTTCAGAGAATGGTTTTCCTATTCCTGCTAGGACCCTCTTATAATAAGGCGCTTCTTGGATATCGACGAAGGTCATGACTATTTCAGATTCAGTCATGGCAGGGGTAACTTGTGCTGCTACCCGTCTCCATCGCTGGGCATATTCTCTGAATGATTCAGTGTTCTTTTTCTTGATTTTGGTTATTTGATATCTATCTGGAGCCAGCTGTGATTGGAAACTGTACTGGCTGAGGAAGGCATGGGCTAGCTCTTCCCAACTATGAATTTTGGAGTTGTCCAAGCGGGCATACCAAGCTTTGGCTTCTTCGATTAGACTCTTCTAGAATAGTTGCATTCGAAGTTTCTCATCCAAAGCATAGGATCCGAGTTCTCCAATGAAGACTTTCAGGTATGTGTAAGGATCCCCTGTTCCGTTATATTTCTAGAACTCAGGGACTTGAAATTTTTTGAGATACCGAGCCCCGAGGAATATGCAGAGGTCAGAGTAAGTAACACTGCCAAATGCCCCAGTCCCTTTGATAGTCCGGAGGGTTCCTTCTATCTATTGCATTTTCTTGAGAATGTCACCAACTTTCGGCTCTTTGACGAGGGGGGTGATTTCAGGAGTTTTGTTGGTGGTGTCCTGGTTTTGCGGTCCAGGAATCTGAGTTTCGGCCTTTTCTAAATCTTTTCTGCCAGCACCACTACCAGATGTTCCTGGTTCTGGATGAGCTTGAGATTGTTTCTCTTTCAAGGCCTTATTTTGTTCTCGTAGAAAACCGGCTAACTCGACTATCTTATTTTTTAGTCCTTCGAATTCTTCCTTGGAGACAGTGGTGGGTTCCGGTGGAGCACTTGAAGCCATGTCCATGGAGGGACTGAGTGCTTTCTTGAATTTAGATCTGGTGATAAGACCAATTTTTACACCTACAACACAACGTAGGCGTGTTAACTTTCTAAGGTAGGTAAGGGTTGGATGTATGATGTGTTTTTTAGTGTTTATCCTGCAAAACTGAGGTTAGTTGTTTGATGGTAGGATGACATGTATTTGACAGGGAAAGTAAATCTTTCATTATTGATATTTGGAGACTTGACATGGAATTGAAAGAGGAAGGTATGAAGAAGCTTCCCGTCGAATTTGGTTAATCAGAGGCCGACCTATCTTAGGTTGCTCTCGCGGCTTTTGTTTTGGCATGAAGGCTCCCAGGTCATCGCAATCTATTAGAAGGGAAGTTAATCCGAACGTTCAACTGGAGCGAATCTGAGTGGTGTATTTTCATGAGGCACACCCAAAGACTTAATCGTCCCCCGAGTCATTACTTAACACCGACCGGGTTATCCTCCTTGTGAGAGGGACACACAACATACATTCACATACATTGTGCCTCACCGTTGTGCATATGATGACATAGGTGCGAAGCACTAAAAAGCAGAAAAACATTCATTCACATTCATTCAATGTAAAACATGCAGCATTTACTCATCCATTGACTATGGAGACGTATGATTTTACGCATTCAATAGTTCTGAAAGGGAAATGTTTGAAAAAGATTATAAAGTGGCTTAAGCCCTCTACTGTCCCCAACAGAGTCTCCACCTGTCGACGTTGGAAAATTTAAGAACCCCGCAGGTCGGTTCATAACCCTGGTTTTCTCAAATCGATCTTCCTAAGTTCTCTCTACCCTTATTCTTTTTATTTAGGAAAAAGGTTTTGAAGGGTGTTTTAGGAAAGAAGCTAACATATATTTATATCGACGATTTGAATGTTTTAACAGAGTCGCCAGTTGGCAGATTGAAATATGGTTGTACTAACTCAACCAAGTTTGATTTGAAAAGAGGCCCAATTGCTAGACACTGTCGAAACTTGATCTTTGAAAATGGAGTTTTGAGTTCGGGGGCTTGGTTAAGTGTGGGGAAGGTGTTAGGCACCCCACGACTCCCGTGTAAACACAGTTCCGCATCTTTTCAATATTTCCCTTAAAATTGTGAATGCGTGAGTGAATGTCGTTTGAAAATTGGGCCTTTTGATTTGATTGATTGAAAGCTTTGACAGACTTCGTTGAGCCTATATACGAAGGGTTTGATTTGATTTGAAAATCAGTTTTTGATTTGATTTGCAAAAGCATTTAATTTTATTTACAAAAGCTTTTCTTTTAATTTGAAAATGATGTTTTGAAAGCTGGTTTATCAAACCCTTACGCTGCCATAGGAATTAAAGCGTATCGCTGCTTTCAATTTTTTTATCTTTATAGCCTTAAGGCTGCATGTGAATGGTGATTTTTCGAGCTGCGAAGCATCATCGACCACAAAAAATAGACATGTGTCAGTCTCCTCATGGGTATGAAAACCATCGGAGGGACGCTGACACGAAAATTGACATTTCACTATTATGAGACCTTAAATTCGGATAACCGTTTTAAGGTCTGTATATGTACATTTTATAAAAAAACTGGCAGGGTACATCTGTAAACTGGAGTTTGTCCATCATGGGAATCAGATCCCGATCGATTTGATCGTGAATCCCATGATTTCTAGGCTCACATATGAGTAGCCCAGAAACCTGTACAGTTCAAATTTGCACAAAAATGGATATATATATATATATATATATATATATACATCATCACGTCGCAATGGAACCAAGGATTCATCAATAAATCCTGGCTGCGAGTGGATAAAGCGTTTCGTTCCCAGTAGATAGCGATCTAAGGGACGTGAGTTTGCTTTCAAAGTTGAAACTATAAAAAATAACTAGATTTAAAGAAATCTCAGGTATTATAGCTTCCAGGTTCTATCGGGACTTGTTTGAACCGTTGAAAGCTAGAATTGGCGAGATTTGAATAAATCTAGTGCGCTCGCAGATATGTTAGTTCAGATTCATATACAAATGAATTTTAAATGCAGCAGTTGAATAATTTGAGTAAAGCTGTAATACCCGAGAATTTTCATATATTATTAAATAAATATATTAATGGAAATGAATATTTATTTGAATATAAATGATTTTGTGAGTTAACTCAATTATATTAAATTGAATAATTATAATAATTGAGGAAAATGTGGAGTTATCATAAACTCGGGAAGCCTTGTGTGGCACTGTGATGAGAAATGTTAATAATGATATTAATCGACGAAAGAATTATTAAGTGAAAAATTAATTTATATTAATTGTTAATTTTGGTTAAGTTATAATATGTGATTATTATTAATGCAAGAAATATAATAATAATAATAAAATACTTGTTCATAAAAATGCTGAGAATTATGTTTGTTAATGTGATAATTAATCCTATGATTATTAATTAAGTGTTATTAATAATTACGAGGAATGAATTAATTAATATTATTGTTAATTAATTGATAAGATAAGTGAATTATTAATTTCTATGTGCAAGCATGCGAATTTATGATAGCTAACCATATATTATATGAAGCATAATGTGACTATATTATATACATAAACTATATAGTAAAGTTTATTGAGTTATAAGAATTACATGAAATGTGTATGTAACAAGATAAGTGTGTGAACATTAAAATAATACATCACAAGTATAGTAAACAAGTGTTGAATTGTAGGAGCCTATAATAAATGAGATAGTGTAATGTGGTAATATCTGATAAAATTATATCGGATATTAACAAAATGTAAATGGATTATATGTTAAATATATGTATCCCTACTTGCTACATTGTAATATTTGTTAACTATTAAAGGTGCGTTGTGACTCAAATTATAACATAAGTATATGTTATGTATGTATAATAGTCTAAGTGTGGAGTGTTACAAATGCTGAGATACCATTCCTTGTCCTATATTGATAGACACAAACCTTGTACACGTGAATAACATTATGAAGTCTGAGGCCTATATCCCATAAACTCAGCAAACATTTCATAGCTTTCATAGCTCATGATGATCAAGGATGTGGGATTCGTGATGAATCTAACAACTAATTACCTACCTTTTGATAACCTCCACGGAATTTGACAATCCGTTAGTTTGTATTGGAGTGTATAAGCATTGTTTGGATAATATATTTTCTATAAATTCATCCCATTCTCTTCACATATCATTTGCTGAGAAAATTCTTAAGTGTTGAGAGAGAACATATATATCAGTGTGAAGTGTTCTAAGAGTTGAGGAGTTCAGTTCAAACTTAGATTGCATTAACAGAGGTATAATGAGCATTTCTTGTATTCCTTTTCGTTCTCTGTCAAAAACTTCTTGTTTTGAATTCCAATTTCTTGAGTATGTTAAATTAGATTTCAATTGGGTGGAAGAATGTTTGTTTAGTTGTTATATGGACATACATACATGATTGGGATTTCAATATAGCTTCCATGTTTTACATTCTTGTTCTTCATTCTCATTTTTCTATCAAGAACTCCATTTTTATTTTCTGTCAAAATCAAATTCTTGATTCTTGTTGCAATTCATGCCAATTTGGATTGGGATATGTTTCTTAGCTGCTATATGGACTTATAAGTATAATAGAAGTATTATGTGGTTGATTGAAACTGATTTCGTGAAGTAATTTCGTGATATGGGCTGGAAATCTGCCGAGGCTGGAATAGTCTGCCGCTGGCCGTGAGCCGGCGCAGCTTCGCCAGTTTTGCACTGGGCAGCTGCATAGCTGCGCCAGCAGCCTGCTGCAGATTTTGCTTTTTGCTTGATTCTGCTACATGATAGTTTACTTGAATAACTTAGATGAACATGTTAGCATGAGTACTACCTATACATGAGTATATTAACATGATGTGCACGTGTGTTGCTATGATGTCATGCAAGATTAATGGAATGACGAATAGCGTTGAAATAAATTTCAAGTTTCCTAAACAAACTTGAACATATATAGACCATGAATACATTCTGACTTTTGAGACATGCTAGTATGACTTAGAAATACATGAAGTGCATGTTAGCTTATCTATATAGGTTCCGTGATATAATATGAACATGTGCACCTAACTAGTGCGCCTTCCTAACTAATATGTTTTCAACTAATAATTGTGATAGTCACATATATGGAATGCGAATACTCATAAGTATGCTTAATATAAATACCTTATGTGTTTTAAAAGCGAGCATGATAGGCTTTGTAAATTCCATGACCTTGAATGACCGTAAATGTCGACTTAGAATCTATATCACATATGTTTGGAACAAGGGAAGGTTATACGAATATAAAAAGACTCTTTAACATGTATATATACTATGTGATATATTTGAATCCGATTTCGACGGTTAACTTATAGTAATGATATAACTTGCTAAAATAGAGTATGTTTGCTATTTGTTATAGTCTCACATGATAGTAATGATGTATGAAGACGATTAACTTGAGAAGAGGAACGTTAATGATAAAAGATATTAAAAGTCGAGACTTGTGAAATTGTATGATAGTATGCATAGTATAACTGTGTCGCTGGGTCAAGACTTAGCTTATGTGTTAATCGTATATACGAGATGAGATATAATGTTAAGCTATATGACTAATGGATATCATATATACGTAACTATATTACGATAGGATTCGAAAAGTGTTGATTAATTTATGGGGATAAACTACGCTTAAGGGAAGTTTCCTAACTTACACTCTTTTACGGTGCAAGTATTCTATCCTTGTATATTGCGAACTAGTTTCTTTACTTAATCGTTTGAATTGAATTAGCATACTTGAACTCTTATTTCATTAAAGCTATTATTCATGTTGAACTTGGAATTGTTCTTGAATATTGTGAAAGTGTCTATACCATTTGATTCGGCTAGACTTATACTATTGAAAAGCGACCCAAATCAATTGATTGGTGCGAGATCTTGTATTTGACTGTGAAGAACAACCTTCTTTGAAGGGAATATATAATTGTCGGAGAACCGACGTGCGCACTTGAGTATGATTGATCGTTATGCATAACGTACGGTACTTTAGGCTAATCACCTGTTGTACCTGTTTTTGTTGGATTTTTAGTTTAATACTATTAATTCTAGTAGAAGTTCATAGTCCTTAGTGACTGCTCAGTATTCAGTTGTCTTGAAATCTTGAATTGATTTATTATTGAATCACGTTGATATTATTCCGTCCTTAGCGACTGTTATTGAGAACTGTTGATATTCTTGTTATCCTTGAACTATCAAACCTTATTATACCCTTTCGAGAATTGAGAATTTTATTACTCACCCTTATTGTATATTACTTGCTAGGCAATTTGTGCTCATTCTTGCTTTCCCTAAAACATTTCAGTTAAGGCAGAGCAGTGCAGACCTTCGGGCACAGATAAGGGCAAGGGAAAGGCTACTGAGTAGCTTTAATTATGTAGGACATATGATTTTAATAAAGAACTTATGATATTATATACTAGTTAAGGTTATTATTGCTTAAGATATGTCTAAGCTATGTAATCACTATTTAAGTTACGAGACCTTGAGACGTGAATAAATTATATTATTTAAATGTAATCTATTCGGTAATAGTTGTGTATTATTTCGCTGTGCGATGCGACATTTAGTCGTATTATTATTATGATTGTATTACCATGAGCACGTGACGAACCGAATTCGAGAGACCAAGTGGCGGTCCCGAATTTGGGGGCATCACAAAAGCAATATATATAATTATATATATACAAAAGCTGTAAAAAGGCGATGGGTTTTCACTCACAAGCCCAGACTGGAATTGAAATATATATATAAACTATAAATAGCCACGAAATAATTTATGCTATGATAGAAATGAAATATATATATATATATATATATATATATATATATATATATGTATATAAAAACAGTAATAAGGGCGATGGGTATTCACGCCGGTGCCCGTATTGGAATTGAAATAGACAGAAAAATAGTCAACCAGTGATTGGGGAGATCACCCAGTATGGCGAAGTGTGCAAAAGTAGTAAAATGGCCACGAAGTAATCCAAGCCAGACTAAAAATATATAAATATACATATATATATATATATATATATATTGATAGAAATGTAGTCAATCAGGACTGATGTAAGTACTAGTGATGGTGAAATTCGCTTATTTATGCGTAAATATATATAAAAGCGGTAAACTACCTCGAATTTGAAATCCGGGCTTGACAGAATTGAAATGTTAGTACATTTGTAATTAAATAAGCACAAAAAGGGCCAAACCCGAACTGGGAAGATAACCCAGTCCGGTGAAGTTGCCAAAAATGTGTGTGCTAGAGCATTGAAGCTGTTGGAGTTGACGGATCGTCAATCCGAGTTGTAGAAATACAAACATTTGCGTTTATGTACAGAAATATACCAAATTTTAACGAAAACGGCCACGAAACTAAGTTCCGGGCATATTTAGAAGATGAAACTTCGTGTGCAAGTGGAAAATAGTGCAAAGTAGTAGTATTGACTTTCTGATCGTAAAAATACTTACAATGGACTGCAATACAAACTTTTTGCCAAATCGTAGGCTTTAAACGTCCAAATCTACTGGTTATTTTCTGATATGTGGTAGTATATGGGTATATCTATGTGTTGGAGTGAAAATATTTGGGTTTGGAAGAGGTGTAAAGGCCAGAAAATCAGACAGGCAAAGCTTCGCCGTGTTTTGAAAACTTGAAAATGAAGGGGGGGTGGGGGGGCTGCACGTTTATTTATAGTCTAGGGAGCCTTAGCTCTACCTGCAGCTGCCGCAGGTAGAGGTACGGCTCCCCAGGTGGGGCCCGCGATGTTTGGTTTTGTCGTCTCGAAGTACGTACACTCCAAACAACGCGTAGTCAAAGTCGAATCTTTTAAACTTTTGATCAGAGCGTCCGTTTGAGGCGTGCGATACCTTTTCAAAAACCCTCGCTGAGAGTGTCGCAATGATATGGGATAAAACATTTTTCGGGTTCAAGAAGGCGGGTTCATAACCAGGTCTTTGATTCCCCGCAGTTTGTCTGTTGAGCTGTCTTGCGCTATTGGCACTCGGGATCGTTGTTGTGGTTCATTCTGACTTCGATGGCATTAATTAGACTTGAGTTTTACCGAATCGGTTAAGAGTTAGATAAAATGACCGTTTTGCCCCTCCTGTGGGTGCCTATGGTGTCGGCATGACCTTTGATAGATCTGGCTTCCCAAGGTTATCTCTGGGGCTGAACTGCACTTCTCGGATTGAAGATAGAGCTGATCTGTACTTCCCAGGCTGAGACCAGGGATGACTTAACATGTCCTGAGTTGATATCCAGGTTGACCTGTACCTCCCGGGTTGATGCCGGGGCTGACTTGAAGGCCCGATATTTAGATCGAGGTTTGACTTAATGGCCCGATCGAAGATCGGGGTTGATTTAACGGTCCGATTGGAGATCGGAGCTGGATAGAGTGTTCGATTGGAGATCGAAGCTGGATTGACTGTTTGATTAGAGATCGGAGCTGGATAGACGGTTTGATTGGAGATCGGAGCTGAAAAGATGGTCTGATTGGAGATCGGAGCTGGATAGACGGTCCGATTGGAGATCAGAGATGGATTGGCGGTCCGATAGGAGATCGGAGCTGGATTGACTGTCAGATTGGAGATCGGAGCTGGATTGACGGTCCAATTAGAGATCAGAGTTGGATTAACGGTTCGATTAGAGATCAGAGATCGATTGACGGTCCAATTAGAGATCGGAGCTGAATTGACGGTCCGATTGGAGATCAAAGCTGGATTGACGGTCCGATTGGAGATCAGAGCTGGATTGACGGTCCAATTAGAGATCGAAGATGGATTGATAGTCCGATTAGAGATCAGAGCTGGATTGACGATCCAATTGGAGATCAAAGCTAGATAGACGGTCCGATTGGAGATCGAAGTTGGCTGGAATACCGATATTGGGGATCAGATTTAGGTTACCGATATTGGGGATCGGATTTAGGTTACCGATATTGGGGATCGAATTTAGGTTTAAGGACCGGCACTGGCAGCCGGTTTTAAGTTAAAGAATCAGGCATTGGTGGCCGGATTTGAATTGAAAGACCGACTTTGGTGGCCGAATTTGAATTAATTGACGGTTTTGCCCTCCTACAGTGTTAGTGTTTGGGCAAGAAAATTTTTGATTGTCTACAGGATTCATGATCAAACTGATCAGAATCTAATTCCCACGATGGACAAACTCCACTTTACAAATGTACCCTGCCAATTTTTCTGTAAAATGTACATCCGGAAGACCTTAAAACGGTTATCCGGGTTTAAGGTCTCAACATAATGAGAATACGGTTTGTCGTGTCAAAGTCACTTCGATGGCTGTCATATCCATAAGAAGACCGACACTTGTATATATTCTGTGGTCGATGATGCTTTACAGCCCGACAATCACCATTTAAATTGAGCCAAAGGCTGAAAAGATAAAAAATGGAAGTATCCATATGCTTGAATTCCTACGTGAGCGTAAAGGTTTGAGAACCTGCTTTCAAAAAATCATTTTAATATCTTGTCTACAAAAAAAACTTTTGCAAATCAAATCAAACCCTTCGTATGTAGGTTCAACGAAGCATGTCCATACTTTCAAATCAATCAAGCATAGGCCCAATTTCTTCCAGCATTCACACACACATTACATATTGAAAATAGAAATATTAAAAAGATGTGGTACCGTGTTTTCATAGAAGTTGTGGGGTGCCTAACACCTTCCCCACACTTAACCAAGCCCCCGAACTTAGAACTTCGATTTCAAAGATTCAGTTTCGACAGTGTCCAGCAATTGGGTCTCCTTTCAAATAAACTCAGTTGAGTTGGTACAACCATTTCAAATCTACCAACTAGCGACTCTGTAAAATGTTTAAATCGTCGACATGATACATATTAGTCTTTTCCTAAAAAACCCTTCAAAACCTTTTTCACAAAAAAAGATAAAATAAGTGTAGACAAACTTAGGAAGAGAGAAAGATTCGGGTCCAACTCGAACTGGATTTTTCCCAACGTCGACACATGGACTTGGCATTGATAACATCTCTTATCATAATCATCACAGTCAGCTTTGAGAGAGAGCCAGTAATGCCGTGTTCTTGATATCTTCTTGCAAGTAAAGGACCACTTATGTGTGGCCCACATACTCCACCGTGTACTTCATTTACAAGCCTTTGAGCTTGATCATTGTCTAGGAACCTTAGAAGACCTATTCCAACATCTCTTTTGTAGAGAATATTTCCACTTAAGTAGAATTTCATAGCCATTTTATGGATCCGCTTTCTTTCAGCTTGACTTTCCCCAGCGAGTGTAGATCCATCTGGTAGGTATTCTTTGATATCCTGGTACCAGGGCTGTTTGATGGGTGATAGTTCATCTGATACTCCTCCAATGTAATTTCCATAGGTTGGTGCCATCTGGCTTGTGAATTTGATCTCAGGGATTCCTTTCTTTGCGAAAATACTGATTAAGGAAGCTAAAGCTGCTAGTGCAACTGTGAAATCATTTTAATTCCAAGGAATATGGATAAAGGCTATATCTTCAAACTCCATAGCCATCTTGATAACCTGCCAATGATAAGGCAGCAAATGTAATTCTTTGGTATGATATACCCCGGTGGCTTGTTTGATAACCAACTTGAAATCCCCAAAGACTGCTAACCGTTTGATACCCATTGATTGGGCCAAATTTAATCCCATTATACAGCCTTTATACTCAGATGTGTTATTGGGGTTGACAAACTATAGCTTGGTAGCCATGGGATAATGTTCTCCCACAATAGATACAAGATTTGCCCCTGCTCCTGCACCTTCCATGTTTACAGCCCCATGGAAGTACAGCTTCCAGAATTGGCCCATATCTTCACGATGGTTTTGCTGAACTGTCATTACCCCGTCATCCGGGAAGAAAGTTTCTAAGGGTTCGAAGTTCTCTGATGGTGCTTCGGCCAATTGATCCGCAATCCCTTGACCTTTGATGAACTTTTGAGTCATGTAGATGATATCAAATTATTGGAGGATTAACTGCCACCTGGACAATTGATAATTTAATATGGGCTTGCTGAATATATATTTTAGAGGATCCATGATAGATATGAGATAGGTTGTGTGACCATAAAGGTAATATTATAACCTCATGGTGGCCCATGCTAAAGCATAACAGGTCTTTTTAATCAAAGTGTATTTCTACTCACAGCTACTGAACCTTTTACTGAGGTAATATGTGGCTCTTTCCTTGCCTCTATCATCTTTCTGCCCCAACATGCAACCCATAGCATTGGAATTGACTGATATGTATATGAAAAGGGGAACTTTGTCCCTTGGAGTCACCAAAATAGGAGCTTCAATCAACTGTTTCTTGATGGCGAGGAATGCTTTTTGGCAGACTTTATTCCACTTTTCGGAGGAATTTTTCCTCAAGAGCTTGAAGATGGGCTCACAAGTTGCAGTAAGTTGAGAAATGAATCTGCTTATAAAATTAATTCTCCCAAGAAATCCCTGTATCTCATTTTCTGTTTGGGGTACAGGCATCTCAGTGATGGCTTTAATCTTGGCGAGATCCAGCTTAATGCCTCTGTTGCTTACCAAAAATCCCAATAATTTACCGGATTTGACACCTAAAGCACACTTGGCTGGGTTCAACTTTAAGTTGTATTTGCGGAGCCGATTGAATAACTTTCTGAGATAGTCGATGTGATTTTCTTCCTTTCTGGATTTGACTATGAAATCATCCACGTAAACCTCTATTTCTTTGTGCATCACGTCATGGAATAAGGCCATCATGGCTCTTTGATATGTGGCACCGGCATTGGTAAGGTCGGAAACTAGTCGCCGGTTGCAGAAGGTTCCCCAGGGAGTGATAAAGGCAGTTTTCTCCCTATCTTCTTCAGGAACCATAATCTGATGATATCCGGCGAAACAGTCAGCAAATGAGTACATGCCAAATTATGTTGTATTGTCTATTAAAATATAAATGAAAGGTACTGGGAAGTCATCTTTGAGACTAGCCTTGTTCAGATCCCGGTAATCCACACATACTCGTACCTTCCCTCCGGGTTTAGGCACGGGAGCTACATTGGACAGCCATTCAGGGTAGGTTGACACCATGATAATGTCTACTTTGAATTGCTTGATAATTTCTTCTTTGACCTTCGGACTCCACTCAGGCTTCAGTCTCCTGAGTTTCTGTTTAATTGGTTTGAATCCCTCTTTGATGGGTAATCGATGAATGAGAATATCAGTAGACAAACTGATCATGTCTTTATGTAAACATGCAAACACATCCTTGAACTGGGTTAAGAGTTTAATCTGATCTTTCATTTGGCTTGGGGTCAGGTCATTCCCTATTTGCAGTTCTTTGGGATTTTTTGAGGTTCCAATATTGACAGTGGTGGTTTGATCGAAGTTTGGTTTGGGTTTGTCTTCGACCCATCATTTGATCTCCTCAGACACCTTATAGTCATCTATCTCTTCTTGCTCAATTCCTATCAGGTCAAAGTCCAGTTCCACATCAAAGTTGTAGTCACCGTTTAGACTTCGCAATTCATCAGCAAGAGTAAACAAATCCAACTTTGGAGTCCTGAAAAAAAATGCTTTTACTTAATATATGAAACTATTTAATCATACAAAGCACCAGTAAAAGCATAACAAAAGTAAACTGCTAGCACTAAGCAACAAAAGTCAGCAGTTTTAATAAAATTTGCACTTCAGGGTAGATGGACTCTCTGCCCTTTTCCTTTTTCGAGTGATACAAGGAGTGCTGATCCAGTTATCCAGAGTCAGGTCTTTACTGACTGCAGTGATGAAGGGGTTGTTATTGTCCTCTTCTTCAATGATGGCCATAACTGAATCCAGATTATAGTCAGAGTCTTTTCCTGGAACATCAACCTTAGCCCATTTTATGCAAGGGATCACGGGTTGGTTTTCTAGATGATCACTTTCTGTGGTATCATTGTCCATACCCTCAGTCTGTGCCAGGTAGAAATCTTTGCAAATTGATCTTGAACTTCTTGTAGGAACCGCTCATTCCCATCCTTCATTTCCTTAGAAAGAATCTGGATTTCTTTATCACTGACCAGCTTGACCTTAGGAATCAGCATGCTAAATAAAGAAGTAGTGGTTTTCCTCATAGGCTTCCCGAATCCTGCATTAGTGAAATCTGGTAACAGAATGGTGGATAGATGAACCGGCTGATGTTTGTGCGGTTTTCTGTGATTTGATCCATAGGAATATCCTAATCTAGCCTTCCTCGTTTGGCTAGGTATCTGAACTGGATTTTTGATTCCTTGTTGATTTTTCCCTAGCCCTTTACCATGCCAGAAGCTTGAGGCTACAATTTCTTGACCGGAAGACATTACTTCGAAAGAGATTCTTGGCTTTAAGTCAGGTGCCCCAATAGGTCAATAGTGAGTATTGCACACTTTCGAATGCTTGAAAGCGTGCGCTCAGCTCCTTCATTGAGGTTGATTAAAGGTATATCCCCTTGTATATGGACTGGATATTCTGGTTTAGCATTAATAGTTACCAGGTTTCCATTGATGATGTACTTTACCAACTGATGAAGTGTGGATGGGACAGCTCCCGCCATATGAATCCAAGGTCTTCCCAACATCAAATTGTATCCAGTGGTGATGTTCAACACTTGGAATAAAATGTGGAATGTGTGAAGGTCGATCTCCACTGGAAGCTCGATTTCTCCAACAGTATCCTGTCGAGACCCATCAAAGGCTCTTATAACTACATGACTGCTCCGAATTCGGTTTGGGTTGATTTTCATCCTTTCCAATATAACATAGGTACAGATGTTCAGAGAAGACCCTTCGTCTATCAATACACCCCCTATCACATATCTTGAGGATATCAATGCTATACGTAGTGATTTGCCATAACTAGTTCCTTCTATTGGTATGTCATCATCAGTGAAATATATCACATTGCTATTAAGAATGTGATCTACCAAGTGCCGGAACTTTTCTGTGTCCACTATTCTTGGCAGGTGTGCTTCTTCCAAGACTTGAACTAGGATTTAACAATGATCTTTTGAGGATAATATTAAATCCGTGATGGAGATCTGTTGGGGTGCTTCTTTTAAACATTGCACCACTTTTGCTTCATTATACCCCAATTTCCTAAGGAATTCTAAAACTTTCTTTTCGGATATTTTCCCCGAAGTTTAGATGATGGGTTTTAACACACGCTGAGGTAGATATAGCGGGTTATCCTGAGGCAGGATAGTAGTACAATCTAATGTTGATCCCGCGCTTTCCCCATAATTCCACGGGACTCTTTTCAAGCCGCTTATGGGGTATTAGGGTAGATATGGCAATATCAGTTGTTCTGGTGCGGTTATCTTCATAGGATTTTCCCTCCTTTGATTACCAAATGTACTGTAGATATGTATCCTTCGTAGGAAATGACCGTTATAGTTTTGTTCCAATTCCGTGTACCGAGAGGAAAAAGATCCTCTATTTCAGGAAAGGTCATATTATTGTTTACCATTTGCAAATCACCGTTCTCAATTAAATTTTTGATTAGGTGACGAAGTGCCCAATAGCCTTCTGTGTCATGACCAGGAGTGTTGGAGTGGTATTGGCATATCTTTGTGGCATCAAACCTCCTTGATTGGGGGTCCATTGTGGGTAACAATTTTGTGATCTTTCCTTCATTGATCAACATCTGTAAAATTTCCTGCGTTGATTGATTCAAAGGAGTGAACTTTCTTTAGAAGCAAACTCTCTACGAGCTTGGAATCTTTCTTCCCTTGCCACTTTATTCACCCATGTTTCATGCTCTTGGAATCTATAATGATCCTTCTTGGAAATCGGGAGGATTTTAGGTGGAGGGATATTAGTTTGTCTCTGATCAATCTAACTTATCAACTGCCGAGTTATCTGGTGTTGATATATCATTAATTCTGCTAATTGATCAATCTGTTCCTAAATGGATTTTATTTCACGCTTTATCGAATAACGTCCCTCTGAATAACATAACTTGGCAGAGCTACCTTCACTTCTTTGTGATGACTCTCCGATGCACTTGAGGTATTTGGAACCTTCTCCATTCCCCGTACTGATCATATTGACTCCCTCCTCATTGTGCTGAGGCTAAGGGTCATCCTGTACATGTGGTTGTTCTGGTGTTGTCACCACAATTTCCCCACTATCTATCATGTCTTAGATCTTATACTTCAGAGACCAACATTCTTGGGTATCATGGCCAGGGGACCCAGAATGCTAAGCACACTTTTTTCCTTGGTTAAATCCTTTCCCACTTTGATTTACAGGGGGAAGAAGCTGAGTGATCTTCTTCTGTGTTGTCCGAAGCTTTAGTATATTTTCAAGTGAATCCCCTAAGGGTGTAAAGGTTCTCTTGCGTTTGACTTCTCCAGATTTCTGGGGTGAAGGATTTGCAAAATTTACAAATGAATGGAATGGGGAGTAATTGCTTTATTTTTGAATAGGCGGGTTTTGACTGCCTCGCCGAGTTTGACCTTGGAATATTAAGGATACATCTTCTTCCTTTTTTCTTGTGGGTCCTTCTAGGGTTACTCTCGTAATTCCCCGTTTGGATATGCTCAGCTACTGCTTCTAAAGAAGTAAGGTCTTTAATCTTCCCAGATTTCTGTTAGGTTTGTATATAGCGCGAAAACATATTCAAATTTCGTAAACATAGTAGAAGCGCAAAAATGGGAGTTTTTAAAATTTAATACAAATAATCACAATGATCATCATATATGCTTAGTCATCAATTCAAACATGAAAGAGAAGAAGATGAGATTCATACCCTTGAAGATACGAGCTTTCTCAGGTACGACTTCAACTCCAAATCCTTTCCTTGTTCAACTTGAATTTACCGGTTGTGATTCCTTCCTTTGATCAACGTCAGTCACCCAAGTGTTTGGCCTCTAGAGGTGATCCACCAAGGATGAACAAATTTTAAGAAGATGAGTGTTTTGGCTAAACCCTAGTTTTCTTCTCTCTAGAAAAGTATGCTCTCCCAACTCTTGGAAATTGCATTAGCCCAAAATCAAAATAAGACTACTCTAATTTATAGATGTAGGCAACCCTCCTAAACCTTTTAGGATTAGTATTTCATTTTAATTAATTAAACTCTTTTAATTAATTTACCTCATAATCTTATTAGGAATATGGGAGAGTACTTTTATTAATTACTTCTCAAACTCCTTTAAGAATTAAACTAATAATAATAGTAATAATAATAGTAATAATAATAATAATAATAATAATAATAATAATAATAATAATAATAATAATAATAAGACTCCTCTTATTAATTTATATTTAATATTTCTAAAATATTAAATATTAAATATTAAGCTATCTAATTTATTCTATCACCATAGATTAAATTAAATACACTTAACTTATTATTATGATTATTCCATTTGCTTCTTAAATAAATATTCATCCTTTTATAGTGTGACCCTTTAGGTTTTCCATATTACCGGTTGTGAATAAATTAATTAGAATAATTCTAATTTTATTTAAATAAATAAATTAACTATTAATTCATTTAAATAAATAATATTTATTCTACAATAAAGGTAAGCCCCCTTAGCGCTCAACGACTTTCTAGGTAATATAGATTTCAACATTAATCATAAAAACACATTTGAGTGAATAGTTACCGTATAATTCATTTCTTCCACAATATAATGTCTCAATTAAATATAAGGCATGGAATTACTATCAAGTCTTATTTTATTTATATATATGTATGTCGATCCTAAATGCACAAACTCTAATAATGCAAATTAGAAACTACTTTCTAATTTTGTCCTGCCTTGGCCAAGGACTACTGAGTTGTCATTTATCAAATCACATAGGACATTCTCTTCTTTTACTAGAAGTGGTAGATTCTTTATTGATCATTCATTATCTCTATGTATAATTAATTATACCCAAGCATACCCTTTGATATACCCTTAGGGTCTTAAGGGACATGTCAAAGTATAACTAATCATATATAAGATACTATGATGATCTCAAGTCTAGGGATTACTTGTACTACTATCAATAAAGGAATTCCTACTGATAGGAGAGTAAAACTCCATTAGGTATTCCTTAGCAAGCCACGTTCAGTATACTTATTCTCCAATAAGCACCTAATATTTACTTTAGTGTCGCCACACAAATGATCATGAGATCAATTATCATCATCCAATGAGCAAGCAACATAAGTACCAATCTATCCAGATTCACCAATCCCCTATTTAGTAATCCAATGATTTGGAACTATTTTAGTTTTAAGCTTTCTAAGAATTTAAATCTCATTAGCATGATCATCATCATGATTCTAAAAGCATTGCTTAAAACTATAGGTTTATCACATTTATATATAACAGTATTATGTTTAAAACTATGCTTAAAACTATTTGCTGCTTGGAACTCTTCTAACTCACTACGCCACCGTTTAAGGTAAATACATACCTCGAAACGGATTTACTGTCATCTTGATCCGTTGGAAAACTTGAGTCTGTATAGCCCTCTAGTTTCAATTCAGATCCACCGTAGATAAGAAATACATCCTTAGTTCTTCTTAAGTACTTTAGGATATTTTTCACTGCCTTCCAGTGTTCTTCTCCTGGATTCGACTGATATCTTCTTATTACACTAAGTGCATGAGCGACATCCGGTCTAGTACATATCATACCATACATGATAAATCCTATTACCAAAGCATAAGGAATCTTACTCATACGGTCTCTCTCCTTAGGTGTCTTTGGGGCCTGTTTCTTGGAGAGATGTATTCCATGGCTCATCATCATGAGACCTCTCTTGGAATCTTCCATGCTAAACCTCTTTAGCATCGTGTCAATGTACATTCCTTGGGATAAGCCAAGCATCCTTTTAGATCTGTCTCTATATATCTTTATCCCTAAAATATAGGATGTTTCTCCCAGGTCCTTCATGGAGAAAGGTTTAGATAACTAGATTTTAATCGACTACAACATAGGAATATCATTCTCTATCAGTAATCTATCATCAACATATAATACAAGGAATGATACAGCGCTCCAACTAACCTTCTTGTACACACATGGTTCATCCTCATTTTTGATAAAATCAAACTCTTTGATTGTCTCATCAAAACTGGATATTCCACCTTCGAGAAGCTTGCTTCAATCCATAAATGGATCGTTACAGCGTACAGACTTGATTTATTCCAACTGTTGAAACAAAACCCTCTGGTTGTGTCATAGACACATCCTCCCCAAGTTCCCATTGAGGAAGGCCGTTTTCATGTTCATTTGCCAGATCTCGTAGTCGTTATAAGCTGTGATCGCAAGCAAAATTCGAATGGACTTGAGCATAGCTACTAGTGAGAAGGATTCATCATAGTCAATTCCTTGTTGTTGTTTGAAACCTTTTGCAACCAGTCTAGCCTTATAGGTCTCTACCTTTCCATCTGCTCCAGTCTTTCTCTTAAAGACCCATTTGCACCCAATAGGCTTAATACCCTTAGGTGCTGAAACCAAAGTCCATATTTGGTTTTCATACATGGAGTCCATCTCGAATTTAATGGCTTCTTATCATTTCTCTGAGTCTCTACTACTCATATCTTGTTCGTAATTTAATGGATCATCATCATCTATGATGTGTACCTCATCGTCATCCTCTATGACGAAACTATACCTATCAGGTATCTTCGGTACTCTTCCAGATTTACGAATAGGATGTTGTACAATAGGTTCTTCTACTTAGTCCGGTACCTAACTTTGATCCGTTGTAATTTGTGGGTCATGAACTTCTTCAATATATATCTTACTCCCACTAACCCCTTCAAGGATAAACTCCTTTTCCAAGAAGGTAGCATGTTTCGCAACAAACACCTTTTGATTAATAGCATAAATGAAGTAATACCCTGATGTTTATTTAGGGTATCCCATAAATCTACATTTTTCAGATCTAGTATGCAGCTTATCTTTTGACGCCAAAAAAAAAAACTCGAGAGTGTTGTCTTCTCTATTTCGTGTTTGTTTGAAGATTAGTTGTCTTATTTTTTTCCGCTTTTCCTATTGCTTCTTACCCTTTTTATTTTGCTATGTTAATTAATTCATATGAAAGGTGAGATTTAAGAAAAGATTGACATTAGTCGACTTATTTTACAAAGTTTGATTTTATTAATTAATTTTAATAATTGGACCGAATGAGACAAAGCCGCCAGTTGGTATGATTTAAATGGATGTACCAACTCATCCGTATTTTGAAGGTTTTCACAATATTTTCCAATATGTGACTCCGTAGCATTGGTCTGAAATCGAGATTCTTAGAATTCGGGGGCTAGCTTAAGTGAGGGAAAAGTGTTAGGCACCCCCCGACTTCCGTGAAAACACGGTTACCACATCTTATTGATTTTATATGCATAAAGTGTGTGTATATGTGTGTGTTTTATTTTAAAAGTGTATTCTAAGCCTTATTGTTAGTTATTTGGAAGTAGTGTTGTTCCTCTTTTGCACCTATGTACAAAGGATTTGATTTAGCAAAAAGTTTATTTTTAGACAAAATATACATTTCATATGATATTTTGAAAAAACACAAGGTTTCAAATCCTTCGCCCGAATAGTAATCAGGGACCTTTGATACTTCCATTATTAATTCTTAAGTCTATAAAATTATTCTGAAAGTAGTGTTGTACCTTTTTAACCTTATGCACAAAGGATTTAATTTATATAAAAGTTCATTTTTAGAACACAATATATATATCAATGATGTTTTCAAAACAAAGTTTTCAAATCCTTCGTCAAATAGGAATCGAGGTCCTTTGATACTTCCATTTATTATCTAAATATCTATCCCTAAATCACTTTATGATTATTATGAAAGCACTTTGATATTTTGATTTGCAAATCATTTTTTTATGAAAATGCATGCTAGAATGCACCAAAAATGGTTGGATCATCATCGGGCATGAAAGCCATCTCGATGAATCCGAGCACCCCGCAATCAAAGTTTTCACTATCACGGGATCTTGAATCCGACTTCTCGGGACTAACCCCTCGAAGTCGTTTTAAAGATCCAAACATTACATATACGATAATTTTGCATCATTTAAACATTACATCGCAAAAACAAGTCCATCGTGGGAATCAAGTCAAGATCCGATTATTGGATCTCGACACCGAGATTCCTAGGCTCACATTATTAAACTTAAATATGTATGTACAACATATCCTAAACTTGATAATGGATGATTTCATCGGTTAAAATCTCTATCACTAGACATTAGGACCCCTTCACAGCTAGATAGAGACTAGGGCTCTACGGAGTGTCCGGGATTGACCAAAAGCAGTAAAACACGTAGATCTACCATGGATCTAAACCGATCTATCATACGGGTTAAAGCTTAATGCTTAATAACCACTCAAAAGACTAGATCCAGCTTAGATCTAGGTAGTTCTAGGCTCCGAACTTGATTTACAACTAAATATGAAAGAAATAACCGATGGGATCTATAGATCTACAACATACACCACACTATACATATAAAACAACAAGATCTAGGTAGATTCAAGCAAAATATAACATAACTCTAGTATATTGAACAATATTTACAAAGAAAGTGGCTAAAATGAGCGTTTTCACCTTTGGGGATGCGTGAACAAGTTTTTTATGGCTCGGGATCACTATATATCATTCGAGACACCCAAAGTATACAAGATCTAAGCTTAAACAACTCAAATGTGATGAAATATAGCAAGATCCGAGCCTTTCTCTCTCTAGAAAATGCCTTTCTCTCTCTAACTTCTTCCTCTTTTTGTATAAATGAGTTGTTAGTTACTGATATAGGCTCTAGGAGCAGGTACACCTGAGGCTGGGCCCCACAGGTCCGGTTGCCTCAAACCTTACAGAAGGCTGCAAAATAAGGTCGAGTCTAACAAAATCGGAGTCCGGGAAGATGATATAGTAAGCTGAAAGGCACCTTTCGGTTCGTCTTGACAGCACGCAGTTCCATGATTGATGCGGTAACTTCTTATGGCCACTTTCTTAGCTTTGCGATCCTCGTTTGGTCCACATCATGTCTGGGCATCGTTGACACTTTAATTTCTCCACGGGTTTGTCTCCGGGGTGAAAAAATGCATTTGCCCTATCTCGGGGTTGTCTCTGAAGTAAAATTATACTTTTACCCTCCTAAAAGGTTAGTCCAAGGAAAGTGAAATTTTAAGTGTCTATAGATGCCCCTCTTTGTCATGTTTATGCAATGCAATGGAATGAACACCACAAAGATTACTAGACACGACGATACATGATAATGTATAACTAATGATGCAATATCATGTGTAAAGTATGAAATAAAATGTGTGATTCAAATTTAAAAAGGGTTATTCCTACCTGCTGGAAAAGATAAGGATTGTGAGAATGTTGTCGGGCACTGACGACACCTTCGTCGGGTTGTATCCAATGAATTCTACATCGGGGTTGAGCCGATACCTTCACTGGGGTTAATGTTGGTGGATTCTATATCAGGGATGAGCCGATACCTTCACCGGGGTTAATGCTGGTGGATTCTATATCAAGGTTGAGCAGATACCTTTACCAGGGTTAATGCCGTTGGATTCTATATCAGGGTTGAGTCGGTACCTTCACCGGGGTTAATGCCGGTGGATTCTATATCAGGGTTCAGCCGATACCTTCACTGGGGTTAATGTCGGTGGATTCCATATCAGGGTTGAGCTATACCTTCACCGAGGTTAATGCCGATGAATTCTATATCAGGGTTGAGTTGATGCCTTCATCGGGGTTAATACCAGTGGATTCTATATCAGGTCTGAGCCGATACCTTCATCAAGGTTAATGTCAGTGGATTCTATATCAGGGTTGAGCCGATACCTTTACTGGGGTTCGTACTAGTGGATTCTATATCAGGGTTGAGCCGATACCTTCACCAAGGTTAATGCTGATGGATTCTGCTTAGGGTTGAGCTATTACCTTCACCGGGGTTAATGCTAGTGGATTCTATATCAGGGTTCAGCCGATACCTTCACTGGGGTTAATGCTGGTGGATTCTATATCAAGGTTGAGCCGATACCTTAATCGAGGTTATTGTCGGTGGATTCTATATCAGGGTTGAGCCAATATCTTCACCAGGGTTAATTCCAGTGGATTCTATATTAGGGTTGAGTCGATACCTTCACCAGGGTTAATACCGGTGGATTCTATATCAGGGTTGAGCCGATACCTTCACCAGGGTTAATGTCGATAGATTCTATATCGGGGTTGAGCCGATACCTTCACCGGGATTAATATCGGTGGATTCTATATCAGGGTTGAGTCGATACCTTCACCGGGGTTAATGCCGGTGGATTCTATATTAGAGTTGAGCTGATACCTTCACTGGGGTTAATGCCGGTGTATTCTATATCAGGGTTGAGCCGATACCTTCACCGAAGTTAATGTCAATGGATTCTATTTCATGGTTGAGCCGATACCTTCCCCGGGGTTAATACCGATGGATTATATATCAGGGTTGAGCTGATACCTTCACCAGAGTTAATGTTAGTGGATTCTATATCAGGGTTGAGCCAATACCTTCACCGGGGTTAACATCGGTGGATTCTATATCAGGGTTGAGCCGATACCTTCACCGGGGTTAATGCCGATGGATTCTATATCAGGGTTGAGCCGATACCTTCATCGGGGTTAATGTCGGTGGATTCTATATCAGGGTTGAGCTGATACCTTCACTAGGGTTAATGCCTATGGATTCTATATCAAGGTTGAGCCGATACCTTCATTGGGGTTAATGTAGTCGGATTCTATATCAAGGTTGAGCCGATACCTTCATCGGGGTTAATGCCGGTGGATTCTGTATCAGGGTTTAGCCAATACCTTCACCAGGGTTAGTGCCAGTGGATTCTATATCAGGGTTTAGCTGATACCTTCACCAGGGTTAATGCTAGTGGATTCTATATCAGGGTTGAACCGATACCTTCATCAGGGTTAATGCCGGTGGATTCTATATCAGGGTTGAGCTGATACCTTCACCAGGGTTAATGCCGATGGATTCTATAATGGATTATCGATAAAGTGATTTGGAAACATTCCTGGTTTCCCGTCATTCAACGGCGAGGTTTTTTGATTCCCCCTAGTTTTTACCACTTTTGGAGGTTTTTTTTAGGGTTTTTGAGGTTTAAAAATGACCCGAAAGGGTACCTTTCTTAGTGACTACTTCGTTTCAGACTCGTAAGAATGCGTTTCGGACTGCATTTTACCAAATAGGGAACTATGGGGCCCACTTTGTGCAGCCATAGGTACACCTGCGGATGGAGCATGTGTGCTTGAAGCTAGTCGCATTTTGCCTTTTACCCCTGGCCAGGCTCTTATTCGCTCATTCGATTCGAGTTTTCTTTTATTCTCTCTGTGGAATCTGACCCTTCTTCTCAGATCTACTCAAATCAGGCTTGATTTTGGGTATTTTTCCACCTTACGTTCGTTCTACGCTCTACAGGTAACGTATACATCCAACTTTTTTTTGTTTTAATCGGTATTTTATCGTACTTTCTTCATAAACGCAATATATTAAAAATATATGCATAGATAGCTTGATAGACATATTATAATGCAATGCATGCTTACGTATCATCATATGGACCGTATGAATGCAGTATATTTTGCTTGAACAGTTAGTCTAGACATGTATTATGACAATGTTTTAGAAAAACTATTTAAATTGCTATCTAATTGTTTGGTTGTGATGATATACCCTCATAGGGTGGTTTAATGTGTGCTTACGTGCACGTGGATAGTCCATATTATAAAGGAAACTTTGGCGAAATTTTTTCACAAGTTAAATGACAGGATCCTATATGCATGCTTAACTATGCTAGGATATTTATGTCAAAATGATGTACGCATCTATTTGTGACACGTGTAGGACATGCATAATGCTATGACCCAAATTAAATTCCTAGAAGTCTAATGTCTCTAGGTTATCGCAATTGCATATTGTAACGACCATGAATTTTAAACTCTCTATTTACTAAATATGTGATTTAATTTTAACGAGTTAGTTTTGTGAGTTTATTTAAACCTTATGTGGTGGTGAGAATTTGTGAAATGATTAAAGGAAGTCACTAATGAGTTATTTAAATTAGTGGACTGACCTTAAGGATTTAATATCAGAGAATTGATGAGATTATTAATAATTAAATATTCAACTTATTTGAATATAGTGGCAGGAATTGAACTTAGTGATTAATTTCAATATTGAGTAATTAATCGATAACGTATGAAATTATTATTGTTGGAAATAATATATTAATGAACAAAGAAGCAATTAATATAATATGTAATTATGTTTACTTGATTTACTGTTATACACAAGCATGCGATACTAAACCTCTACTATATGGTAGCTATCTATATTATACATAATGCAATGTGACATATTAATGTGGTGAATATTGCATGTATGGACTATATAGTAAGATGAGATAAATTGAAGGTATGTGACACTATGTGGACATTCATGTATACCCTATTGTCATATAATAAGATCAAGTATTAATTTATAATGATTTTATTGAGTTATTATAATTATATTATAATGAATATAATAATGAGTAATAATAATACCCAATTGCTTTACATTCGGTATTAAGGAAAACGTACATGGATTATATGTGGTGTACCCCTATTTGATACATTGTGTTATTAATTGAAGTAGCATTGTAACACCCATTTAATTAGATAACTTAAATATATACTATGTGTATATATATTATACAACTTAGTGTATTAGCAAGTGCTGAGTTATTACATTGTCCCTAAATAAGAGTCCATTTCCTCTTCACTTCTCCCACACGTGAACAAACAATAAGCTAGCTACACTCTACATTCATCTCAAATTCAACAAACATAGCCATAATCATGAGGTGGGGAGTGGGATTCATGAGTGGAATCACCAACCCTCACCAACTCTTTCTTATCTATTGAACATACTTGCAATCCTTTGGTTTGATTTGGTGAGTAAATGTTTTGTCTGTATTTTCAAATGCCTATAAGAGTAAGCTCTCCTCCTTTTAGTTTCTTTTGCTGAGATATTGCCTAGTAGAGTTAGTATACTGAGTTCCCATTTGGGTTAAGGAAGAATTAGTATAGCAGTAACCTCATAGTAGCATTATAGAATCGTTTAGCAGCAAGTGTTTCACTGAGGTAATTTCCATTCATGATCTTCATTATCAAATTCTTGATTGTGTTAAATTGAATGATCATTTGATTAGAAAATGCTTACTATGTATTGTATAAGTTGTCATGATAGTTTAGAACTGTAATATGGCTGGTATAGGATCAAATTATTGAAGAAATCTGAGTATGGCTTAAGTTTCTGCCGAAGCATAAATTCGGCAGAAACTGCTCAAGTACTGGCCGGACACCGGCGCAGCTGCGCCGGGTTTATACCTGGTGCCTCCGCAGCTGCGTAGGTTCCTGTAAACTGTTTCTGCTTCTGTTAAGCTGCTGTAATATACTAACATGTGATGTACCATTGAAACAAGCTTGTGAACATGATTTAAATGTAGATATTAGTACAATGACATGATATAAGTATATATTCATTGATGCTACACGTATATGCCATGACTATATGTTTTAAAAAGGGAAACTTGTAATTTCAAAAGTAAACCTTGTCATGGACGTATCACGTGAACATTATGATTTTGTAAACACAATAGTGTGGTTTATATTGTCATGAAATACGAGTCTAAAGTGTGTTCATACACTAGCATACGTGATTGCAAGATTCGGACGATTTCGAAATGAGAAACTTAAGACTTTTGAAAACAAACTTGACCAAGACTTAATGTCTTTTAGATTCTGACCATTTGAGAACGTATATGTGGTTTAGATATGAGTTCTAAGACATACGAGTTATGAGCACAAGGCACTTAACAATGTATTATGATACCTTGTTGACTTAGTGTGACTTTCAACGAGAAAACTTAGAATGTGAAAGCTAACAACATTGATTACCATGTGGATTACGTATTGATTATACAAGCATGTACATTAGAGTTCGTTATGCCTATAAGCATATTAACATGGACCTCGTTTGGTTAAAGCATGGATTTCACATATGCACGTATTCATAGGAAATTAAATTTTAAGGCATGAAATAGGTGGATTAAAGTATACATGTATACTATACGCATGAGCATGCATGTTATGTATTGTTTAGCCTTGTTATGTGATAACATGACCTTAGTAACCGATCTTGAAGCATGAATATGTATTAGTTAAAGTATGTGAATTAACGGGATGAAAACATGACTTCAAATTGAATATAGAAAGAGCATGCTAGTTTCGAATAAGAAATTATAACTTGATAAGCATGTGTATTAGTTTAATGTTAGTAGTTGTATGCTAGAGTTACGCCGGGACACTTTCAGGCCCGAACAATTTGCTTAAATCTGATTTTAACAGTTAGCATATTATGATGCTATAAATGGTATGTTTGATATTGAACGTGATTTTATGTGATAGACTTATACGATAAGTGGATATAGACTTATATTAGTTTATAATGCTAATTGAAAGGCCGACTTATTAATGTTAGGTCATTTCGACGCAAGTTAATTAAAGCTAAAACTTATTTGTGGCTGAGCAAACAGGCAAGTGTCCGAACTTCACTCTTTGGCTGTGCAAGTTCTTTAATTCTTATTGTGCAAGTTTTCTAATTTCATTTAATTGTTATATTGAATGCAAGTATTCTAAATTCTTGCACTACTTTATTAAATGAATCGTGTAAGCGAGTTTCTTAACTTCACTTGATTTGAATACAAGTTCTCTTACACTCTTTATTATGCAAGTTCCTATCCTTCTCATATTGTATTGAGCAGGTTATTACCGTATTGACAGTTAATTATTTAAAGCTTGAACTTTATTTCCAAGCATGCTATTAGGTGGTTTAATTACTATACAATTATTCCACAGTGATATTATTGTTATTCGCACTTGGTGCACTTGAGTTCGTACAGTCTTGGACTTGTACCTTATTTAAAAGTTCTATAATTCTTGAACTGCGTCAGATAGAGTCTGAACCCTTGTTCGGTCAGACAATTGTATAAAGTTTTATAAAAGCTATCCAGACTAATTGATGGTATGGATTCTTAGACTGAAAAGAACACCCCTTATATATAGGGGAGTACCCCAGGTATCTATTATAAGATACAAACAATAGAGTTGAATGTTATGCATATACATGGCGTACACGAGGCTGATCCCCTCAAGTACTTATTCTGTAGCCAGTAACCAAAGGGTCAATCAGCTATTGGTTCCGTTGTAGTTTTATAGTTCGAAGTCTACTTGACTATCAGTTATTCTAAAAGCAATTATTATTCTGCTTCCGATATTCATATTGTTGAATTCATTGTCAGATATATTTTTTTCATCATGATATATCCTTTATTGTTGTATTTAAACTTGCTGAGCAAACTTGTTGCTCACTCTTGCTATATCATGACTTATATTGCAGTTAAGCCCGAGACTTCAGGGAAGGACAAGGGTAAAGGGAAGATGTAGGATTAGTTTGCAAGGAGCAGACTTTATCTTTATGTTTAATTAATTATTGTTATGTAATATGAACCCTAATGACTATTTTAAAGTATGTTTGTATCTAAGGTTATCGAATCTTGGGACTAGTAACACCTTTTGAATGAACGACGTACGTTTATTATATTCCGCACTTTAGTTATCGTATGTTGTTTAGAGGTGGATTGTGACGCCCCCAGAATAGGTCCATTCAACCCAACCCATTCTGAGTCGCCAAATACATGGTACAGAATTCAAATACAAACTTTATATCATACGGTCGTGCAAAATACGACCACACAACTGTGAGTGTCAATCCAAATATGTAGAAAATATTAAGATTCAAACTAAGTCCTCATTACAATTATTATCACACTATTTATCAGAAATAGTGAGGACTACTACTGCTCTAACTCGGACCATCACTCTGTCCCTCGACTAGTTCCCGCAACATTCTCATTTCCTGAAGAGGACAACAGATGAAAAGGGTGAACTCAACTAGCTCAGTAAAGAATATTATGACTAAGATAATGGAAAATAAATTATCGTTAGCCTTCAATAAATCAGATAAAATATAATGGACAACCAATCTTAGATCAATATTCGCAGCGAAAATAACAATTCATTAGAAGAGTTAAGCAGAGAATCAAGTCTACTATCTTCTATGATTTAAAAGTCCATCATCAATATTTTATCCCTGTAACATCAATCAATATACATCTCGAATCAATATTCATCTTTGCACTACAGGCCAAAGATATTCATTTGTATCATCAGTGGTCATATTCATCTCAACACCTGTCATCTTTGCACTACAGGCCAAAGATATTCATCAGGTAATCATTCATCTTTGCTCTACAGGCCAAAGATATTCATCAAGTAATCATTCATCTTTGCTCTACAGGCCAAAGATATTCAGTTACATCACCTTTTAGGACTGAGAATGATGAAAAATATTTTTTAAAAAAACGAATCCAGTGAGATAAAAGACAAAGACTAAGGATTCGTATTTTAGTATATTCAATTCAAAAATACCTCGTAATAATCAATTATGGAGCAAAATTCAAGAATAAAGCTCAAAACTTGGATACAATCAAAGATAGTAACCTTAACAAGCAATTTGGACAAATAGAAGAAAATTTAATTTTTTCTGTGAATAGTGCTGTATACGTGAATAGTGCCGTATACGTGAATAGTAACCCCGACGGAAAAAGTAAGAATTTCAACATAAAATCCATGACAATATTTCTGTATAATGATATTGAAAAGAATAACATCATTTACGAAAAAAAATAACATCCCTTACCTCAAAAAGATAGTACCTCTGACTGGAATATCGGATATAATATTGAAGGAAACTTGCGCTGAATACTAATACTCAAAGTATAGAAATACTTACAAAAATACGCTCGATATTATAGAGAGAGAAAACTTCTGATTCTGGTGTGATTTTCAATTCTAACCTAAGCACCCTATTTATAGAAAAGCTTAGGATGCCAAAGGAGACTAAAATAATAAAATAATATATTTTTTCAAAATTTTCGCCGCCTAGTGGCTAAAAAATTTTCCACCAAAAGTGGGGCCCGCCCATAAAAAATATATATATTTTCCGAAACTTCAATAATTTATAACAAATAGCCCCTTTGTCAGAAAAATACAAATTCTATGTCCTTTCATAGGAAATTTTATTCTCTACAACTTTGCAGAAGGAAGTTTTTCCAAATTCCAAACATAAATTATCCGAAATCCATAAACAGATGATTTCTCACACCAAAATATTGATAAAAACTCATCAGCGCCAATTCCTTCTTTAATATCCACAAAATAAATATTTCCTTATCATATAAATTAATAATTAATTATTCACAAATAATATTATAGAACTACAATATTAACAACCAGGTCGTTCCCAAGAAAGAGGGGGCCTTCCGATAAGGACTTCTCCTTACTGGCGCGCAATTAAATAACCCCTCCTAGACAGAACTTCCTTAGACATTGTCAATAATGCTATCTAATAATATTATTCAAATAATATGAATTATTGAGTTGATAACGTGAAATACTGTGCAACGACAATTATTGAATCAATACTACAAAATATCAACTGTAGCCATTATTGAATCAATCATATAAAATGGCAACGTAGCAATTATTGAGTCAATAAAATATCAATGTAACAATTATTGAGTCAATAATATAAAATATCAACGTAGCAATTATTGAGTCAATAATATAAAATATTGAACAGTAATTACTGTAACAATAATTGAGTAATGGCTTCTCACGTAAGACTCAATAATTCGAAATACTGTGCAATACCGTGTGCTACTATGCAACACCGTGTATCACTGTATTTTAACCACCGGGTATTTCAACAGTACTAACGGTAACAACCACGCCGTTATTTTGTAAAAAAAGTTATTTCTGTCGCTTTCTATATCCGACAGTTATTCCGTTGTGGGGGCCCACAAATAGCTGCGCCGTCGTACGAATATTCCCCGACAACAAGAATATTCCACGACCAAACGAATATTCCCCGACAACAAGAATATTTTATAACCACTTGCTCATTTTAAAAATATTTGCACATTTCACCCATAACTTTCATATTTATCAAATCAACACCTTACTATTTCGAAATAATATATAAAGAAAATTAAATCTTTATTCATAAAAGTTGGGGTCTTACAACCTCCCCTCCTTATGAAATTTCGTCCTCGAAATTGACGTACGTACCTGGTATGTCAAAAAGGTGAGGATACCTCGCTTTCATTTCCGATTCCAACTCCCAGGTCATTTCCTCAATCGCATGGTTTCTCCACAAAACTTTAACTTGAGGTATAATTTTCGAGCGTAGGACATGCTCCTTCCTATCTAAGATCTTGACAGGTACCTCCTCGTACGTTAAATCTTCGGCTATCTCGTCTGGTTCTAACTCAATAATGCGGTTTGGATCCTTCACATATTTATGTAACACAGATATGTGAAACACGTTATGAACACGAGACATGCTTGGAGGTAAAGCGAGTCTATAGGCCACATTTCCTATTCGGTCAAGAATCTCGAATGGACCAATGAATCGTGGGTTAAGCTTTCCTCTCTTCCCAAACCTTGTAACTCCTTTCCATGGAGCAACACGTAATAACACATGGTCTCCAACATTAAATTCCACGTCCTTTCGATGAAGATCCGCATAACTCTTTTGTCGATCTTGTGCGGTTTGTATACGTTGTCGAATCATTTGGATCTTTTCTGTAGTCATACGTACTAACTCCGATCCCAACAATGTTGTTTCACCCACCTCGTTCCAACATACTGGAGAGCGACACTTTCTCCCATACAATGCCTCGAATGGAGCTACACCTATACTTGCTTGATAACTGTTGTTGTAGGAGAATTCCACCAATGGTAAATACTTATCCCAACTCCCTTTGAAGTCTGGAACACAGAGTCTCAATAGATCTTCAAGAGTTTGGATAGTCCTTTCCGATTGTCCGTCTGTTTGAGGATGATAAGCCGAACTGAATCGTAAATCCGTACCCATAGCTTTCTGCAAACTGATCCAAAATCGTGAAGTAAATCTGGGATCACGATTCGAAACTATGGATACTGGCATGCCATGCAACCTCACAATCTCATTCACGTACTTATGAGCTAGACGTTCATGGGAATAAGTCTCTCGTATCGGTAAGAAATGAGCAGACTTGGTTAATCTATCAACAATAACCCAAATCGCATCTAAGCCTTGAGAAACCTTGGGAAGACCTGTAACGAAATCCATCGTAATGTGTTCCCACTTCCATTTCGGAATCTCCAGTGGTTACAATGAACCCTTCGGCACTTGATGCTCCGCCTTTACACGTTGACAAGTTAAACATCTCGAGATGAACTCCGCGATCTCTCTCTTCATATTGCTCCACCAAAATGTATGTCGAAGATCACGATACATTTTAGTACTCCCAGGATGGATTGCAAACGGTGTGTTGTGTGCCTCCATCATGATTCTATACTTCAAGTCGGAATCGTTAGGAACACAAAGTCTGGAGTTGACTCGAAGTATTCCAACTTCATCGATTCTCGCTTCTGGAATTGCACCTTCTTGCACCTTCTTCTTCATCTTCATCAGCTCCGCATCCGTAGCTTGAGCAGCTTTAACTTTATCAATCAAAGCTGGTTCTACGCGTATACTTAACATCATCGCACTCGTTCCCACATATGATCTTCTACTCAACGCGTCAGCTACCACGTTCGCTTTTCCAGGATGGTATTGGATGGTATGATCGTAATCTTTCAACAGCTCAAGCCAACGTCGTTGCCGCATGTTGAGTTCCTTCTGAGTGAAAAAATATTTAAGGCTCTTATGATCCGTATAAATCTCCACTTTCTCTTCGTACAAGTAATGTCCCTAGATCTTCAACGCGAAAACGACAGCTGCCAACTCTAGATCATGAGTAGGATAATTCCTCTCATATTCTTTGAGTTGTCGCGAGGCATAGGCTATGACTTTCCCATGTTGCATGAGAACACATCCTAACCCTTTGCCCGAAGCATCGCTGTAAATAACAAATCCATCCGAACCAGATGGTATTGTCAGAACAGGTGCCTAGATAAGTCTCCTCTTGAGCTCTTGGAAGCTCTTCTCGCATTCCTCGCTCCAAACGAATTTCGTATCTTTCCGAGTCAACTGAGTTAATGGAGTAGCGATTCGAAAAAATCCCTCTACGAATCTCCGATAATAACCAGCTAAGCCCAGAAAGCTTTGTACTTCGGTCACCGACTTAGGTTGCTCCCAGCTTTGTATTGCTTCAATCTTCGCCGGGTCAACAGATACTCCACGTTTCGATACCACGTGCCCAAGAAATGCTACTTCCTCAAGCCAAAACTCGCATTTCTTCAGCTTGGCATATAGCTTGTTCTCACGAAGCTTTTGAAGTACTAACTTCAAATGGTGTTCATGATCTTCACGGCTTTCAGAATAGATGAGGATGTCATCAATAAAGACAACAACGAATTGATCTAAATATTCCTTAAATACACGGTTCATCATATCCATGAAAGCAGCAGGAGCATTAGTCAATCCAAAAGACATGACTAAGAACTCATAATGCCCGTACCGTGTTCTAAAAGCAGTCTTTGGAATATCCTCAGTTTTAATCTTCAACTGATGATATCCAGAACGAAGATCGATCTTTGAAAAGAATTGCGCTCCTTGCAACTGGTCGAACAGGTCATCAATACGAGGTAACGGATACCTATTCTTGATGGTGACATGGTTCAACTCCCGATAGTCAATACAAAGTCGCATACTCCCGTCTTTCTTCTTTACGAATAAAACAGGAGCACCCCAAGGAGACGTACTAGGACGAATAAAACCGATATCTAACAACTCTTGTAATTGGACCTTTAACTCCTGAAGTTCAATAGGAGCCATTCGATATGGGGTTTTAGAAATGGGCTTTGTACCGGGCTCAAGGTCAATAAAGAATTCAACTTCACGTTCTGGGGGTAGACCGGGAAGTTCTTCGGGAAATACATCAGGAAACTCATTAACAACGGAAATATCATTCAAATTTGATGTATTCTGGTTTATATCAGTGACATGAGCTAAGAAAGCTTGACATCCGTTTTTCAATAAACGAATAGCCTTGGGATTTGAAATGATATTGACTGATTTTAGTGGTTTGGTGGTTTGAATTCGTACAACAGGTTGATTAGGAATATGAAAACTAACAACCTTACGAAAACAATCAATTTTGGCATGGTAAGTGGTTAACCAGTCAATTCCTAAAATCACGTCAAATGCAAGTATTTTCAAAGATATAAGATCGACAGGTAAGGTAAGGGTACCAATCTGAATCAAGCAAGATTTGTAAACTGTAGATGTAACAAAGGTTTCTCCTAACGGAGTTTCAACAGATAAGTCAAAGTCTAATTTATCAGAAGTCAAGTTCAAACGTTGAGCACAAGCAGGTGAAATAAAGGAATGGGTAGCACCGGTATCTAACAAGGTATAAACTTCGCAAGAGTTTATGATCAGCTTACCCGTAATCACCTCGTGTGGATTCCTCGCGTTTTGAGCTGTCACGACAAACGTTCTTCCAGGAATTACCGACTTTGACTTGTCTGCAACCGCCTTTGGAATCACCACCCCCGCTGAACTTGGTTTCTCAACAGGACAATCTCGAGCTATATGTCCTTCTTTTCCACAGTTATAGCATCCTTTGAACTGTTGTGGGCAGTTTGGGCTGATATGTCCCTCTTTCCCGCATTTAAAGCATACGACCGGTGGTCGTTTTCCTCCCCTCGAAACAGTTGATGCTGGTGCTGATGTCGACGTCTTCGCGTTCTCATTGTTGTACCTTCTCTTTTTGAAATCTCCTCCCGATTCGCTTCTTCTACTATCATGGCCACGATAACCACCGGAGTGGTTACCGCTTCTGTCATACTTTCCTCCTCGCTGGTTGTCATTGCTCCGATGACTGCTGCCACCGGTACGACCTTGGTTATGGTCCCTCGGTTGAACATAATCATTATCTCGTTTTAATAACTGGGCCCTATTTACTACATCCGAATATAAAGAAAATTTATGAGAAATGAGGTATTGACGTATTTCGGGTTTCAAACCTCTTAGAAACATCCGCGCCATACGTTCCTCATTCTCCACCAAATGAGGTGCAAACCTGGACAGCTCCGCAAACTTAGCCTCGTACTGGGATACCGTCATGTTATTTTGTTCGAGTCTAATAAATTCTACTTCCTTTATATGACGAATACTTTCAGGAAAGTACTTGTCATTAAATAATTTTTGGAACGCTTCCCAAGACATCTTGAGTGCGGCAGGCTGGGTACGCTTCACGGATTCCCACCAGTAATCTGCCTCTCCACGGAACATAAACGTGGCGAATGGAACCTTCTGTTCCTCTGTACATCCCAAGACATCAAATATCTTGGTAATTTGTTTAATCCACGTCTCCGCCTTTATCGGATCTGGCTTTCCCAGAAACTCTGGTGGGCCTAATTCTTTGAACTGCTTAGCAGTGACAGCTCGTGTGTTGTTATTATCTCCACCTGTATGTTGCACACGAGTCTCCCTCGTCTGATTTTGCATAAACTGCAAAAAAATTCTAAACATCTCGTCGTTTATCGTCTGACCAGCGTTATTTTCAGGATGAACATTGCCTTCTTGTTGCACGTTCTCCTGGTTAACGATTAAAGGTGTCTCCACGGTCTCATTCACTTCGTTGTTAACATTCTCAGCTGCCATTCTCAAATACTGCTATAAAACAAGGGTTAATTAAACAAATTAACATATCACATGTTAACCCTATGCTCCGACTAACCAATTAAATACCACATAAGCTTAGGTAGGACATACTAGCGAAGGATTTACTCATCTCTCCCCTCCTAGTTCTATTCCCCGATCTCTGCCAGAGATCATATCCCTAAGCTCTGATACCAACTGTGACGCCCCCAGAATAGGTCCATTCAACCCAACCCATTCTGAGTCGCCAAATACATGGTACAGAATTCAAATACAAACTTTATATCATACGGTCGTGCAAAATACGACCACACAACTGTGAGTGTCAATCCAAATATGTAGAAAATATTAAGATTCAAACTAAGTCCTCATTACAATTATTATCACACTATTTATAAAAAATAGTGAGGACTACTACTGCTCTAACTCGGACCATCACTCTGTCCCCCGACTAGTTCCCGCAACATTCTCATTTCCTGAAGAGGACAACAGATGAAAAGGGTGAGCTCAACTAGCTCAGTAAAGAATATTATGACTAAGATAATGGAAAATAAATTATCGTTAGCCTTCAATAAATCAGATAAAATATAATGGACAACCAATCTTAGATCAATATTCGCAGCGGAAATAACAATTCATTAGAAGAGTTAAGCAGAGAATCAAGTCTACTATCTTCTATGATTTAAAAGTCCATCATCAATATTTTATCCCTGTAACATCAATCAATATACATCTCGAATCAATATTCATCTTTGCACTACAGGCCAAAGATATTCATTTGTATCATCAGTGGTCATATTCATCTCAACACCTGTCATCTTTGCACTACAGGCCAAAGATATTCATCAGGTAATCATTCATCTTTGCTCTACAGGCCAAAGATATTCATCAAATAATCATTCATCTTTGCTCTACAGGCCAAAGATATTCAGTTACATCACCTTTTAGGACTGAGAATGATGAAAAATATTTTTTAAAAAAACGAATCCAGTGAGATAAAAGACAAAGACTAAGGATTCGTATTTTAGTATATTCAATTCAAAAATACCTCGTAATAATCAATTATGGAGCAAAATTCAAGAATAAAGCTCAAAACTTGGATATAATCAAAGATAGTAACCTTAACAAGCAATTTGGACAAATAGAAGAAAATTTAATTTTTCTGTGAATAGTGCTGTATACGTGAATAGTGCCGTATACGTGAATAGTAACCCCGACGGAAAAAGTAAGAATTTCAACATAAAATCCATGACAATATTTCTGTATAATGATATTGAAAAGAATAACATCATTTACGAAAGAAAATAACATCCCTTACCTCAAAAAGATAGTACTTCTGACTGGAATATCGGATATAATATTGAAGGAAACTTGCGTTGAATACTAATACTCAAAGTATAAAAATACTCACAAAAATACACTCGATATTATAGAGAGAGAAAACTTCTGATTCTGGTGTGATTTTCAATTCTAACCTAAGCACCCTATTTATAGGAAAAGCTTAGGATGCCAAAGGAGACTAAAATAATAAAATAATATATTTTTTCAAAATTTCCGCCGCCTGGCGGCTAAAAAATTTTCCACCAAAAGTGGGGCCCAACCATAAAAAATATATATATTTTCTGAAACTTCAATAATTCATAACAAATAGCCCCTTTGTCAGAAAAATACAAATTCTATGTCCTTCTATAGGAAATTTAATTCTCTACAACTTTGCAGAAGGAAGTTTTTCCAAATTCCAAACATAAATTATCCGAAATCCATAAACAGATGATTTCTCACACCAAAATATTGATAAAAACTCATCAGCGCCAATTCCTTCTTTAATATCCACAAAATAAATATTTCCTTATCATATAAATCAATAATTAATTATTCACAAATAATATTATAGAACTACAATATTAACAACCAGGTCGTTCCCAGGAAAGAGGGGGCCTTCCGATAAGGACTTCTCCTTACTGGCGCGCAATTAAATAACCCCTCCTAGACAGAACTTCCTTAGACATTGTCAATAATGCTATCTAATAATATTATTCAAATAATATGAATTATTGAGTTGATAACGTGAAATACTGTGCAACGACAATTATTGAATCAATACTACAAAATATCAACTGTAGCCATTATTGAATCAATCATATAAAATGGCAACGTAGCAATTATTGAGTCAATAAAATATCAATGTAACAATTATTGAGTCAATAATATAAAATATCAACGTAGCAATTATTGAGTCAATAATATAAAATATTGAACAGTAATTACTGTAACAATAATTGAGTAATGGCTTCTCACGTAAGACTAAATAATTCGAAATACTGTGCAATACCGTGTGCTACTATGCAACACCGTGTATCACTGTATTTTAACCACCGGGTATTTCAACAGTACTAATGGTAACAACCACGCCGTTATTTTGTAAAAAAAGTTATTTCTGTCGCTTTCTATATCCGACAGTTATTCCGTTGTGGGGGCCCACAAATAGCTGCGCCGTCGTACGAATATTCCCCGACAACAAGAATATTCCACGACTAAACGAATATTCCCCGACAACAAGAATATTTTATAACCACTTGCTCATTTTAAAAATGTTTGCACATTTCACCCATAACTTTCATATTTATCAAATCAACACCTTACTATTTCGAAATAATATATAAAGAAAATTAAATCTTTATTCATAAAAGTTGGGGTCTTACATAGATGTTTAGTATTGTTTCGTGACGACCGGACCGAGGTTAGAGGACCCGAATTCGGGGGTGTCACACATATTAAAATAAAATGAAGATAGAGACTCACCTTGTCTTATTCTGATTCCCATGAACTCATTGCCCAGGCATGGAGTCATACAGACCTAGCAGTTCTGGTTCTCGTATGGCTTCATCTGGGGTTCCCCCTCGGAGGCCCGCTTCGAATATTCCTATTCCACGAATTGCCCGATAGTTTAATTGATTGACGGAGTCCGTACACCATCCTCTTAATGAGGATATGGGTGACATGGAGGAAGGGGCTGATGTCCCTAAGCCTGAGGTTCGTCCTCCTATTATTCCCAGATTTCTTCCTGGTATCCAGTTATCTATCCCTGATTTGGTGGGCACTAGTTTGAGTCATCATCTATCTACTTACTTGCAGGCGAACGAGGTACTAAAGTATTCTATATTGATTTGCTTTAATTCTCCAATCTTGCTAACAATTGGCTTTTAACCTAGATGTCGTGCATGGCCCAGAGATTACCCAGCCCAGGGGTAATTGATTCAGTATATTCTCTTTGTATCAGTCGCTTCGCTCTGAGTATCAGGCTTGGGTAGATTCCTGGGGTTTTCAGGCCTTCTTCACCATTGCCCCATGCCGTTGCCCTTGGGGCTATCTCCAAGCTCTGTCCGAGAGATGATTCCATCAGAGTTAGTCCCTCCATCTGTTGGATTGTGAGGTCATAATGATGCCTATGGATTGGTGGTATATTACTTGTTTGCAGTTTGTTGGGGGCCGGGTTCCTTTGGAGGCTCATATTACCGCCACCACTATTCGTACCCTTCTCTATTTTTCTCCTCGGTCTCTGAGCATAGACGCGGCTCAAGGAACTCTACAGGAGCCATTGCCTGATGATTTGGTGGAGAGGGATCGCATCTTACGGCGTCTGTTCCTGACCATCGTGAGGGGTTATTTCATTGCGAATAACTCCTCCACTATTCCCTTTAGCTTGGTAGGGGCTATTCGGGATGTAGAGCGCATTGGGGACTACGACTTGGGATATTTCACATTCACTATCTTCCTTCAGGGGATGCGACTACGCTCAGAGGGAGTGACCGATGCGGCTCGGCTTCTACCCATTCCTTTTGCTGAGTCATCTTGGCCGATTTATGATTCTCTAAATCTTAATTTGCCTTTTCATGACTAATATCGGGTTCTTTGAATTGATAATTCTGGGCTTACTAGAGGCTCCCTTGCCTCCAACCACTTACTGTTCTGGGCTTGGACACCTACCCCCTAGATCGTAGATGGCATCAGTCCACATTATCGAAGGTTCTGATTTTAGTGGATTTCACTCATGCCCGCCTCCAGTTAGAATTGTTGTCCGCATCTGACGTAGTGTGGGTCCTTTATACTACCGAGCATCTGGCTGAGGGTTTTGAGGATGGTTTACCGTTAGGGCCAGAGTACTATCTGTCTACTAGCCGAATTCCTTTCCTATTCGACGGAGGCTGGGAGCTCTATCTTGTAGAGCGTGCCTTCAGATGTATCACTAGGGAGGTTCATCTTCCTTTCCTACCTCCGCCTCAGTGGTTTTGGCCTTTGGCTTTACCTGTTTCAGATATTCCTATGGCGGGGTATGAGGGGTTTCACCTATCCATTACCTCGGATGACTTCTCTGCTTGGTGGCACCCTTGCTTTATTGGAGCTCATACCAGGGCTGCCTAGTTCTTGGGAGACATGGTTCCAAGGTCTATTGTGATGACCGAGTGGATCGCTTGCTTTTAGGATACTTCTCATCAGTCCTAGATCACAGCTTTGACTTATTAGGTGGAGAGGCTGTCGATGTACTGTCGCCATTTGTGTGGGGATCCGTCATTAGCTGATATCTTCAATTCCCAGGGGCATGAGGCTGGACCATCAGGTACTGGTGGCTTTATAGAGGGAGAGGGTCTCTTTGATTATCAGCCGGGTATGCAAGAGATGCCTCATCATCAGGATACGCAGGATGTGCATTACCACCCAGATATGCAGGGTATGCCTACTCAGGATGATTTGGCTCAGGTTGATTAGTTCGATGATTCCATCACCTTCCTGGAGGATATGGAGATTCTCTTATAGGCCTTAGTTAGACATTAGGCATATGTACCCCATTATCCTGTACTTTTTATTTTTAGTTTTCGCATGTATCATAGGTATGACATTGATGTATATATAAAATTGATGTATTTCATTTTGATATATATAATGCTGTCTTTTTTCACTTGTTCATTTTATATTATGTATTATCGCTCATTACGATGCATGTTTTATATATATAGAAATTCTTGGATAGTAATTGACCCATGTATGGTCTTTTTGACATAGCTTTTACAGTTGACTTCCTCTTTTGTTGTTCTCTTGGATCACCTTTCGCCTAGTCGGATAGCTACCAGTTTGAGGGTTTGGCACAATAGTTTGCTGGATTCTAACAGCTTTGCAGGTGGTCACATGTTGGGCCACTCCATATCTCTGTTATCCTTTCAGGTTCCAGAGGGATTTGTTAACGAAATGCTCACTCATTGGATCCCAGAGCGCCATGTCTTCAGGTTTGGCTTTGATGAGTTGAATCCCACTTTGGAGGAGTACGGTCGCATTTCAAGTTTGTCGATAGATGGGCCCTACGCCAGAGTGGCAGTGGGACATATGCGCCGTCAGTTCATAACTATTACCGATTTAAGGAGGGCGGTCATCTTAGCCAAGGTTGGTGGTAGCCACATCATCTCGATTGACTTCATGATATACCATTTTGCCTCTGCTGACAGCTTCCTTGTCCATCGGGCAAATTTTGCTATTTCCAAGGATTGATGGCAAACTGCTCGGGTAGATACCCTGGTCATGTGTATCTTATCTTACTTGTACATGCCCTTCTATGCCGATCATATGGACGTAGGGATGTCAATGGTCGTCAGAGCTCTCAGAGATGACTTTACCATTCTTCTTCTTATCTTAGCGGAGACCTTCATTTCAGCATCTTTCTGTCGGTCAGCCGATGATCATGAGTTTCACAGTAGCTCCGTCCTTCTGTACATCTAGTTTATGACTCACTTAAGACCTATTGGTAGGCTCCATTGTTATGGATTCTATTTTGGTTATGGCATGGCATCGACCTATTCATTTCGCCCATCTTCATGCGTGGATGTGACGTCTTGAACCGCATTTCTGGATGTCATGGAGGAGCCATTTGAGATTATCATATATTCTGACTATTGCTCCTTCTTGAGTTTTATCACTCATGTGTCTGATCTAGACTTCCTTCCTTTGGCCAGTTTGAGGGGTGTAACCACATATCATCCTCTGGCGGTGATGGGTCAATTTGATTAGTATCAGAATGTTCATGCATTCAAGAGGACTGAGGATTATTGATTTCCCATTTGCTTAGCCACTGAGGTAGATTTGGCCCATGTTTACGAGTTTTGGTCCCATCAGCAGACTGTAGAGTTCAGAGAAAGCCATTCGGGCAGATCAGCAGAGTATTCAGCCTGGTTAGAGTCGAATGCAGCTCCGGTTGTAGCAGATCAGACCAAGGCAGGGGATTGGTCGACTTATGATGAAGAGCCGATGAAGGACCCCGTATCTCCTACAGAGGAGGATTTGTTTGCAGGTTTGACAGCGGCTTTAGTTAGCACAGCTCTGAGTTCTGCTTCATCCTCTAAGGATGAGTTGGATCGTTATGTACGTCTCTTGACTTTTGAGCAGGATCAGGCTCGGGCCCTCATGTTTATCGCTGAGACAGGTAGGGCTACAGCCATTGTTGAGAGAGATGATGTTATTATTGCTCGAGATGAGGCTATAGCCGATAGAGACACAGTCAGATCTTTTGTGAATGGGCTCACTGGTCATGCTCGAGAGGTTATCCAGAGTCAGGAGGGTTTTTTGCTGAGACGGGTTGACACATTGAAGCAGGAGATCAGGGCTGGTCATGTGACTGCAGATACAGCTGTGTACTTGGAGATGTTATCTCGTCTGACCGCCGATTTGTAGTCCTATTTTATTTTCCTACACAGACTATGTTATTATATTTGGTAGCATATTAGAACAGATTTTGTATTCTAAGCAGTTGTATATATAAAAAGTAACAAGTTTAGCCCACTTCCCTCGTTTGAGTATGTCTAGACCTGTATGCTGATTGTCGTTTCTGCTTCATTATTTTTATTTTGATATAGAGTGGATCTTATCATCCTTGTGCAAAATTGGGTAGAGTGATGCCGAGATATCGAAGGATTCTTTCAGTATGGGCAGTCGACTTTGAGGGTCTTATCTGGCTATTTTTTGTTTTTTTTGACAGGTTTAAGGTTTGGGTTTGATATAGGGTAAAAGGGTTTATTTTTATTTTTTGAAGGTTAGACCGCACCATAAATGGCTGCCTACGTACTCCGGTGGATGATGGGAGATCAGCTCTTTCGTAGTTCAGGCTTGGCCTGAAAACTTAACTTGATTTTTTTTATCAAGTTCAAGTGAAAAGGGGTCTCAGACATAATACCGTTTCACAGAATCGGAATTAATCAATTGCGGGAATTCTTCACCGTCTATTTCTTCCAACCTTATAGCTCCGCCTGACAAGATTGCTTTGACAACGAAAGGTCCCTCCCAATTCGGGGCATTTTCCTCTGGCTGCATCTTGGGTTGGAATGATCTTCTTCAGTTCCAAATCATGTTCTTTGAATGCACGAGGTCTTACTTTCTTATTATAGGACCGGGACATTCGCTGCTGGTATCGTTGACCGTAGAAGATAGTTGCGACTCTCTTTTCATCTATAAGGGATAACTGATCGTATCGATTTTGTATCCACTGGCCCTCCTCTATCTGGGAGTCTAGAATTACTCTTAGTGATTCTAGTTCAACTTCTACGGGGAGTACCGCCTCCATACCATAGACCAATGAGTGGGGTGACACCCCAGTCGAGGTTCGAGTCGACGTTTGGTAGGCGAGCAAAGTTAAAGGCAACCAATCCGACCATCCTTAGTGGTTTTCCAACATCTTCATCATTATCTTCTTAATGTTCTTGTTGGCAGCTTCCACCGCGCCATTCATCTTTGGGCGATATATAATGGAGTTGAGGTTCTTGATATTGAACTTACTGCACAATTCCCTCATCATCTCATTATTCAAATTCTTGGCGTTGTCTGACACAATAACCTCAGGTTTTTCGTATCGACAGATGACGTTGTTTCTGATGAAACCAATAATGACCACCTTGGTAACGTTGGGGAAAGAGGCTGCTTCCACCCACTTGGTAAAGTATTCAATCATGGTGAAGATGAATTTGTGACTGTTACTGGCTTTAGGCTTAACGGGTCCGATCACGTCCATTCCCAACATGGAAAATGGTCATGGTGACGTCATGCAATTGAGCAAGTTAGGCGGTGCATGGATCACGTTAGCATGGATTTAACATTGATAGCAGCGCCTAACATGATCATCACAATCAGCTTTGAGGGACATCCAGTAATGACCCGTTCTTAATATCTTTTTAGCAAGTAGATGCCCACTCATATGTGATCCACATACTCTACCATATACTTCATCCATGAGTCTTTGAGCTTAATCCTTGTCAAGGCATCTTAGAAGGACTATGCCTGGATCTCTCTTATAGAGGGCATCTCCGCTTAGGTAGAACTTCATTGCCATCCTCCGTATTCGCTTCTTTTCAGCTTGGGTCATTCCCTCGGGGACGTATCCATCTCGTAAATATTCTTTAAAATCCTGATACCAAGGTAGTCCTCTATGAGATAATTCATTGGGTATTTCCCCAACGCTATTCATATAAGCTGGTGCATCTTGCGCCATAAAGGTGATAACAGGCAGACCTTTTCTCGATGACATATTGATCAATGAGGCTAATGTGGCCAATGCATCGGCGAAGTTATTCCTATTTAAAGGGATATGCATAAAGGCGATATCTTCAAACTCTCCTGTCAACTTGACAATATAATGGTGGTATGGCAATAGATGTAATTCCTTGGTACTGTAGGCCCCTATGGATTACCTGATGACTAGCTCTGAATCTCCGAATACTGTCAATCTTTTAACACCCATAAATTGAGCCAATTTTAACCCCAGGAGGCATCCTTCATATTTTGTCGTGTTGTTGGAGTTGTTGAATCGCAACTTAGTTACCACGGGGTCTTGCTCCCCAGTGATAGATACAAGAACTGCCCCTGCCTCGACTCCTTCAGCGTTGGAGGAGCCGTCAAAGTACAACTTCCAAAATTATCCCATGTCTTCCTTATGGGCTTGCTGGATTTCCATCGCCTCATCATCAGGGAAATATGTCTCAAGAGACTCATAACCTCCTATCGATGTTGCCGATACATGGTCCGCGATTCCCTGTCCCTTAATGGACTTTTGGGTCACATAGACGATGTCGAACTATTGACAGATTAGCTACCATTTGGATAATCGACAGTTCAACATCGGTTTGCTAAAAATATACCTCAAAGGATCCATGCGGGATATGAGATGGGTGGTATGGCCGTGCAGGTAATGATGTAACCTAATAGCCGCCTAAGCCAATTCGCAACAGGTCCTTTCTATCAGCGTGTATTTCTGTTCTCCACTACTGAATCACTTCCTAAGGTAATAAATGGCTCTTTCCTTGCCCATATCATCCTCTACCCCAGTAAACAACCTATGGCGTTGGAGTTGACTGATATGTATATAAACAACAGGACTCCCTCCCTTGGGGTACCAGAATGGGTGCTTCAATCAACCTCTTTTGGATGATGTGAAAAGCCTTTCGACAGTCTTTGTTCCATTTCCTGGAAGAGTTCTTTCTCAATAAATTGAAAATGGGCTCACATGTGGCTGTCAGTTGCGAGATGAATCGGCTGATAAAGTTTATCCTTCCAAGGAAACCTCGGATTTCCTTCTCGGTTCTAGGCTCTGGCATCTCAGTGATGACTTTTATCTTGGTTGGGTCCAATTCGATACCTCGATTGCTTACAAGGAATCCTAGAAGTTTACCCGACTTTACACCAAACACCCACTTGGCGGGGTTCAACTTTAAATCATATTTACGAAGCCGCTCGAACAACTTTCGAAGATGGGTATAATGGTCATCTGCCTCCTTGGACTTTACGATGATATCATCCACGTATACTTCTATCTCTCTGTGCATCATATCATGGAATAACACCATCATGGCTCTCTGATATGTAGCACCAGCATTAGAGAGGCCAAAAGCCAATCTTCTATAGTAGAAAGTGCCCCAGGAGGTGATGAAGGCGGTCTTTTCCCGGTCTTCTTCAGTAACTATAATATGGTGGTATCCGGCAAAGCAATCGGCGAAAGAGTACATCTCGTATTGTGTTGTGTTATCTATCAACACATGGATGAATGGTACTGGGAAGTCATCCTTAAGACTGGCCTTGTTGAGATCTCGATAATCTACACAGACTCGAACCTTTCCACTAGACTTCGGCATTGGGTCCACATTAGATAACCACTCGAAGTAAGTTGATACCATAATGATACCCGCATTGAGCTGTTTGATAACTTCTTCTTTGACCTTCAGGCTCCATTCTGGTTTCAACCGTCTTTGCTTCTATTTAACTAGTTGGAATCCTTCTTTAACTAATAACTAATGGACGACTATGTCTGTTGATAAACATATCATGTCTTCATGAGACCAAGCAAAAATATCCTGGAACTGGGTTAGGAGGTTAATTACATCTTTTTTTTGGCGAGAGGCAAGGTTGGTTCCAATCTGTAGCTCTCTAGGGTGGTCAGGGTTTTCGATGTTTATGGTGGTGGTCTGCTCAATATTGGGTTTGGGTCTGTCTTCGACCCATCCTTTAATTTCCTTAGGCACCTCATCATCGTCTACCGCTTCTTGCTCAATCCCCATCAAGTCAAAGTCCAATTCTATATCAAAATCGTAGTCACTACTCGAATTTGACAAGTCAATGATAGGGCTAGAAATACTCAAATTTTAAAACCTGAGAAGAAAACTTGATTTCTTAATATATATATATATATAAAAGAGTTGTCAATTACAAAAGTGTTTAGCAGTTAATATGACAAAAGGCAATAACAAGTTACATATATAATAAAATAGACTGAAATATAAAGGATAGTCTCCCCGCTAATAGATCACTTTCTGTCTTTACCCTTTCCAGACGATCTGAGGAGTGATCGTCCAATTACTGGTAGTCAGATCTTCAGGGATGGCTGAGATGGAGATGTCGTCGTAGTCACTATTGTCTCTAAGGATGACCATGAGTGATTCTGAACTAGACCCAGGATCCTTCTTTGGGATGTCAATAATCTTCCAGTTAATGACCGGGACATCGGGATGATTATCTATTGGACCCTTCCTTGATAAATCCTTAGGAGCACCTTCAGTGAGGCTAAAATTACACAAAAATCGCAGCTGGATCTCCTCTATAAACTTCTTATTTCTGGCCTCTCTGGCCTCCACAGCCACATCTTCAAGAGGTCCTTCCTCATAGGTTTTCTCATCTCCACTCTGATTAACCTGGGGTATCAAGAGATTTGAGATATTAATGGGGACTTTCCTCAATGGCTCTTTGAATCCTACTTTAGTCAGGTTCGACTTTAGGGGAATCATCATGTGGATAGGCATATGCTTGTGAGGATTACGGTGTTTGGAACCACCGAGATAGCCCAGTCCAGCCCTGCCTAACTACGTTGATATATAAATAGGAGTCCTGATCCCCTAACCGTTATGCCCTAGCCTATGGCCTAGTCTATGTCCTTTGGAAAGCATCTCTTAACCAACGGTCATCACTTCGGGTGATATCCGAGGTTTTAATGCTGGCGAACCCAAAGATTGGTATTGGGGTGTGCTCACTTCGAAGGCTTGAAAACTTACGGGTTCAACATCTTGGTTTAGACCCATCACTGGCATATCTTCCAGAGTGTGAATTGGATATTCAAGTTCGGCACTGACGGTGACCAAGTTGTTATTGATGATGTATTTCAATTGCTGGTGAAGAGTGGACGGAACATCTCTAGCCATATGAATCTGAGGTCGCCCCAGCAATAGGTTTTACCCAGTAGTGCTATTCAATATTTGGAAGGATCTGTTGAAAATAAATGGATCGATCTCCATGGGAAGTTCAATTTCCCCCAGTGTATCCCTCCGTGATCCATCAAAAGCTCGGATTACCACGTGGCTATCTCGGATCCGATTCAAATTGATATTCATCCTCTCCAGGGAATTCTAAGTGCAGATATTTAGGGACGAGCCCCCATCGACGAGTATGCCTCCTATCACATACCCAGATGATATCACCGCGTTATGCAGTGGCTTGCGATGTCCAGTTCCTTCAGTTGGTATATCAACATTGGTAAAAGATATCACGTTGCTCTCTAATACATGGCTAATCAGATGTTGGAACTTCTCAGTATTGATGTTTTTGGGCAATTAAGCCTCCTCCAACACTTGGATTAGAATTTAATGGTGGTCCTCGGAGGCTAGCACCAAGTCAAAGATGGAGGTTTGGGGTGGTGCCTCCTTCAGCTGCTTTACCGCTCGTGCCTTATTGTGTCCTACTTTGTTAAATAAATCCAAAATCTTCTCTGATAGCACTTTTCCCATGGTTTTAGCTATTGCCTTTATTACCCGCCTTGGGAGGTACAATGGGTTATCCCTTGGCAGGATCGTAGTACACTCGGTCTCCGACCTTATATCCTCTCCATAGTTCCAAGGAAACTTTTTCAGATTAAAAACAGAGACCTGCAGCCTAGGGGTCAACATCATCGGCATTAGCACAACTATTTCCAATAGAGTTCCGTCTCCCCTATTGGACAATCCTAGGATGGTGAGAGGCAGGGTGGAAATTTCTTCTATGCTAGTGATAACTGCCACCATTTCTTCTGAACGCCGCACCCTTCAATGATATACTATCTCTTCATCAGGGAAAATCTCAGCATCCCTTATCATCTCCATCTCTTCTGATTCAATCAGATTCTAAATTAGATGGTGTAGGACCCAACACTCTTCAGTGGCATGTCCAGGGGCATTTGAATGATATAGGCAGATTTTATTGGGGTCAATACATTTTGATCGAGGATCCGGGGTGGTGAGAACGCCTTGATCTTTCCTTCATCGATCAATATTCGCAGGATTTCTTCCCTAGACTGTCCCAGTGGGGTAAATTTTTGCTTGGCTGCAAATTCCCGTTGAAAGTGAAATCTAGCCTCCCTTGCTATTTTCTCAGTCCATTAGCTCTGTGCTTGGAGACGAATCTGATCTCTCTTTGGAAATGGGACAACTTTAGGATGCGAAATGTTGATCTGTCCTCGTAGGACTTGATAGATCAGCTGGCAAGTTAACTGATGTTGGTACACAACTAGCTCCGCTAATTGGTCCACGTGCACCTTGATTGAGGTCAAGCTCTGCTCCATAGCATATTTTTCTTTAGGATAACCCCATATAGAAGGATCATTCATGGCGGGAGCTTCTCCCAATTTCCTCTAATACTTGCGGTTCTCCTGACTTTCTGCACTGATCATATTAACTCCCTCTGCATCATGTTGAGGTAAGGGATTGTTATTAACATTGGGTTGTTCTGGTGCTTTTACCATAATCTCCCCACTATTAATCATATTCTAAATCTTATGCTTTAGGGTCCAACAGTTCTGAGTGTTATGCCCCAGTGCTCTAGAATGATAGGCACATTTCTTACTGGGATCAAACTACCTTTCTTTAGGATCGGCAGGTGTATCAAGCTCAGTAATCTTCTTCTATGCAACCAGCAGTGCCAATATATTCTCCAATAAATCTCTTAATAGAGTGAATATCCTTCTTTTCCTGTTCTCCCCGACCCTCGGTGCAGTAAGATTTCGGGCGTTTGCAGATAACTAGAATGCAGGGTAATTGCCTTGCTTCTATATAGGGGGATTATTACTCTTGCTCGTTGATTGCCCTTGCAATATTAAAGAGACATCCTCCTCTTTCCTTTTAGATACCCTATTAGGAGTGCCCGAGTAATTTCCCGATTGTATATGCTCCTCCATTGCCTCCAAGGCTGTATGGTCCTTGATTTTATTGGATTTCAAACCAAGTTCTGCCATTTCCCCATGCTTTATCATTTTATAAAAGGGTTTGCCTATTCCTTCCATGACTCTCTCGTAATATGGGGCTTCTTGGATATCAATAAAAGATATAACCATCTCACCTTCATCCATTGGGGGGCAACCTTGGGGGGCCATTCGCCTCCATCTTTGTGCATACTCGCTGAACAATTCATGGCTCAGTTTCTTGACTTTGGTCACTTGGTAACGATCAGGTGTCATCTGAGATTGGAAGCTATACTGGTTGAGGAATGAATGGGCTAAATCTTCCCAACCTTGGACTTTGGAGTTGTCAATCTGGGCATACCAAGTTCGGGATTCACCGGTAAGGCTCTCCTGGAATAACTGCATTCGGTGGCTCTAATCCTCAGCATAAGATCCAATTTCACCTATGTAGACTTTCAAATGGGTGTAGGGATCCCCCAATCCATTGTACTTCTTGAATTTCAGGACTTGAAACTTATCCGGGTATCTCGCTTTTGGGAAAATACATCTGAATAATTCAAGCTTAAGTGGGATCCTATCCCTTTCAAAGACTGGATAGCGTCCTCCATTTGTTTAACTTTCTTCCTGATATCTCAAGTTTCTTTATCTTCTCGTAGGTCTACTATTTCCCTTGTCATCTGTTGGACCGGGGCCTCTTTGGCTACTTCGACATCGAGGGGAGAGATAGGTGTAGACATCTGGGTATCACTGTCCTTTTCTAGTATTTTCATATCTCCTTACACAGAGGGTTCAATATGAGTTTTTAGTTTGGGCTCTTAAGATATTTTACACTGTTCTCTTAAAAGGGTAGTCATCTTGACAATCTACTTCTTAAACTCCTCGAATTCTTCATGAGATACAAGGATAGGTTTTGATGAACTTCCTTCAGCCATTTGGACTGGTGGTGAACGTGCCTTTTTGGCTCGAAATTGAGTTCTAGGACCAATATGCACAAAACATGTATCTAGTTTAGTCTAGATATTGGCAGATGATATGGAAGCATGATATGTTATGCATCAGTTTATCGACTTTTTAATCTTTTTCTGCAAAACAAGGGGTTAATCGACTTGATGACAGGATAAGAAGGATGTACAAATGACAGTTTAAGATGGATGACATTTATAAATTCTGAAAGTAACAGGGCATGAAGAGACATCCTGTACATTTGGTTTATCAGAGGCTGACCTATCTTAGGTTACTCTCATGGGCTTTTTGAAATTGGTTCCCATATCTTCGCAATTTACTTGATAAAGACATTCATCTTTTAACTGGAGCGGATCTGAGTGGTTACTTTCCTGAGCCTCACAAGATAACACTCTTTAGACTCTAGTAATAAACAACCGACGGGTTCGCCTCCTAATGGAGGTACCACACAACATATATTCATACATTCATCGTCCTCACTAGATGCAATATGATGACATTGTGCGAGACACTAATATATTGTGTGAGGCACAAATATAAAGCACTGAAAGATTACGTTTATCACACCCAAAGATCATTCACACAAAATGCACATGCAAAAGTGGAAATTAAAAAGATTGAACATGACTTAAGCCCATTATAGTCCCCAGCAGATTCGCCACCTGTCGACGTCGGGAAAAAAACTCGAGAGTTTTGTCTTCTCTATTTTGCGTTTGTTTGAAGATTAGTTGTCTTCTTTTTTTCTCTTTTCCTATTGTTTCTTACCGTTTTTTTTTGCTATATTAATTAATTCATCTGAAGGGTGAGATTTAGGAAAAGACCAACATTAGTCGACTTATTTTACAAAGTTTAATTTTATTGATTAATTTTGATGATTGGACCGAATGAGACTGAGCTGCCAGTTGGTATGATTTGAATGGATGTACCAACTCATCCGTATTTTGAAGGTTTTTGCAATATGGTCCAATATGTGACTCCGTAGCATTGGTCTGAAATCGAGATTCTTAGAATTCGGGGGCTAACTTAAACGGGGGGAAGGTGTTAAGCACCCCCCGACTTTCGTGAAAACACGGTTATCGCATCTTATTGATTTCATATGCATAAAGTGTGTGTGTGTGTGTGTGTGTGTGTGTTTTATTTTGAAAGTTTATTCTAAGCCTCATTGTGAGTTATTTGGAAGTAGTGTTGTTCCTCTTTTGCACCTATGTACGAATGGTTTGATTTAGCAAAAAGTTTATTTTTAGACAAAATATACATTTCATATGATATTTTGGAAAAACACAACGTTTTAAATCCTTTGCCCGAATAGTAATTGAGGAACTTTAATACTCCCATTATTAATTCTTAGGTCTATGAAATTATTTCAAAAGTAGTGTTGTACCTCTTTAACCCTATGCACAAAGAATTTGATTTATATAAAAGTTTATTTTTAGAACACAATATATATCAATGATTTTTTGAAAACAAAGTTTTTAAATCCTTCATCAAATAGGAATCGAGGTCCTTTGATACTTCCATTTATTATCTAAATGTCTATCCTGAAATCGCTTTATTATGAAAGCCCTTTGCTATTTTTATTTGGAAATTGTTTTTGTAAAAATGCATGCTAGAAAGCGCCAAAAAGGGTTGGATCATCATCGGGCATGAAATCCATCTCGATGAATCCGAGCACCCGCATTCAAAGTTTTTGCTATCACGGGATCTTGAATCCGACTTCTCGGGACTAACCCCTTGAAGTCGTTTTTAAGATCCAAACATTACATATATGATAATTTCGCATCATTTAAACATTACATCACAAAAATAAGTCCATCGTAGGAATCAAGTCAAGATCCGATTATTGGATCTCGACACCGGGATTCCTAGGCTCACATTATTATACTTAAATTTGTATGTACAACATATCCTAAACTTGATAATGGATGATTTCATCAGTTAAAATCTCCATCACGAGACATTAGGACCCCCTCACTGCTAGATAGAGATCTAGGGCTCTACGGAGTGATCGGGATTGACCAAAAGCAGTAAAACACGTAGATCTACCATGGATCTAAATCGATCTAGCACATGAGTTAAAGCTTTATGCTTAATAACCACTCAAAAGACTAGATCCGGCTAAGATCTAGGTAGATCTAGCCTCTAGACTTGATTTACAACTAAATATGAAATAAATAACCTATGGGATCTATAGATCTACCACCTACACCACAATATATGTATAAAACAACAAGATCTAGCTAGATTCAAGCAAAATATAACATAAATCTAGTATATTGAACAATATTTACAAAGAAAGTGGCTAAAATGAGCGTTTTTCACCTTGAGGGACGCGTGAACAAGCTTTTTATATCTCGGGATCACTGTATATCACTCGAGACACCCAAAGTATACAAGATCTAAGCTTAAACAACTCAAATGTGATGAAATATAGCAAGATCCGAGCCTTTCTCTCTCTAGAAAATGCCTTTCTCTCTCTAACTTCTTCCTCTTTGGTGAAAGTTGAGCTCTGTACCCAAAAATCCCAGAAAGTCCTTGCGGAAGGCTGCGAAATAAGGTCGATTATGACAAAATCAGAGTTCTGGAAGATGATGCAGTAAGCTGAAAGGTACCTTTCGATTCCCGAGGGTCATCAATCGGCTCGTCTTGATAGCACGCAGTTCCATGATTGTTGCGGTGACTTCTTTTGGCCACTTTCTCAGCTTTGCGATCCTCGTTCGATCTGCGTTGTGCTTGGGTGTTGTTGGCATTTTGATTTCTTCACGGGGTTGTCTCCGGGGTGAAAAAATGTTTTTTTCCTACCTCGGGGTTTTCTCCGAAGTAAAATTAAGCTTTTACCCTCCTGAAAGGTTAGTCTAAGGAAAGCGAAATTTTGAGTGTCTACATTATCATTTTCAAACTTTTTGACATAAGCTGGACAACCCCATATGGAGTCTTTAGGATAAATTTGGTAGGTACCTTGTTAACTAGGTATGCAGCTTCTTCTAGGGCATAGCCCTATAATGATACTGGAAGATCGGTAAAACTCATCATGGATCGAACCATGTCCAACAATGTTCAATTTCTACTTTTAGATACACCATTCAACTGTGGTGTTCCTGGTGGAGTCCATTGTGAGATTATACCATTTTCTTTGAGACAATTGAGAAACTCACCGCTTAAGTATTCACCACCTCGATCCGATCGAAGAATCTTAATACTCTTGTGGATTTGTTTCTCTACTTCACTTCTGAATTTTTGGAAATTTTCAAACGATTCGGATTTGTATTTCATTAAATACACGTATTCATATCTTGAATGATCATCATTGAAAGTAAATAAATAAGAATACCCTCCTCGTGCATTCGTTGTCACAGGTCCACATACATCTGTGTGTACCAACGCTAACAACTCCGTAACTTTTTCTCCATTACCACTAAAAGGGGATTTAGTCATTTTACCCATGAGACAAGATTCACAAGTTGGATATGATTCATAATCAGATAGCTCTAAGTGTCCATCCTTATGCAACTTGGATAATATTGTTTCATTGATTTGACCGAGTCTACAGTGCCACATAAAGGTGTAATTAACATCGTCTCTTTTGCCTTTTATTAGTTTGTTCAATTTTAAGTATATTTTCATTCAAGTCAATCCCATAAAGTCTATTCAATAAATCACAAACACAATATAAAACATTTTTATTATAAATGGAACAACTATTGTTCTTTATTATAATATCAAAACCTTCCATATACAATACAGAAATTGAAATAATATTTCTAATGAGTGTTAGAACATAATAACAATTATTTAAATAAATTGACTTTCCCGAAGGCAATGCTAAACAATAAGTCCCTATAGCTAATGCAGCAACCTTTGCTTCATTTTCCACTCGTAGGACGACTTCATCCTTGTTCAGCTTTCTACTTCTGACCAGTCCCTGCACAGTCTTACATATATGAGAGCTACAGCCGGTATCCAATACCCAAGTAGAATTTTAACTTTGAGAAAAAATAATTTCAATCATTAACAAACCTGAAGCTTCTGCAAGCTTCTTCTGCTTTTGTTCCACATGGTACTTATCACATTTCCTCTTCTAGTGACCCGACTTGTTGCAATGGAAGTACATTCCTTTGCTGTCTGGATCAGGTTTCTTATTATCCTTTTTCTTCGTCTCACCCTTAGCCTTCTTGCTTTTCTTCTTTTCAGAAGATACCTTGGGCCTCTTCCTTTTCTTAGAAGAATCATCTATCATTAAGATATGGACCCGCTTGGATGGGAAGTGGCCTTCAGCAGTTTTTAACATGTTAAGTAACTCAGGCAAGCTGACGTCCAACTTATTCATGTGAAAATTCACAACGTATTGTGAGAAGGAGTCTGGGAGTGATTGCAAGATCTAATCTTGACTTAACTCCCCATCCATGATGAACCCCAATTTTTCCTAGTTGTTCAATCAAATTAATCAACTTTAAAAAATGAGTCTCAACAGTAGTGCCCTCGGATATAAGAGATCGAAAAAGCTCCCCAGATATATGATATCTAGCAGTCCTGCTTTGTTCACCATATAATTCTTTAAGGTGCAACAAAATAGAATAAACATCCATTTTCTCATGCTGACGTTGTAGCTCATTACTCATGGATGCGAGCATGATGCATTGTGTTATGCAAGCATCATCTTGCCACTTTATAAAAGTAGCAATATCTTCCTCAGAGGCTGTTTCTGCAACTTTTGCAAGGACAATCGAATCTTGGACATAAGAAATCTTTTCAGCAGTGAGAATAATTCTCAAATTTCTTAACTAGTCCGTATAATTCGGTCTGGTCAACTTGTTAGCATCAAGTATGCTACGCAGTGATAGTGAGTGTGACATTTTTCAAATTCTACATGTGAAATAAAATAACATTTTAGCATACATTCATTTAATTAATTACCAAAATAAATTAGATTTTATTTTAAATTGGTATCTTTCAGTATTTTCATCAAACTATATTACCCTCATATTATATAGTTTGGCAAATCTAATTAAAGATTTGCTAGTGAGAATAAGGATCTCATTTAAAAATGTATATAGCCTTGTGGTGACACAATAAACGATATATAAATAAATAGGTAGACAACTATTGTCAATTACATCACCATGTAACTCTTTATTTTGCCTCTTAGATTATTTTGATCAAGTGGTGACACATCCGAATCAAAATTATCCAAGTTAAGTCCAACCTAGAACTTTTATATATTCAAATAGAAAAATATCGTCCTTATGGTGACACAACAAAACAGTATTGTTCAATTTATTTATAAGCATCAACTGTGATAAATCAACTGTTAGGTTTGTAAGATCAAAGTAGCGGAAGCGTGGTAAAAATTGGATTTTAAAATTTACAAGCCTTATACCCGGATCATCCTTTGTGCATAATTATTAATTAAACGAAAGAGAAAGAATTATCGAATCATACCCTTGTAGAACTAAGCTTCCACAGGTACAAGTTCAACTCCAAATCCTTCGTGATCTCCTTGAGTTCTCCGGGTTTGATTCCTTCCTTTGATCAACGTTAGCCACCCAAGTGTTTGGCCTCTAGAGGTGATCCACAAAGAAGAAGAGATATTCAAGAAGGTGGGTGTTTGGCTAAACCCTAATTTTATCTCTATAGAATGTGTATACTCTCCCAACTAATGGAATAGCGTAATGTTTAACCTTATTTCATAATAAGACTTTCTTATTTATAGATGTAGGCAACCCTTCTAAACCTTTTAGGAATATGGTTTCATATTAATTAATTAAACCTTTTAATTAGTTAGGCTTCCCAATCCTATTAAGAATAACTAAACTCTTTTAATTATTAGCCTCTTAATCTTATTAGGAATACATGAGAGAGAGAGAGTATCTTATTAATTAATTATCAAACCCCTTTAGAAATTAAATAATAAAAATAATAGTAATAATAATAATAAGACTTCTCTTATTAATTTATATTTAATACTTCCAAAATATTAAATAATAAATATTAAGTTATTTAATTTATTCTATCACCATAGATTTAAATTAAACAAACTTAACTTATTATTACGATTATGCCATTAACTTCTTTAATAATTATTCTTCCTTTTATGGTGTGACCATTTAGGTTCTCCATATTAAACCGATTGTGAATAAATAAATTAGAACAATTCTAATCTTATTTAAATAAATAAATTAAACTAATAATTCATTTAAATAAATAACATTTATTCTACAATAGGGGTAAGCCCCCTTAGCGATCAAAGACTTTCCAAATAATATAGATTTCAACATTAATCATAAAAGAACCTGTGAGTAAATAGCTACCGTAAAATTCATTCCTTCCACCATACAATGTCTCAAATAAATATAAGACGTGGATTTACTATCAAGTCTTATTTTATTTAATTATATGTATTTCGATTCTAAAATGCACAACACCAAATAATGCAAATTAGAAACTACTTTCTAATTTTATTCTGCCTTGGCCAAGGACTACTAGGTTGTCATTTATCGAATCACATAGGACATTCTCTTCTTTTACTAGAAGTGGTATATGTTGGGTTTGTATGTAACGCAATCATGCAATCAAATCACATAAATAGGGCGGAAGCGTAAAAACTAGGCTTTCAAAATTTATACAAACCCATAACCATGATCATGCTTTGTGCTTGTTATCAATAACAGAAAAGAGAGAACATGGAATTATACCTTTGAAGATCTAAGCTTCCTCAGGTACAAGTTCTACTCCTTTGATTCCTTTGATTCCTCTGATAGTGGCTCCTTCCCTTGAATAATGTCAGCCACCCAAATGTTTGGCCTCTAACGGTGATCCACCAAGGAAGATGAAGAACTCAAGAAGATGGGTTATTGGCTTAACCCTTGTTTCTATCTCTATAGAATATGTGTACTCCCAACTCTTGGAAAATTTCACATCCCTTATTTCTGATATAAGACTCTCTTATATAGATATTAGGTTAACCCTCCTAATCCAATTAGAATAGGGTTTTATTTAATTAATTAATTAATACTTTTAATTAATTTATATCCTAATCTTTATTAGGATTGAGAGAGAGTACTGATATTATATTAATTCCTAAACTCCTTTAGAATTAAAATAATAATAATAATAATAATAATAATATTAATAAGACTCCTCTTATTAATTTATATTTAATATTTCTAAAATATTAAATAATAAACATTAAGCTATTTAATTTATTCTATCATCATAGATTAAATTAATTATACTTAATGCATTATTACTATCATGCCATTTTCTTCTTAAATAATTCTTCTTCCTTTTATGGTGTGACCCTTTAGGTTCTCCATATTAAACCGGTTGTGAATAAATAAATTAGAACAATTCTAATCTTATTTAAATAAACAAATTAAACTAATAATCTATTTAAATAAATAACATTTATTCTACAATAGGGATAAGCCTCCCTAGCGATCAACGACTTTCCAGATAATATAGATTTCAACATTAATCATAAAAGAACCTGTGAGTTAATAGTTACCGTACAATTCAATCCTTCCACCATACAATGTCCCAATTAAATATAAGACATGGATTTACTGTCAAGTCTTAATTTATTTAATCATATGTATTTCGATTAGAAAATGCACAACTCCAAATAATGCAAATTAGAAACCTCTTTCTAATTACATTCTACCTTGGCCAAGGATTCCTGGGTTGTCATTTAACGAATCACATAGGACATATCTCCTCTTTTACTAGAGGTGGTAGATTCTTTATTGATCATTCATTATCTCCATATGTAACTCATTACACCCAAGCATACCCTATATATGCCTTAAGAGGCCTTAAGGAATTAGTCAAAGTATAATTTGTTACATACAAGATACTATGATGATCTCAAGTCCAAGGATCACATGTACTACTATCACATTAGGAATTCCTATTGACAGGCGAGTAAAACTCCATTAGGTATTCCATAGCGAGTCACGTTCAGTGAACTTATTCTCCAATAAGCACCTACATACTTGCTTTAGTGTCTCCACACAAATGACCATGAGATCAGTCATCCTCATCCAATGAGCAAGCAACATATGTACCAATCTATCCGGATTTACTAATCCCCTTTTTAGTAATCCCACGATTGGGAACTATTTTAGTTTTAAAGCTTTCTAAGAATTTAGATCTCATTAGCATGATCAACATCATGATTCTAAAAGCATTGCTTAAAACTATGGGTTATTTACATATTATAAAAACAGCACCATGTAGATAATTAAATGCCTTTAATAAATAAATATTTTATTAATAAATAAATAAGATTGTTTACAAAGTATGTGCTTTATCATCATACATGATTGGCTTGTATGCACACTACTATCAATCTCCCACTTGCACTAAAGCCAATCGCCATGGTATCTCATACCTAACTTCTCTAAGTGACGATCAAACTGCTGTTGTGTTAAAGCTTTAGTAAATGGATCTGCAATGTTGTCTTGAGAGTCTACACGCTCCAAGGTGACGTCTCCTCTTTCAATGATCTCCCTGATCAAGTGAAATCGCCGCAACACGTGTTTAGATTTCTGATGAGACCTGGGTTCCTTAGCCTGTGCAACCGCTCCGGTGTTGTCACAGTATACAGGAACTGCTTCTCCAATGCTAGGAACCACACCAAGTTCAGTTATGAACTTCTTCATCCAAACAGCTTCCTTTGCAGCTTCACTTGCAGCTATATACTCTGCCTCTGTCACTGAATCAGCAACCGTTTGCTGCTTGGAACTCTTCCAACTCACTGCACCTCCGTTCAAGGTAAACACATACCCTGAAATAGATTTACTGTCATCTTGGTCTGTTTGAAAACTTGAGTCCGTGAATCCCTCGAGTTTTAATTCAGACCCACCGTAGACAAGAAAAATATCTTTAGTCCTTCTCAAGTACTTTAGGATATTTTTCACTACCTTCCAGTGCTCTTCTCCTGGATTCGACTGGTATCTGCTTGTTACACTAAGTGCGTGAGCAAAATCCGGTCTAGTACATATCATACCGTACATGATAGATCCTATTGCAGAAGCATAAGGGATCTTACTCATACGGTCTCTCTCCTCAGGTGTCTTTGGGGCCTGTTTCTCGGAGAGATGTATTCCATGGCTCATCGGTATGAGACCTCTTTTGGAATCTTCCATGCTAAACCTCTTTAGCATTGTATCAATGTATGTTCCTTGGGATAAGCCGAGCATCCTTTTAGATCTATCTCTATAGATCTTTATCCCCAAAATATAGGATGCTTCACCCAAGTCCTTCATGGAGAAGTTTTTAGATAACCAGATTTTAATGGATTGTAACATAGGAATGTCATTCCCTATCAGTAATATATCATCAACATATAATACAAGGAATGATACTGCGCTCCCACTAACCTTCTTGTAAACACATGGTTCATCCTCGTTTTTGATAAAATCAAACTCTTTGATTGTCTCATCAAAACGAATGTTCCATCTACGAGAAGCTTGCTTCAACCCATAAATGGATCGTTGTAGCTTACAGACTTGATTTGTTCCAACTTTTGAAATAAATCCCTCTGGCTGTGTCATATACACATCCTCCTCAAGTTTCCCATTGAGGAAGGCCATTTTCACGTCCATCTGCCAGATCTCATAGTCGTTGTAAGCTGCAATCGCAAGCAAAATCCGAATGGACTTGAGCATGGCTACTGGTGAGAAGGTTTCATCATAGTCAACTCCTTGTCTTTGTTTGAAACCTTTTGCAACCAGTCGGGCCTTATAGGTCTCTACCTTTCCGTCTGCTCCAGTCTTTTTCTTAAAAACCCATTTACACCCAATAGGTTTAATACCTTCAGGTGGTGAAACCAAAGACCATACTTTGTTTTCATACATGGAGTCCATTTCAGATTTCATGGCTTCAAGCCATTTCCCTGAGTCTTTATTACTCATAGCCTGTTCGTAATTCAATGGATCATCATCATGCATGATGTGTACCTCATCGTCATCCTCTATAACGAATCCATACCTCTCAGGTATCTTCGGTACTCTTCCAGATTTACGAACATGGTGTGGTACAGTAGGTTCTTCTACTTGGTTAGGTACCTGACTTTGGTCCGTGGTAACTTGTGGTTCTTGAACTTCTTCAAGATATATCTTACTCCCACTGACCCCTTCATGGATAAACTCTTTCTCCAAGAAGGTAGCATGTTTCGCAACAAACACCTTTTGATCAGTTGGATGATAGAAATAATACCCTACGGTTTCTTTAGGGTATCCAACAAATCTACACTTATCGGATTTAGTCTGTAGCTTATCATTTTCAAACTTTTTAACATAAGCTGGACAACCCCAAGTCTTAACATGCTTAAGATTTGGTTTCCTCCCCTTCCACATCTCATACGGAGTCTTTGGGGCGAATTTAGTAGGTACCTTGTTAAGTAGGTATGCAGCCGTTTCTAGGGCATATCCCCAGAAGGAAATTGGAAGGTCGGTAAAACTCATCATGGATCGAACCATGTCCAACAGTGTTCGATTTCTCCTTTCAGATACTCCATTTAACTGTGGTGTACCTGGAGGAGTCCATTGTGAGATTATACCATTTTCTCTGAGACAATTGAGAAACTCACTGCTTAAGTATTCTCCACCTCGATCTGATCGAAGTATCTTAATACTCTTGCCCGTTTGTTTCTCTACTTCACTTCTGAACTCTTTGAACTTTTCAAATGATTCTGATTTGTATTTCATTAAATACACATATCCAAATCTTGAGTGATCATCAGTGAAAGTAATAAAATAAGAATACCCACCCCGTGCACTTGTTGTCATAGGTCCACAAACGTCTGTGTGAATCAATGCCAACAACTCTGTAACTCTCTCTCCTTTTCCACTAAAAGGAGATTTAGTCATTTTACCCATGAGACAAGATTCACAAGTTGGATATGATTCATAATCGGATAGCTCGAGGAGTCCATCTTTATGCAACTTGGATAATCTTGTTTCATTGATATGACCGAGTCTACAGTGCCACATGTAGGTATAATTAATATCATCTCTTTTCCTTTTCTTAGTTTGTTCAATTTGAAATATATTTTCTTGTAAGTCAAGTGTATAAAGTCCATTTCGCAAATTTCCAATACCATATAAAACATCGTCTTTATAAATAGAACAACCATTGTTCTTTATAATAACGTCAAAACCTTCCATATCCAATACAGAAATTGAAATAATGTTTTTAATAATATTCGGAATATAATAACAATTATTAAGATAAATAGATTTGCCCGAAGGCATTGCTAAACAATAAGTTCCTACAGCTAATGCAGCAACTTTTGCTCCATTTCCCACTCGTAGGATCACCTCATCATTGTTCAGCTTTCTACTTCTGACCAGTCCCTGCACAGTATTACATATGTGAGAACCACAGCCGGTATCCAATACCCAAGTAGAATTATGACTTTCAGAAAAATTAATTTCAATCATAAACAAACCTTGATTGGAAGTCGAAGCTTCTCCAAGCTTCTTCTCTGCTAGAAACTTCTTGCAGTTCCTCTTCCAATGTCCCGGCTCATTGCAATGAAAGCACATTCCTTTAGCTGGTTCAGGTTTCTTTTGCTCCTTTTCTTTCCCTTTTCCCTTAGCCTTCTTAGATTTCTTCTTTTCAGAAGACACCTTGGGCCTCTTCCTTTTATTGGAAGAATCCACCATCAAGACATGGTTCTTCTTGGATGAGAAGTGACCTTCTGCAGTTTTCAGCATGTTAAGCAGCTCAGGTAAGCTGACATCTAGCTTATTCATGTGAAAATTAATCACAAATTGTGAGAAGGTCTCAGGGAGTGACTGCAAGACCAAGTCTTGACTCAACTCCCCATCCATGACGAACCCAAGCTGTCCAAGGCGTTCAATCAAATTGATTACCTTCAGAACATGAGTTTCGACAGTAGTGCCCTCGGTCATCCGAGATCGGAAGAGCTCCTTAGATATCTCATATCTAGCAGTCCTACTCTGTTCACCATACAACTCCTTGAGGTGAAGCAGCATAGCAGGAGCATCCATTTTTTCGTGCTGACGCTGAAGCTCGTTATTCATGGATGCGAGCATGATGCATTGAGCCACAGATGCATCATCTTGCCACTTATTGAAAGTGGCAATCTCTTCCTCAGAGGCTATTTCTGAAAGCAGATTCAGGGATAGACATAAGAAATCTTTTTAGCAGTGAGAACAATTCTCAGATTTCTTAGCCAGTCCTCATAATTCGGGCCGGTAAACTTATTTGCATCAAGTATGCTTCGTAGTGAGATTAGTGATTTTGACATTTTTAAAATTCTGCATGTGAAAAAACAACATTTTAGCAAACATTCATTTTATTAACTTTGCATACCAAAATAAATTTAGGTCTTTATTTTAAATTGGTATCTCCCACTATTTTCATCAAACTATATTACCCTCACTCATATAGTTCGGCAACATTTAATTAAAGATTTGCTAGTGAGATTAAGGATCCCATTTCAAATGTATATAACCTTGTGGATAGCACAACAAGCGATATACAAATAAATAGGTAGACAACTCTTGTCAATTACATCACCATGTAACTCCTTTTATTTTGCCTCTTAAATCATAATGGTCATGTGTGTGCACATCCGAACTAAAATGATTTAAGTTAAGTCCAGCCTAGCACTTCCATAAATTCAAAAAAGAAAAATTTTCGTCCTTGTGGATAGCACAACAAGACTAGATCGTTCAATTTTCTTGATAAGCATCAAATGTGATTAATTAACATCTTAAATATTCAATACTCGCCTTGTGGATAGCACAACAAACTCATATTAAATATTTAATACTCTATTAACTAATCATGCTAGAAGGCTACGTTCGATATTCCAAATATCATTTGAACGTTTCAGACTTAATATTATTTCTTTGAGGGGTTTGTTATTATTTGTCTCATCTTTTAAGCGCGCATGCACATATATATATATATATATATATATATAAAATACGCGTCATTTTATTAAACATGCGAAGCATGTTTGTATAAAATATAATATTTAGCATGCAATATAGAATACTATATTCTACCCGGATTGATTATGGACTTTTATTCTAGTTTGGTTCACTAGAGCCACCAAGTGAACCAAAAGGTCAAACCTAGGAGTGCAAGAATTTAAATTTTAAATGTAACTATTACATTTAAACCCGGGCTCCATACAAACGGGTCTTCACGCGCTCCTCGCTCCTTGGTCTCCAATTTCTTCAAAATAATTCTAACTATCTCTATTACATTAACTATTTAAAATTAAATAGAAACCTTGATCAGCAGTCAAGGGGAAGTACATAGAAAGGAGATAGAATTTACATCGAGAATAAAACTAGAGAAGACGAGGTACGCAGACCCCATTTTATAAAACCCATACATTCAAGCATTCATCCAAAATAAAATCCAATCACATTGGTCATAGTCCATAATCAACCCCATTTATTATCATACACATCAACATATGCATCAATAAATATCCATTCATCTCATGAATAACAATGCTATTCCATATATGGATCGATATTATTTAATGGACAAAAGTTTTGCTAAATTTTATTTTTGAAACAAAATAAACTCTTTTATTTTAATCAAAAATAAATCTAAATTAAACTCCTTTAATTTTAGCATTCTGAAATCATATTTCAGATAAAATAAACTTCTTTATTTTAAAACTTTATCAATTAAATAAACAGTTTACTTAATTAATTAAAATCAATTTTCAGGGTCTGTCCAGGTACCGGCGCAGCTGCGCCAGTAATGAACTGGGCAGCTGCGCAGCTGCGCAGGTAGACGGAAGCAGCAGTTTTTGCAGACCGGCGCAGCTGCGCCAGTAATGAACTGGGCAGCTGCGCAGCTGCGCCGTTCTTCGCAGAAACTTGCAGAAAACGATTTTTGTCCAGAAAAAACGATCCAATTCTCACATCAATTCATACATGGAATTATAAAATTGATAATTAGCACAAAGTTAGGCTCTGATACCACTGTTGGGTTTGTATGTAACGCAATCATGCAATCAAATCACATAAATAGGGCGGAAGCGTAAAAACTAGGTTTTCAAAATTTATACAAACCCATAACCATGATCATGCTTTGTGCTTGTTATCAATAACAGAAAAGAGAGAACATGGAATTATACCTTTGAAGATCTAAGCTTCCTCAGGTACAAGTTCTACTCCTTTGATTCCTTTGATTCCTCTGATAGTGGCTCCTTCCCTTGAATAATGTCAGCCACCCAAATGCTTGGCCTCTAACGGTGATCCACCAAGGAAGATGAAGAACTCAAGAAGATGGGTTATTGGCTTAACCCTTGTTTCTATCTCTATAGAATATGTGTACTCCCAACTCTTGGAAAATTTCACATCCCTTATTTCTGATATAAGACTCTCTTATATAGATATTAGGTTAACCCTCCTAATCCAATTAGAATAGGGTTTTATTTAATTAATTAATTAAATACTTTTAATTAATTTATATCCTAATCTTTATTAGGATTGAGGGAGAGTACTGATATTATATTAATTCCTAAACTCCTTTGGAATTAAAATAATAATAATAATAATAATAATAATAATAAGACTCCTCTTATTAATTTATATTTAATATTTCTAAAATATTAAATAATAAACATTAAGCTATTTAATTTATTCTATCATCATAGATTAAATTAATTATACTTAATGCATTATTACTATCATGCCATTTTCTTCTTAAATAATTCTTCTTCCTTTTATGGTGTGACCCTTTAGGTTCTCCATATTAAACCGGTTGTGAATAAATAAATTAGAACAATTCTAATCTTATTTAAATAAACAAATTAAACTAATAATCTATTTAAATAAATAACATTTATTCTACAATAGGGATAAGCCTCCCTAGCGATCAACGACTTTCCAGATAATATAGATTTCAACATTAATCATAAAAGAACCTGTGAGTTAATAGTTACCGTACAATTCAATCCTTCCACCATACAATGTCCCAATTAAATATAAGACATGGATTTACTGTCAAGTCTTAATTTATTTAATCATATGTATTTCGATTAGAAAATGCACAACTCCAAATAATGCAAATTAGAAACCTCTTTCTAATTACATTCTACCTTGGCCAAGGATTCCTGGGTTGTCATTTAACGAATCACATAGGACATATCTCCTCTTTTACTAGAGGTGGTAGATTCTTTATTGATCATTCATTATCTCCATATGTAACTCATTACACCCAAGCATACCCTATATATGCCTTAAGAGGCCTTAAGGAATTAGTCAAAGTATAATTTGTTACATACAAGATACTATGATGATCTCAAGTCCAAGGATCACATGTACTACTATCACATTAGGAATTCCTATTGACAGGCGAGTAAAACTCCATTAGGTATTCCATAGCGAGTCACGTTCAGTGAACTTATTCTCCAATAAGCACCTACATACTTGCTTTAGTGTCTCCACACAAATGACCATGAGATCAGTCATCCTCATCCAATGAGCAAGCAACATATGTACCAATCTATCCGGATTTACTAATCCCCTTTTTAGTAATCCCACGATTGGGAACTATTTTAGTTTTAAAGCTTTCTAAGAATTTAGATCTCATTAGCATGATCAACATCATGATTCTAAAAGCATTGCTTAAAACTATGGGTTATTTACATATTATAAAAACAGCACCATGTAGATAATTAAATGCCTTTAATAAATAAATATTTTATTAATAAATAAATAAGATTGTTTACAAAGTATGTGCTTTATCATCATACATGATTGGCTTGTATGCACACTACTATCAGTATATCCTTTATTGATCATTCATTATCTTCATGTATAAATCATTATACCCAATCATACCCTTTAATATACCCTTAGGGTCTTAAGGGACATGTCAAAGAATAACTTATTATACACAAGATACTATGATGATCTCAAGTCTAAGGATTATTTGTACTACTATCACTTAAGGAATTCCTATTGATAAGCAAGTAAAACTCCATTAGGTATTCCTTAGCGAGCCACGTTCAGTGAACTTATTCTCCAATAAGCACCTACATACTTGCTTTAGTGTCTCCGCACAAATAATTATGAGATCAATCATCCTCATCCAATGAGCAAGTTAACGTATGTACCAATCTATTTGGATTCACTAATCTCCTTTTTAGTAATCCAACGATTGGAAACAATTTTAGTTTTAAGCTAGCTAAAAATTTAGATCTCATTAGCATGATCATCATCATGATTCCAAAAGCATTGCTTAAAACTATGGGTTTATCACATATTATAAAAACAGCACCATGTAGATAAATTAATGCCTTTAATTGAATAACACTTTTATTAATAAATAAATAAGATTGTCTCAATGTATATGCTTTATTATCATACATGATTGGCTTGTATGCATACTACTTTCAATCTCCCACTTGCACTAAAGTCAATCGTCATGGTATCTCATACCCATCTTCTCTTAGTGACGATCAAACTTCTGTTGTGTTAAAGCTTTAGTAAATGAATCTGCAATGTTGTCTTGAGAGTCCACACGCTCCAGGGTGACATCTCCTCTTTCAATGATCTCTCTATTGGGTTTGTACGAAATCGTGACGCAATCAAATTAAAAAAATTAGCGGTAGCATGGTATATCAGAGTTTAAAAATTTCTACAAAACCATTACCAGGATCATCTTTTATGCAAATTATTAATTTAAAAAGATAAATAAGAAGTTATGGAATCATACCCTTGTAGAACGAAGCTTCCACAGGTACGAGTTCAACTCCTTGTTCTTCATGATCTCCTTGAATTTTTGGGTTAGATTCCTTCCTTTGATCAACGTTAGCCACCCAAGTGTTTGCCCTCTAGAGGTGATCCATCAAGGAAGAAGAATTATCAAGAAGGAGGGTGGTCGGCTTAGTTTTCTATCCTCTATAAAAAATGAGTACTCTCCAACAATTGGAATTGCATCAACTGATATCTATTATAAGACTTCTCTTATATAGATATTGGTCAACCCTTCTAATCCTATTAGACATGGGATTTCCTTTAATTAATTAAACTCCTTTAATTAATTTAGGCTTCCCACCACATTGGAAATAAATAATTAAATTCATTTAATTAATTTGTCTCCTAATTTTATAAGGAATAAATTAGAGTACTAATATTAAATTAATTACTAAACTCTTTTAGACATTAAATAATAATAATTGTAATAATATTAATAAGACTCCTCTTATTAATTTATATTTAATATTTCCAAAATATTAAATAATAAACATTAAGCTATTTAATTTATTCTATCACCATAGATTAAATTAATTATACGTAACGCATTATTACGATTATGCCATTACCTTCTTAAATAATTATTCTTCCTTTTATGGTGTGAACCTTTAGGTTCTCCATATTAAACCGGTTGTGAATAAATCAATTAGAACAATTTTAATTTTATTTAAATAAATTAAACTAATAGTCTATTTAAATAAATAATATTTATTCTACAATAGGGATAAACCTCCCTAGCGATCAACGACTTCCCAGATAATATAGATTTCAACATTAATCATAAAAGAACCTGTGAGTAAATAGTTACCGTACAATTCAATCCTTCCACCATACAATGTCCTAATTAAATATATAACATGGATTTACTGTCAAGTCTTACTTTATTTAATTATATGTATTTCGATTAGAAAATACACAACTCCAATTAATACAAATTAGAAATCTCTTTCTAATATCATTCCACCTTGGCCAAGGATTCTTGGGTTGTCATTTAACGAATCACATAAGACATATCTCCTCTTTTACTAGAGGTGGTATATTTTTTATTGATCATAAATTATCTCCATATGTAACTCATTATACCCAAGCATATCCTATATATACCCTAAAGGGCCTTAAGAAATAAGTCAAAGTATAATTTATTATATACAAGATACTATGATGATCTCAAGTCCAAGAATCACTTGTACTACTATCACATTAGGAATTCCTATTGACAGGCGAGTAAAACTCCATTAGGTATTTCATAGTGAGTCACGTTCAGTGAACTTATTCTCCAATAAGCACCTACATACTTGCTTTAGTGTCTCCACACAAATGACCATGAGATCAGTCATCCTCATCCAATGAGCAAGCAACATATGTACCAATCTATCCGGATTTACTAATCCCTATTTTAGTAATCCCACGATTGGGAACTATTTTAGTTTTTAAGCTTTCTAAGAATTTAGATCTCATTAGCATGATCTCATCATGATTCTAAAAGCATTGCTTAAAATTATGGGCTATTTACATATTATAAAAATAACACCATGTAGATAATTAAATACCTTTAAAAAATGAATATTTTTATTAATAAATAAATAAGATTGTCTCCAAAGTATATGCTTTATCATCATACATGATTGGCTTGTATGCATACTACTTTCACTCTCTAATAAAATGAAACCGTCGCAACACGTGTTTGGATTTCTGATGAGACCTAGGTTCCTTAGCTTGTGCAATAGCTCTGGTGTTGTCACAGAATAAAGGTATTGCTCCTCTAAAGCTAGGAACCACACCAAGTTCAGTTATGAACTTCTTCATCCAAACAGCTTCCTTTGCAGCTTCACTTGCAGCTATGTACTCTACCTCTGTCACTGGATCAGCAACTGTTTGCTGTTTGAAACTCTTCCAACTCACTGCGCCACCGTTTAAGGTAAACACATACCCCGAAATAGATTTACTGTCATCTTGGTCCGTTTGAAAACTTGAGTGTGTGTAGCCCTCTAGTTTCAACTCAGACCCATCGTAGACAAGAAATACATCCTTAGTTCTTCTTAAGTACTTTAGGATATTTTTCGCTGCCTTCCAGTGCTCTTCTCCAAGATTCGACTGATATCTGCTCATTGCACTAAGTGCATGAGCGACATCAGGTCTCGTAAATATCATACAATACATGATAGATCCTATTGTTAAAGCATAAGGAATCTTACTCATATGATTTCTCTCCTCAGGTGTCTTTGGGGTCTGTTTCTTGGAGAGATGTATTCCATGGCTCATCGACATGAGACCTCTTTTGGAATCTTCCATGCGAAACCTCTTTAGCATCGTATCAATGTACATTCCTTGGGATAAGCCAAGCATCCTTTTAGATCTATCTATATAGATCTTTATCCCCAAAATATAAGATGCTTCTCCCAAGTCTTTCATGGAGAAGTGTTTAGATAACCAGATTTTAATTGACTATAGCATCGAAATATCATTCTCTATCAGTAATATATCATCAACATATAATATAAGAAATGAAACAGCGCTCCCACTAACCTTCTTGTACACACATTGTTCATTCTTATTTTTAATAAAATCAAACTCTTTGATTGTCTCATCAAAACGGATGTTCCACCTACAAGAAGCTTGCTTCAATCCATAAATGGATCGTTATAGTTTACAGACTTGATTTGTTCCAACCGTTATAACAAATCCTTCTAGCTGTGTCATATACACATCCTCCTCAAGGTTTCCATTGAGGAAGGCCGTTTTCACGTCCATCTGCCAAATTTTGTAATCATAGTAAGTTGCAATCGCAAGAAAAATTCGAATGGACTTGAGCATTTCTACTAGCGAGAAAGTTTCATCATAGTCAACACCTTGTCTTTGTTTGAAATCTTTCACAACCAGTCGGGCTTTATAGGTCTCTACCTTGACGTCCGCTCCAGTTTTTCTTTTAAAGACCCATTTGCACCCAATAGGCTTAATGCCTTCAGGTGACGAAACCAAAGTACATACTTTGTTCTCATACATGGAGTCCATCTCGAATTTCATGGCTTCTAGCCATTTCTCTAAGTCTTTACTACTCATAGCATGTTCGTAATTCAATGGATCATCATCATTCATGATGCGCACCTCATCGTCATCCTCTATAACGAATCCATACCTATCAGGTATCTTCGGTATCCTTCCAGATTTACAAATAGGGTGTTGTAAAATAGGTTCTTCTACTTGGTCAGGTACCTGACTTTGATCCATTGTTATTTGTGGGTCTTGAACTTCTTCAAGATATATTTTACTCCCACTGACCCCTTTGAGGATAAACTCCTTTTCCAAGAAGGCAGCATATTTTGTAACAAACACCTTTTAATCAGTTGGATGATAGAAATAATACCTTGATGTTTTTTTAGGGTATCCCAAAAATCTACACTTGTCGGATCTAGTCTGCAGCTTATCATTTTCAAATTTTTTGACATAAGCTAGACAACCCCAAGTCTTAACATGCTTAAGATTTGGTTTCCTCCCTGTCCATATCTCATATGGAGTCTTTGGGACGGATTTGGTAGGTACCTTGTTAAGTAGGTATGCAGCTGATTCTAGAGAATAACCCCAGAAGGAAACTAGAAGATCGATAAAGCTCATCATGGAACGAACCATGTCCAACAGCGTTTGATTTCTCCTTTAAGACACACCATTCAACTGTGGTGTTCTAGTGGAATCCATTGTGAAATTATACCATTTTCTTTGAGACAATTGAGAAAGTCACTGCTTAAGTATTTACCATCTCGATCCGATCAAAGAATCTTAATACTCTTGTCAGTTTGTTTCTTTACTTCACTTCTGAATTCTTTGAACTTTTCAAACGATTCATATTTGTATTTCATTAAATACACATATCCAAATCTTGAATGATAATCAGTGAATGTAATAAAATAAGAATACCCTCCTCGTGCGTTTGTTGTCATAGGTCCACAAATGTCTGTGTACCAATGCTAACAACTCTGTAACTCTTTCTCCTTTTCCACTAAAAGGAGATTTGGTCATCTTTCCCATGAGACAAGATTCACAAGTTGGATATGATTCAAAATCAGATAGCTCTAAGAGCCCATCTCTATGAAACTTGGATAATCTTGTTTCATTAATATGACCGAGTCTACAATGCCACATAAAGGTATAATTAACATCATCTCTTTTTTGTTTCTTAATTTGTTCAATTTGAAATATATTTTTATTCAAGTCAAGTACGTAAAGTCCATTAAGTAAATTTCCAACACCATATAAAACATCCTTATTATAAATAGAACAACGATTGTTTTTTATTATAATATTGTAACCAACTATGTCCAACAATGAAATAGAAATAATAGTTTCTAATGATGTTTGGAACAAAATAATAATTATTTAAATTAATGGACTTGTCCGTAGGCAGTGCTAAACAATAAGTTCCTACAACTAATGTAGTAACCGTTGCTCCATTTCCCACTCGTAGGACGACTTCATCCTTGTTTAGCTTTCTACTTCTGACCAGTCCCTGTATAGTATTACATATGTGAGAACCACAGCCGGTATCCAATACCCAAGTAGAAATTTGACTTTTAGAAAAATTAATTTTAATCATGAACAAACCTTGATTGGAAGTCGAAGCTTCTCCAAGCTTCTTCTCTACTAGAAACTTCTTGCAGTTCCTCTTCAGTGACCCGGCTCGTTGCAATGGAAGCACATTCCTTTGCTAGCTTGATCAGGTTTCTTTTGATCCTTCACTTTCGCCCTGCCCTTAGCCTTCTTGGTTTTCTTCTTTTCAGAAGATACCTTAGGCCTCTTCCTTTTTTTTGAAGAATCATCTACCAGTAAGACTTGGTTCTTCTTGGATGGGAAGTGTCCTTCAGCAGTTTTCAATATGTTAAGTAATTCAGGCAAGATGACATCCAACTTATTCATGTAGAAATTCACAACAAATTGTGAAAAGGTATCTGGGAGTAACTGAAAGATCAAATCTTAACTTGACTCACCATCCATGATGAACCCAAGCTGTCCAAGATGTTTTAATCAAATTGATTATCTTTACGACACGAGTCTCAATAGTAGTGCCCTCGGTCATCCGAGATCGGAAGAGCTCCTTAGATATCTCATATCTAGCAGTCCTACTTTACTCACCATACAACTCTTGGAGGTGCAGCAATATAGCAGGAGCATCCATAGTTCCATGCTGACGCTAAAGCTCGTTACTCATGGATGCGAGCATGATGCATTGAGCCACAGATGCATCATATTGCCACTTCTAAAAAGTAGTAATCTCTTCCTCAGAGGCTTCTTCTGCAATATTTGCATGGATAGACGAATTTAGGTTATAAGAAATCTTTTCTACAATGAGAACAATTCTCAGATTCCTTAACTAGTCCATGTAATTCGGCCTGGTTAGTTAGATAGCATCAAGTATGCTACGCAGTGATAGTGAGTGTGACATTTTTAAATTCTGCATGTGAAATAAAATAATATTTTTAGCAAACATTCATTTAAGTAATTACTAAAATAAATTAGGTCTTATTTTAAATTAGTACCTCCCACTATTTTCTTCAAACTATATATCACCCTCATAATATATAGTTCGGTAAATCTAATTAAAGATTTGCTAGTGAGACTAAGGATCCCATTTCAAATATATACAGCCTTGTGGTGACACAACAAACGATATATAAATAAATAGGTAGATAACTATTGTTAATTACATCATCATGTAACTCTTTTTATGCCTCTTAGATTATTTTGATCAAGTGGTGACACATCTGAAACAGAATTATCCAAGTTAAGTCCAACCTAGCACTTTCATATATTCAAATAGAAAAACACTATCCTTGTGGTGATACAACAAAACAGTAATGTCCAATTTCTTTATAAGCATCAAATGTGATAAAAGAACACCTTAAATATTTAATACTTACCTTATGGTGATACAACAAACTCATATTAAATATTTAATACTCTATTAATTTTATCATGCTAGAAGACGACGTTCGATATTCTAAATATCTTTGAACGCTTAGGACTTAATATAATTTCTTTGAGGGGTTTGTTATTATTTGTCTCATCTTGTTTAGCACGCATGCACATATATATATAAAATACGCGTCATATTAATTAACATGCGAAGCATGTTACATAATATATATATATATATATATATATATATATATATATATATATATATATATATATATAGTATATGCATGCATATAGAATACTATATTCTACCCGGATTGATTATGAACATTTATTCTAGTTTGGTTCACTAGAGCCACCAAGTGAACCAAAGGTCAAACCTAGGATAGCAAAATTAAATTTAAACATAATTATTACATTTAAACCCGGACTCTATACAAATGGGTCTTCAAGCGCTCCTTGCTCCTTGGTCTCCAATTCTTCAAGATAATTTTAACTAGTCCTATTATATAAACTATTTAATTTAAATAGAAACCTTGATCAGCAGTCAAGGGGAAGTACATAGGAGGGAGATAGAATTTTACATCAAGAAAAATTAGAGAAGACGAGGTACGCAGACCCCATTTAATAAAACCCATACATTCAAGCGTTCAACTAAAATAAAATCCAATCACATTGGTGAATAATCCATAATAAACCCCATTTATTATCATACATATCATCATATGCATCAATAAATAAAACATTTAATATATACATTGATATCAATTTAATGGGCAATCCTAGTTGTCGACGTCGGGAAAAATTCCGCGGGTCGGGTCACAACCCGGATCTTTCTCTCTTCCTAAGTTATGTCTACCCTTACTCTTTTTATTTGTGAAAAAGGTTTAGAAGAGTTTTTTAGGAAAAGGCCAACATGTATCATATCAACAATTTGAACGTTTTACAGAGTCGCTAGTTGGTAGATTTGAAATGATTGTACCAACTCAACCGAGCTTTGTTGAAAAGAGGCCCAATTGCTGGACACTGTCGAAACTTGATCTTTGAAACCGAAGTTTTGAGTTCGGAGGCTTGGTTAAGTGTGGAGAAGGTGTTAGGCACCCCACAACTCCCGTGTAAATCTGCAATGTGTGTCTGAATGCTGGAAGAAAATTGGGCCTATATTTTATTGAAAGTATGTCTATGCATGGTTGAACCTATATACGAAGGGTGATTTGACTTGCAAAAAGTCTTTAATTTGATTTGCAAAAGTGTTTGATTTGATTTACAAAAGCTTTTCTTTTTCGATAAGATTATTGAAACGATGCTTTTTGAAAGAAGGTTTTCATGCCCTTACACTAACATTGAAATTGAAGCATATCGATACTTCAGTTTCATCTTTTTAGCCTTAAGGCTTAGTTTGAATGGTGATTGTCAGGCTGCGAAGCATCCTCGACGACAAAATATATACAAGTGTCAGTCTTCTCATGGGCATGACAGCCATCGGAGTGACTCTGACATGACAAACCATATTTTCACCATGTTGAGACCTTAAATCTGGATAATCGTTTTAAGGTCTTTTGTATGTACATTTTTTACAGAAAATCTGGCAGGGTACATTTGTAAAGTAGAGTTTGTCCATCGTGGGAATCAGATTCTGATCAATTGGATCATGAATCCCACGATTCCTAGGCTCACATAGGGAGGCCAATAAACCTGCACAGCTCAAATTTGTACAGAAAAAGATATATATCTAAATATTGCCAAAACCAAGGATTCATTCAGTAAATCTGGTTTGCACATGTTCGAATCGTCTCGTTCCCACTAGATAGCGATCTAAGGGCCGCGAGGTTACTTTCATAACTGAAATAAGAACAATACTATATTTAAATAAATCTCAGCCATTCTAGCATCCCAGTTCTATCTGAACCTATTTTGAACTGTTTGAAAGCTAGTGTTGGCGAGATTTAAAGAAATCTAGTTCGCCGGCAGAAATGTCAATGCCGATTCATATCAAATGAATATTTAAAGCAACAATTTAGTAAAAATTAGTAAAGAAATATATATATATATATATATATAATTATATATATAAGAAAGTTGTAATGGGCGATGTGTTTTCACTCGAAAGCCCGTACTAGAATTGAAATATATATATTTATAAAAGCTGTAAATAGCCACAGAATGATCCAGGCTTTGACAGAATTGAAATATATATATATATATATATATATATATATATGAAAGCGTAAAAAGGGCGATGGGTTTTCACGCCTGTGCCCGGACTGGAAAGTAAATATATATATATTTATTTATAAAAAAGCTGTAAAAGCCACGGAATGATCCAGGCTGGACAGAATTGAAATATATATATATATATATATATATAAGCAGTAAAGTGCGGTGGGTATTCATTCCGAGGCCCGAACGGAAATATATGTATATATATATATAAGCAGTAAAAAATCCACAGAATGATCCAGGCAGAACTGGAATATAAATATATATATATATATATATATATATATAGTTAAATAAAGACAGAAAAGTAGTCAAACTAGGACTGAAAAGATAACCCAGTATGGTGAATGTTGCATATATATGCATATATATATATAAGCCGTAAACTACCGCGGATTTGACATTTGGGCTTGACAGAATTGAAAAATTAGTATATAAACAGTTGAATATATACAAAAAAAAAAAAGCCAAACCCGGACTGGGAAGATAACCCAATCCGGCGAGGTTGCTCAAAACAAAGATATTAGTATATAAAAGCTGTTAGAAGCGACGGATCGTCAATCCGAGTTGTAGAAATGCCAGAAAATACGTTTAGGTACTAAAATGTACCAAAAATTAACAAAAACAGCCACGGAACTGAGTTCCGGACATATTTAGAAAACAAAACTTGATATGCAAGTGTATAAAAGTGCGAAGAAGTAATAATAACTTTCTGATCGTAAAAATACTCATAATGGACTGCTACACGGGCTTTATTTTAATCCAATTCCAAATCTAATAAACTCCTTTAGTTCAGATTATTATGCCTCATTGTTATGTGTAATTGATTGTGTATGGATTGACTAGCATGGTTGTATTTAATGTTTAGATGCTTGATCACCATCTACCATAATAGTTTATATGGAATTAAAAGAGGAAGTATAAACTTAGATTTGGCCATGCTAGCATATGTTTATGAAATTTGCATGTGATGAATTTTGTGATTCGTAATTCGGATAGACATATACCGGCTTACCATATGTAATCCATTGAGAGCTTATACTTAAACTGATATTGCTTGTAAGTCACATAGACTTAGGTAATATGAATTCTATCTCTTTTGTGGATTTTATGTGATATGAACTTGGTTTATTGAAAGATAACCATTTCTCACCTTTGTGCTCTCGACTAGCAATCCTAAGTAAGTAATTATACTTAATATGAGGTGTATGTTCTGAATGATGCAATAAGTGAAGTTAGGATCCCATATCTCTCCAATTTAAATTAATCATCTGTTATTTAGTTAGTTTTAGCTTATAATCATTCTAGTCAGTAATTCACCCTTTGTTTACTCGTTTGAGCAGCCAAAAATAGCTATAGAATTGTTGCATGATGGTTTAATTATAATTGCTTATCTCCGTGGGAACGATCTTTACTTATCTTATATTACTTGTTGACCGTGTATACTTGCACGCATTTGTGTCTGTTTTGTTAACATCAAAACGAATCCAACAAGTTTTTGGCGCCGTTACCGGGGATAAGTTGTTATTTTTATTACTATTGACATCAATTTTTGTTAGATTTGTCTGACTTGAACAGTTCACTTCTTATCTTATTTCTATTTTATTTTTATTTGTGTTTCAGGTACTTGTGGTTAGTATATGCACACTCGATCCACAAATTCTGCGTTGGTGCCTCTACAAGAAAACATCAACGGCGGAGCTTGGAGAGCGAACACAAGAACTACTAACACACAAGAGGACCCTGAACAGCCGGTACAAATGGCAGCCGAAGAACAGAGAGCGTTGAGGGATTACTCAATGCCTAAAATCAATGATTTACAGGCCAGTATAGTCAGGCCAGCGATAGCTGCAAACACTTTTGAGATCAAACCAGGGACAATTCAGATGGTTCAGAACACAGTCCAGTTTGGGGGTGCAGCTACAGAAGATCCTAATGTGCATATCCTGAGTTTTATCGAGATTTGCGACACATTCAAGTACAACAATGTGTCGGATGATGCGGTAAAGCTTCGATTATTTCCATTCACCTTGAGAGATAAAGCGAAGAGTTGGTTGCATTCGCTACCATCAGGCTCAATCACTACGTAGGAGGACTTAGCATAGAAGTTTCTCGCCAAATTCTTTCCCATGGCTAAGACTGCTCAGATGAGGAGTGCCCTATCTCAGTTTGCACAACAACAAGGGGAATCTTTGTATGAGGCATGGGAGCGATATAAAGAGATGCTAAGGAAATTCTCGCATCACGGAATGCCAGACTAGATGGTAATCAGCTCGTTCTATAATGGTTTGGGATGGCAGTCAAGGCCAATCATTGATGCCTCATCAAGAGGAGCTCTATGGGCTAAGAAGTATAAGACAGCTTATGATTTAAGAGAGACCATAGAGGCCAATGAATATCAGAATCCGACATCTAGAATGCCGCAACCAAAAGTGGCTGGGGTATTGGATGTGGATACCGTCACAGCACTTTCAGCTCAAATGACGGCTATGTCGAAGAAAATTAACTCTATAGTTGAAAATAGAGTTCAACAAGTTACTTTCGTATGTGAGTTATGTGCGGGATCACACCCGACAGAACAATGTGCCATCACTACAGAATCAGTGCAATTCGTCAGCAACTATCAAAAGCCTCAAAATCAATTTTCAAACTCCTACCATCCAAACAACAGGAACCATCCAAATTTCAGCTGGAGTAACAATCAAAATGCTCAACAGTCTCAATACCAACCAAACCAAAGTGCTCAACAACCTCCATACCAACCATACCAACAACAAAAATCTCAACCGCAATAGTCACAACAACAGTATGTCCCTAGACCGTCACATCCTCTCGGATTTCATCAATAACAACATCAACACAATCCAGCTCCTAATCCACAATCAGAGGAGAAAACTGATATAGAAGAACTTAAGTTGTTGGTTAAGAGCCAAGCGGTGTCTATCAAAGCATTGGAGACTCAGATAGGCCAGATTGCCAACACACTCATTAACAGACCGCAAGGAACTCTACCAAGTAATACTGAAGCAAATCCAGGAAGAAGGGACAGGAAGGAGCAGTGTCAGGCCATTACACTAAGGTCTGGGAAGCAAACTGCAAATCTGGATACTAGCACGATCGCGCCCCAAGAAGAAGGAAACCTAGAGCGGGTGCGCCAATGTGCAGAAAATGCTTATGTAGTTTTGAATGATGGAAAAGATGGGGACAATGTAGTTGAGTCAGAAAAGGAGGTATCCACTGAGAAACCCAATGATACACCACAAGTAGTCTACCCTCCTGCACCATACCCTCAGAGGATTCAGAAGCAAAAACTAGATAAGCAGTTCGCGAAGTTTTTGGAGGTCTTCAAGAAACTGTAGATTAACATTCTGTTCGCCGAAGCTTTGGAACAAATGCCAAGCTACGCGAAGTTTATAAAAGGCACTCTATTAAGGAAGAAGAAGTTTGAGGATTATGAAACAGTTGCCTTACAGAAGAATATAGTGCAGTCTTGCAAAGAAAACTACCTCTAAAGCTCAAATATCCTGGCAGCTTTATGATACCGTGCTCCATTGGAAAGTTGTCATTCAACAAGTTCTTATGTGACTTTGGGGCAAGTATAAACTTGATGCCTCTATCGGTATTCACTCAGTTGGGATTGTCGGCTCCTAAGCAGACAAGCATATCATTGCAGCTTGCCGATAGGTCCATCACCTACCCAAGAGGTATTGTAGAATATGTGTTAGTAAAAGTGGACAAGTTTATCTTTCCTGCCGCCTTTATCATTCAGGATTTCGAAGACGGATAAGAACATACCAATCATTCTTGGGAGACCGTTTCTAGCTACTGGGCGAACACTCATAGGCGTACAGAAGGGAGAACTAACTATGAGGGTTCAGGACCAAGAGGTCACATTTAATGTCTTCAAAGCTATGAAGTTCCCCACATATGAAGAACAATGCTTCAGAGTTGATATTGTCGACAGGGTACTGCATGAAGAGGCTGAGAAGGTTATGAGCACGGATCCATTAGAGAGTGTTCTTCTGGGAGACTCTAATATGGAAGATACAGATGTGGTAGAGTATATACAAATTTTAAACACAGTACCTCAGATGAGAAAGTTTAAGATTCCCATTGAACCACTCGGACATACCGGGGACACATCAGAGCGACTAAAGCCTTCTCTTGAGATGCCTCCCACCCTTGACCTTAAACCTCTTCCTGATCATTTGAGATATGCATATTTGGGGGAATTTTCCACGTTGTCGGTTATTATTGCTTTTGCTCTATCATCCTGTCAGGAAAGCAAGTTGATGCGGGTTCTACGAGAGTTCAAATCAGCTATTGGATGGACCATAGCTGACATCAATGGGATCAGCCCCTCATACTGCATGCACAAGATACTCTTGGAGGATAACAATAAGCCTAAGGTAGAGCAACAAAGGAGATTGAATCTGATTATGAAAAAGGTCATCAAAAAGGAAATCTTAAAGTGGTTAGATGCCAGAATCATTTATCCGATTTCAAACAGCTCTTGGGTGAGCCCGGTGCAGTGCGTTCTGAAAAAAAGGAGGCATGACAGTCGTGTCAAATGAGAAGAATGAATTTATACCTACCAAGACAGTCACAGGGTGGAGGGTCTGCATGGACTATCGCAGATTGAACAAAGCTACAAGGAATGACCATTTCCCTCTCCCGTTCATTGACCAGATGCTGGATAGGTTAGCGGGCCACGAATACTATTGCCTTCTGGATGGTTATTCAGGGTATAAATAGATTGTTATAGCCCCAGAAGATCAAGAGAAGACTACCTTCACGTGCCCATATGGTACTTTTGCATTTAGGAGGATGTCTTTCGGATTATGCAACGCTCCAGCCACTTTCCAGAGATGTATGATGGCAATATTTTCTGATATGGTCGAACAAAATGTAGAAGTCTTCATGGACGACTTCTCCGTCTTTGGAGACTCTTTTGACATCTGTTTGGAGAATCTGGTATTAGTCTTAAAGAGGTGTGTTCAGACCAACTTAGTACTAAATTGGGAAAAGTGCCATTTCATGGTACAGGAAGGCATTAATTTGGGTCACAAAGTCTCAGGGAAAGGATTAGAGGTGGACAGAGCGAAGCTAGAGACGATTGAAAGTTTACCGCCACCAACCTCAGTGAAGGGGGTCCGTAGTTTCCTTGGGTATGCAGGCTTTTATCGGCGTTTCATAAAAGACTTCTCTAAGATTGCTAAGCCTCTGTGCAGTTTGCTTGAGAAGGATGTCCCATTCAAATTCGACGAAGAATGCCTAGTTGCCTTTGAGCATTTAAAGAAGAAATTGACTACGGCACCAATCATTACAGCTCCTGACTGGTCTTTTAAATTTGAACTGATGTGTGATGCAAGTGACTTCGCTGTGGGAGTCGTCTTGGGACAACGCAGGGATAAGGTTTTTTATGTTATTTACTATGCAAGCAAAACCCTGACGGATGCCCAGCTGAACTACACCACAGAGAATGAGCTTCTAGCGGTGGTATACGCTTTTGATAAATTCAGATCTTATCTGATTGGAACAAGGGTAGTTATATACACAGATCATGCTGCAATTCGATACCTGATTTCAAAGAAAGATGCTAAGCCTCGTCTCATTCGGTGGATACTTCTTCTACAAAAATTCGATACCCGGGGATGGACACAAACGACAAAGTGATGAATAATGAGTCATTCCCGGACGAACAATTATTTATGGTGCAAGGCAAAATGCCCTTGTTTACGAACTTTGCAAACTTCCTAGTGAGCAATATTATCCCTTCTGACTTCACTAGAGCCCAGAAGAAGAAGTTTCTACACGATGTTAGATGGTATTGTTGGGATGAGCCGTATTTGTTTAAGCAATGCGCTGATAGGATGATCAGACGGTGTATCCCAGAAAGGGAGATGGACAGCATACTTCAAGATTGCCATTCATCAGTTTATGGTGGACACTATGGGGGCGAGAGGACAGCTGCCAAAGTACTTCAGGGAGGCTTTTATTGGCCAACATTGTTTGAAGATGCTTATAACTTCGTCCAAAAATGCGATCGGTGTCAGCGAGTGGGTAACATATCCAAACGGAATGAGATGCCTTTGAATATGATCCTAGAGGTTGAGATCTTTGACATCTGGGGGATAGTCTTCATGGGGCCTTTTGTTTCGTCATGTGGAAATTTATATATCTTGCTGGCAGTGGATTGCGTGTCCAAGTGGGTAGAAGTAGTAGCCTTACCAACTAATGATGCTAGGGTGGTCTTGCGTTTTCTTCAGAAGAGTATATTCACGCTCTTTGGGACCCCTAGGGCTATCATAAGTGATGAGGGAACCCACTTCTACAATCGTTAGTTTACTGCTCTATTGGCCAAGTATGGGGTGAATCACCATGTTGCTGCGGCGTACCATCCCCAAACAAACGGCCAAGCCGAGGTGTCAAATCGTGAGGTAAAACGGATATTTAGAGAAAATTATAAATCCCACGAGGAAGGATTGGTCCCTCAAGCTTGACGATGCAGTGTGGGCATATATGACTGCCTACAAGACACGACTAGGTATGTCACCATATCAGTTAGTGTATGGGAAGGCCGGCCACCTTCCCATGGAACTTGAACACAAGGCCTACTAGGCCATAAAGAAGCTGAATTTTAACTTGAAAGCTGCAAGGGAGAAGAGGCTTCTCCAACTAAATAAGTTAGACGAATTCAGACTGCAAGCCTATGAAAACTCCAAGCTGTATAAAGAGAAGGTAAAAAGGTGGCACGACCGGAAGATCATGGAAAGGAAATTCGAGTAGGGGCAAGCGGTGTTATTGTATAACTCTCGCCTTAGAATTTTTCCTGGAAAGCTCAAATCGCGGTGGTCGGGGCCTTTCACAGTGAAAATTATGTTTCTAGATGGTGCAGTGGAGATTTTTAACCAATACCCAGACAAGCCTTTTAAAGTGAATAGACAGAGGTTGAAGCATTATTATGGCGGCGAAGTCAATCGACAGAAGGTCGCCTCAATTCTTTCCACCACATGACCAGTTTAGACAGAGTCGAGCTAATGGACTGTAAACAAGCGCTCGATGGGAGGCACCCCATCATCTCTCTTCTCCCTCATATATAATTCTTGCCACTTATCTCCACTTCCCCCCTCTTGTTTAATTCTAAGCATTGTGAAAAGTTTGAAAATTTTTGAACAGTTTTGGTTTTAGGAGCTGATTGCATATATTCTTGAAGTTAGGTGTTTATTGAATATATTTTTGGAGTTGTGAGCATATTGCATATACGCACATATAGTATTTTTGAGGATTCAAACGTATATACATCTTACATAGTTTAATTATAAGTATGAGATTAGTTTAAATATAATTTTCATGATACATATAGTATTGAATGTTGGATTTCTGAAAATCATGACAATTTTGAAAGTTTTACGATGAATACATGTGCATATATTATAGACAGATTCCAATATATCATGATGCAGAGATACATAGTCCAACTTTGGGTTTCAGATTCTTTTATATCTCATTTGTTTGCATTCATGTGTTTCAGGAAGAGAATGCTATTCAAATTGCTTCTTAATCTTCATTTCATGCTGTAGAAAATAAAATTTTTGGCTGGGTTCAGGGTAGCGCGGCCGCACCATCATCAAGGCTAAATTCAGGGCGGCCGCGCCAATATGCAAATGACCAGAGAGTTGACTGGAAACACGCGCGGTCGCGCCCCACTCACAGCTAAATTCGGCACGCCCGCGCCCGACCCCAACAAACTGCCTGATTACAGTTTTAAAAATTCGTCTCTAGCCCTAACTCTATATCTATTTTGATCGACCCCTACTCTCAAATACACAAACACACACTCTCTCTCTCTCTCTCTATCAGCATATAACCCCTCTCCTATACTAACTCTCCTTCTCACAAACCTATTCTCTACAAACCTAGCCCTAATCAAATACACAAACCACCTTCTCCTTCTCACACACAATCTCTCCTTCTCTTCAATTCTATATTCAAGCCACTACATCATATCCTTCTCCAATCTCCAGTTCACAACCTAGGGTGTGATTCAGAACAAGTTCATAGACTAGTTTGGGGTTGTTCTTCGGATTCAGAAGTTAAGGTTTGTTCAAATCAGTGTGCAGAGGTACAAGTTTGGGGTTGGTCTTCAACAATCATCATCTAGGATTTGCAAGGCCAATTTTCTATAGATTTTAATGGGTCCAAAAAGAGCACGTTCTTCCACTCCTGGATCGCCCGCTCAAAGCAGCCAGGGTAAGGACACTGTGGACTTGACTAAGTTCATTAGCCTTGAGGCACAACTTGAATATTATCGAATTACGGCCAAGTCATTTATAAAGGAGCGGGGACTGAAACCGGCTATGGAAAAAGGCCAAATGCTTGCCATGATCAGATAGATGGGTTGGCTTAGAGTTTGTGCAGCACCGCCGCCTATCCTGTTGGCCATTTTTCGCGAATTCTATGCTAATGCCAAGGAGACACAGAGTGGTTTTTCTTTCATTCGGGGCATAAATGTCAATTATCGTCCATCGGCGATCTGTGAGGTATTCAGTGTGCCTTTAATCCTAACAGGCCAAGTGAATTAGGTTGAGGCGGAACGCTTTGATACTGACTTGGATCAGGTGGTCACAAACTTGTGTGTGCCAGGCACGAAGTGGAAGTACAGGCAGGGCACAGATACGCACACCAATTTCCCCGCCTCAGCGCTAAATAAATATGCCAAAGCATTGACTCTGTTCTTATGCTCCAATCTGATGCCGTCCACCCACCAATATGACATTCCGGCCGAGAGAGCCATTATTCTATGGGGGATCATTACTGGGAAGAATATCATTGTCGGGCATTTTATCCATCCGAACATGTTGCGTTTCATGCGAGGCATTACCATTGGGGGAATTCCCCACGCATCAGTGGTGGCTCATTTGTGTTCTCAAGCAGGCCTTAAGTGGGAAAATGAACAGGTCCAAATGCCGAGCGGGGACATAAATCACGCCACAATTAAAAAGTTTGAATATTGGGTTGGTGGCACGGCACATTCGCAGGGCAAAGGATTCATCCTACAGACTACTCCACCAATTCCCCCACCGCAGCCAGCAGCAATAGCCGGTCCTTCCACCGCCAGTACAGGGCCGCAGGATCGCCAGATGAGGCGATTGGAGAGGAGGATGGATGCTCTGCATGGTAACTTCACCGCTTTTGCAGATGGACTGACCCGAGCCCTGGGTGAAGCCTTTGCACAACAGGGAACGCTAATGGAGTGGCCCGTCTTAGGTTCTGCCATGCCGTATCCACTGCCAGATTCGCCGCCCGAGGAGGGTGGCCATGCCAATAATTAGGGGAGTTTCCTTACCCTTTACTTCCAATGCGGACATTGAAAATTTTAAGTTTGGGGGTATGGGGTGTAGTTAGTAGTAGTCGCATATAGTTTATTGCATGTTATTGCATATAGTTTATTGCATGTTTAGGTTGCATAGTAGCAGCATTTTAGTTTTTTGTTAGTTAAATTTTGCATGAAATTTTTTTTCTGTTTTATTTTTGTTTTGTGTAGATAGTATGTGTTTAGTTGCATTGCATAGCATAATCCCATATTTTTAGCCTGTTGAATTCTAGTATGGCCGATGATGATATTGAAATATAATAGATTTTTGAACTTAGTGGATAGTTTAAGCTTAGTTATAACTTCATACATAATGTAGTCTATACCTGTTGCTTTGATGTTACTGGATAGCACAGTATTGTTATTATTTGCTTGTTGGTTAGATTAGCACACGCTTATTTTCTGAGGGGAAAAATTTGTTTAAATGATAGAATTGTGTAAGAAAATGAATAATAGCCTTAATGACACATAAATGCAAGTTTGGGGGAAAACATTGGGTATGCATGCTAAAAAGAAAAAGAAAAAAAATAAATTAAGAAAAAGAAGGAAAAAATAGAATAAACACCTTGGCTAGCTAAGTCTTGTGGCCTTTGATACTCGAGTAAGTAAGCCCTCGGGGATTGTCTCTACACCCAGCGCCCTAAGGCCTTTATGGTTTGGGAGTCGTTGGTCGAAAGCTCTATAAATGGGTATCATTGAAAAGCCTAAGAGTGCTTAGCATTGCGCAATCGGGTGTAACCACGGGAAAGTGCGAATATCACCCTCGTGTGTGAATAAAAGCATAATAAACCCTTGTTGAACCTTAGCTTGTATCGATGTGTTGGATTGGTCGTTGTCTCATATATATAGAAAATTCTTGACTTAAAACCTCAATTTTCCTTCCTTAGAAGTATAGCATGTGGAATCTTCGCATTTATCAAGCTTATTTGTGATATAGCACACACACACTACATCTTAGCAATATGTTGTGATTTTCGGATTGTATGTCTTTATGACTGTAGCTTGGGTTGATTCTTTGTTCATAGTTCTTGTTATTTCTCTGAGGCACATCTTATTGGAATTCATAGCATGGCTGAAATTTTGGGATTCATTTTCATGTTAGTATAGTTGCATAGAATGTAGTTACAGTTGTGTTTGTTGCTTGAAGGCAAGCAATAGTTCAAGTTTGGGAGTATTTGATAAGTAGGTTTTATACCTACTTATTGGCTATCAACTTGCTAGGATTATGGCTTAATCTCAAGTATTTTAGTGTCTTTTGATATGTTTTATCTTTATTTTATAGGTTTTACTATGGAAATTCATTTGGCAAAAGAATGGCATGGAATGGCATGGTTTTGGCATGGAAATGGTGGGAAGGCAAAATGGAAAGCTTTTGGTGAACCAAAGGTGGACTTAGCAAGAGGAGACAGTTTATGGCCTGTGCAAATAGCCTCAATTCAGTAGGGAGTGAAGGCAAGTGAAGGCAAAAGGAAGCAGCAAGAAAGCAGAAAAGATCAGCAATGCACCAGAAAGCACCAGCAGAGAACACAGCATCGCGCGACCACGCCGGTTTGAAAAAAGAAAAGATGCGCGCCCACGCCAGGATGCAGTTATTCTGGATTTCTGAATTGTCGTGCGCCCGCGCCCCAAATGAACTACGGGGCCGCGCGGCCGCGCCAGTCAAGGCTGGAAATTTATTGACTTTTCATTTAATCATTTCTGCTGAGCGTATTTGTGACGCCCCCAGAATAGGTCCATTCAACCCAACCCATTCTGTGTCGCCAAATACATGGTACAGAATTCAAATACAAACTTTATATCATACGGTCGTGCAAAATACGACCACACAACTGTGAGTGTCAATACAAATATGTAGAAAATATTAAGATTCAAACTAAGTCCTCATTACAATTATTATCACACTATTTATCAGAAATAGTGAGGACTACTACTGCTCTAACTCGGACCATCACTCTGTCCCCCGACTAGTCCCCGCAACATTCTCATTTCCTGAAGAGGACAACAGATGAAAAGGGTGAGCTCAACTAGCTCAGTAAAGAATATTATGACTAAGATAATGGAAAATAAATTATCGTTAGCCTTCAACAGTTCAGATAAAATATTATTGACAACATGTTTTAGATCAATATTCGCAGCGAAAATAACCGTTCATCATCAATATTTTATCCCTGTAACATCAATCAATATCCATCTCATCAAATATTCATCTTTGCACTACAGGCCAAAGATATTCATTTGTATCATCAGTGGTCATGTTCATCTCAACACCTGTCATCTTTGCACTACAGGCCAAAGATATTCATCAGGTAATCATTCATCTTTGCTCTACAGGCCAAAGATATTCAGTTACATCACCTTTTAGGACTGAGGATGATGAAAAATATTTTAAAGAACGAATCCAGTGAGATAAAAGACAAAGATTAGGGATTCGTCATTTAGTTTATCCAAATTCAAGAATAATCCATAATAATACTTTGTGGAGCAAAATTCAAGAATAAAGCCCAAAACTTGGATACAATCAAAGATAGTAACCTTAACAGACAATTTGGACAAATAGAAGAAAAATAAATTTTCCCGTGAATAGTGCCGTATACGTGAATAGTGCCGTATACGTGAATAGTAACCCCGACGGAAAAAGTAAGAATTTCAACATAAAATCCATGAAAATATTTTTGTATGATGATATTGAGAAGAATAACATCATTTACGAAAGAAATAACATCCCTTACCTCAAAAGAACAGTATCTCTGATTGGAATATCGGATATAATATTGAAGGAAACTTGCGCTGAATACTAATACTCAAAGTATAGAAATACTCACAAAAATAAGCTCGATATTATAGAGAGAGAAAACTTATGATTCTGGTATGATTTTCAATTATAACCTAAGCACCCTATTTATAGGAAAAGCTTAGGATGCCAAAGGAGACTAAAATAATAAAATAATATATTTTTAAAAAAAAATTCCCGCCGCCGGCTGCTATGAAATCAGGATTTTTCAACCAAGAAACAAAAGTGGGGCCCACCATTTTATTAAAAAAATATTTATTTTCCGAAACTTCAATAATTCATAATAAATAGCCCCTTTGTCAGAAAAATACAAATTCTATGTCCTTTCCATAGGAAATTTAATTCTCTACAACTTTGTAGAAGGAAATTTTTCCAAATTCCAAACATAAATTATCCGAAATCCATAAACAGATGATTTTTCACACCAAAATACTGATAAAAAACACATCAGCACAAATTCCTTCTTTAATATCCCCAAAATAAATATTTCCTTATCATATAAATCAATAATTAATTATTCACAAATAATATTATAGAACTACAATATTAACAACCAGGTCGTTCCCAGGACAGAGGGGGCCTTCCGATAAGGACTTCTCCTTACTGGCGCGCAATTAAATAACCCCTCCTAGACAGAACTTCCTTAGACATTGTCAATAATGCTATCTAATAATATTATTCAAATAATATGAATTATTGAGTTGATAACGTGAAATACTGTGCAACGACAATTATTGAATCAATACTACAAAATATCAACTGTAGCCATCATAAAAAATAGCAACGTAGCAATTATTGAGTCAATAAAATATCAATGCAGCAATTATTGAGTCAATAATATAAAATATTGAACAGTAAATACTGTAACAATAATTGAGTAGGTTCCTTCTCACGTAAGACTCAATAATTCGAAATACCGTGTGCTACTGCGCAACACCGCGTACTGTATTTTAACCACCGGATATTTCAACAGTACTAACGGTAACAACTACGCCGTTATCTTGTAAAAAAAGTTATTTCTGTCGCTTTCTATATCCGACAGTTATTCCGTTGTGGGGCCCACAAATAGCTGCGCCGTCGTACTAATATTCCCCGACAACAAGAATATTCCACGACCAAACGAATATTTCCCGACAACAAGAATATTTTATAACCACTTGCTCGTTTTAAAAATATTTGCACATTTCACCCATAACTTTCATATTTATCAAATCAACACCTTACTATTTCGAAATAATATATAAAGAAAATTAAACCTTTATTCATAAAAGTTAGGGGTCTTACAGTATTTTCCATAGATGGGTGTAATTTGCAAAGGACGAGATATTCATTATTCAATATACGGTTTTAATTGTTGTTTTTAGGGTTAGAAAGCTAGAGAGGGTTTGGGGAGCTTCACTTCTTCTCTCTTCTAGTTCTAAGTAGATTTTCATTCTAGGGTTTATAGTTGGATTGATTGTGATCTGAACTGAACTTGGAAGCTTATTGTGGACAGAGGAATATCATATTTGCATTCTCATCATCTCTTTATCCCTTTGCTCTCATTTTATATTTTCTATGGTTAGATCAAATCCCATAATGGTTATTGGTTCAGAGATGAACTAACCACCATTATGGGATTCTAATGGATCTTATTGTTTAGTTCAGATTATTATGCCTCATTGTCATATGTAATTGATTGTGTATGGATTGACTAGCATGGTTGTATTTAATGTTTAGATACTTGATCACCATCTACCTTAATAATTTTTATGGAATTGAAAGAGGAAGTATAAACTTAGATTTGGCCATGCTAGCATATGTTTATGAAATTTACATGTGATAAATTTTGTGATTCGTAATCCGGATAGACATGTACCGGCTTACCATATGTAGTCCATTGAGAGCTTATACTTAAACTAATATTGCTTGTAAGTCACATAGACATATAGTGAGTTAGGTAATATGAATTCTCTTTTGTGGATTTTATGTGATATGGACTTGGTTTATTGAAAGATAACCATTTCTCACCTTCGTGCTCTCGACTAGCAATCCTAAGTAAGTAATTATGCTTAACATGAGGTGTATGTTCTGAATGATGCAATAAGTGATGTTAGGATCCCATATCTCCCCAATTTAAATCAATCATCTGTTATTTAGTTAGTTTTAGTTTATAATCATTCTAGTCAGTAATTCACCCTTTGTTTACTCGTTTAAGCAGCCGAAAATGGCTATAGAATTGTTGCATGATGGTTTAATTATAATTGCTTATCTTCGTGGGAATGATTTTTACTTATCTTATATTACTTGTTGACCGTGTATACTTGCACACATTTGTGTCTGTTTTGTTAGCACCGAAACGGATCCAAGAATATGCATTGATATCATTTAATTAGAAATTTTTTTGCTAATATTTAGTTTTGAAAAAAAATAAACTCTTTTATTCTAATCAAAAACCAAATCCAAATTAAACTCCTTTAATTTTTAGCAATCTGAAATCATATTTCAGATAAAATAAACTCCTTTATTTTAAATTTTTATCAATTAAATAAACCATTTATTTCAATTGAAGAAAACAAAAGTTTTCAGATTTTGTCCAGGGGTGGGCGCATATGCGCCCAGAAAGAATTGGGGTGCGGTGCAACTGCGCTGCTCAACCAAGAAAACTAAAACAGGACAACGGCGCAGTTGCACTCCAAAATGAACTGGAGGCGGTGCAACTGCGCCACGTCGCATGAACAGAAACTTTTTTTATTTGCCTAGAAAATTCGATCCAATCGCATATGATACATACATAGAATCAACAAAATCGATAATTAGCATTTAAGTAGGCTCTGATACCACTGTTCGATTTGTATATAGCGCGATTACATAATCAAATTGCGTAAACATAACAGAAGAGCGAAAAAAAGAGTTTTTAAAATTTAATACAAACCATAACCATAATCATCCTATATGCTTAGTTATCAATTCATACATGAAATAGAATAAGATGAGATTCATACCCTTGAAAATACGAGCTTTCTCGAGTACGAGTTCAACTCCAAATCCTTTCCTTGTTCAACTTGAATCTACCAGGTGTGATTCTTCCCATTGATCAACGTCAGCCATCCAAGTGTTTGGCCTCTAGAGGTAATCCACCAAGGATGAACAAATATTAAGAAGATGGGTGTTTTGATTAAACCCTAGTTTTCTTCTCTCTAGAAAAGTGTGCTCTCCCAACTCTTGGAAATTGCATTAGCCCTAAATCAAAATAAGACTCCTCTTATTTATAGATGTAGGTAACCCTCCTAAACCATTTAGGATTAGAGTTTCATTTTAATTAATTAAACTCTTTTAATTAATTTACCTCCTAATCTTATTATGAATATGGGAGAGTACTTTTATTAATTAATTCCCAAACTCCTTTAGGAATTAAACTAATAATAATAGTAATAATAATAATAAGACTCCTCTTATTTTATATTTAATATTTTTAAAATATTAAATAATAAATATTAAGCTATCTATTTTATTCTATCATCATAGATTAAATTAAATACACTTAACTTATTATTATGATTATGCCATTTGCTTCTTAAATAAATATTCATCCTTTTATAGTGTGACCCTTTAGGTTCTCTATATTAAATCGGTTGTGAATAAATTAATTAGAACAATTCTAATTTTATTTAAATAAATTAACTATTAATTCATTTAAAAAATAATATTTATTTTCAATAAGGGTAAGCTCCCTTAGCGCTCAACGACTTTTCAGATAATATAGATTTCAACATTAATCACAAAAGAACATTTGAGTAAATAGTTACCGTACAATTCATTCCTTCCACCATACAATGTCCCAATTAAATATAAGACATGAAATTACTATCAAGTCTTATTTTATTTAATTATATGTATTTCGATCCTAAGTGCACAAACTCTAATAATGAAAACTAGAAACTACTTTCTAATTTCATTCTGCCTTGGCCAAGGACTACTGAGTTGTCATTTATCAAATCACATAGGACATTCTCTTCTTTTACTAGAAGTGATAGATTTTTTATTGATCATTCATTATCTCCATGTATAATTAATTATATCCAAGCATACCCTTTGATATATCCTTAGGGTCTTAAGGGACATGTCAAAATATAACTTATCATACATAAGATACTATGATGATCTCAAGTCTGAAGATTACTTGTACTACTATCACTGTAATACCCGAGAATTTTTGAATATTATTAAATAAATATATTAATGAAAGTCGGATATTTATTTGAATATAAATATTTATGTGTTATGAGATGAGTTAACTCAATTACTTCAAATTGAATTTATAATACTTGAGAAGAAAATGTGGAGTTTATGATAAGCTCAATGAATGCCTTGTGTGGCACAGTAATCAGAAATATTGATGATTTAATTAATTAAAGAAAGAATTAACAAGTAGATGATTAATTAATAATATAATATTGATTAATGGAAATGATGGGTGATAGCATATTAATGAATAAATATTTGATTAATATTAAAAGGTTAATGTTTGTTCAAGTATTTGTTAAAGTGTAAAGTTATCACTACAACTATATAATATAAAAAGCATGAGGTGACATTTTGATAGAAACTATATAATAAAAGGAAGTGAGTCGCATGGTTGGACTTATGAGAATACATATTATATGTACATTATACAATATAGAACCAAACTACATTATATAAAGTGCATTATGAAATACAAGAGACTATGTAATATATAAACTATATTATAAAGCGTAGTGTAACACTTTAGTGAGACTATGCGATATAGAAACTATATGTTATGAATAATTAAATAAGTATATGGATACACCATGAGAATATATGACTATATAAGTGTGTGGACATTAAATTAGTATCTCTTGATTATATAATAAACAATTGCTAATTGGTGATATTTCAATATTTAATATGATTGAAATAATAGAATTGGGATGATATAATGTGATAATGTCTAATTGAATTACATTTGGTGCTAACAAAATATACATGGATTATATGTATGCAATTTGAAGTTACTACATTGCAACATTATTTAATTATTGGAATTACCTTGTGACACTAAGTTAATACTTAAGTAAATATGATAGTATATATGTTGTAACCTAAGTGTTGTATATGTTCCTATTGCTACATTGCTGAGTCCTTAATACCGTGTCCCAATATGATAGTCACCCCTCATTTCCTTCACACGTGAAAAGCTATAAGGCTAGCTTATCATCCCTTCTTCTCAAATTCAGCAATTGCTAGCTAATGATCAATGGGGGAGTGTCCTTCATGATTGATTTCACCAACAAATTACCAACTTCTCATTAACCATCATACAATCCTCATTTCCATTAGTTTGATTTGGGAGGAAAGAGCTTTATTTAGATAATAATTCTTCTATAAATATAGCCTCTCCTCTTTCAATTTGATTTGCTGAGATTGTTGCTAAGTGATAGAGAGAGAGAGAGCGAGCATTGGGAGAGAAATCTGAGATTGGTAGCTAACCTTGTTCATTCAAGCTCAAGAGGTATCATACTTGAACCCACTTTGAAATTCAATTCATAGAAATTGCATAATGTAGTTGGAATTAATGGGTGGGGAAATGCTAGCATGAGTTGTAAACTGTATATATATGTTAGGTTTGTAAAGTAGTAGTATGCAAGCATGCTAGCTCATTTATGTAGAGAGAATTGGCTAAAACTCTGTTCTAGCATAACACTTTCTGGTCTGGAACCGGAGTGGCGCGGTCGCGCCACTCCCTAGTACAAATACCCTTCTGCTGAAATAGTTGGTGATTTTGTTATGCCTTCTGATGTATTGAGCATGTTATGTTAGTTAGAATATGCATATAAATCACCTTATCATGTGGAATAATGCTGCTATGTATATAGTAGGCTATGTTAGTTTGTTTTAGTTTGAATATTTCAAAGAAAGCTTAAAGATTTGGAAACTAGTTTTGATAAACATTGTGTAATACATGTTCTGACGTTATGTGCAAATGTATTACGTTCTGATATGCCTTGACATGTGACAATATGTTAGTTATATTGGTGAAGGTAATATAGACTATCCAAGCATGATTTGAAATAAGTTTTCAAGTAAAAGACTATACTTGCTATGTGTACGATAAGCCATGTATACTTTGAATTCCGAACTCGGTATCATGATTTGATTACATATATACATGCACAAGGAAGCGTGAAGTTATGAAAGCATGATATATATGGACTTACCTTATATGCTGAAATAGTTTTGATAGCACTCTAATAAAAACTTAGAATTCAAAGGTGAACTTAAGGAAATATTTACACTTTGAGTTTGAAACTTGTGAGCATGCTTATGTGTTCTAGCTATGCATATATGAAAGTATGAGGAATAGTAAGTGAAGTAGCTTTGCATGCTTGGTGGCTTAACATTAGATTTTCAAAAGAAATCTTGAAAACTAGTTTTGTCAATAACTACATTGCAAGTATTCTAGAATGTGACTTCATGATTAGGTGTGCATGCCTATAGACATGACTAACAAGAATGACTAGTTAGTCTTATGCATTGTATAATAGTTGGGAATTGAATATGAAAAGTATAAGTGAAGTAGGATTTCATAACTTGAAATACATGACTAATCTAATATAAGCATGTATAGTTGAGATCTATTGACCACGTAGCATATGTATAAGGACTAATCATGAGAAACCTTTTCTAAGGAACACTTAAAGCCTTGATTTTTGTGAAATTTGATAATGAATCATGTAAAGAACATAATATAGAAGAGACCAAACCTAGTTATGAACATCATAACACGTATGATTCTGCAAGTGTATTCATATATGTACAAGTCAGGATACGCTGGGATTCTGCAGGAATAGCCATTGCTTGCGCAGCCGCCCCACTCCTTAGTGTAAACCAAGCACGGCCGCGCCGACTTGCAGTGTTGTCTAACCATTCTGTTTGTGATATGAGATTGATGTATGCTTATATTGTTAACCTGAATTGTAATACATATCTAAAACATTATTTAAAGTGACAAATGAGCATATCATAAGAAAGATATCATGGATTCAATAAGTGTTTATAAACTTCAAATGATAAGTCAAATGAGAGTTGCGAACTATGTTATTTGAATTCATAGTAACTTATAATCTAATTTCAAGCTACATACGAATAAGTACGTAATGACGTATGTATAAAGTTACAAGACTAAGTGTGAGTCCTATGTGTATACTTGAAATACATACCAAGCTCGCATATCGAATATACTTAGCTAACGAATATCCTACACATGTAAAAATATTACTATAGGGATTCGAAAGTGTTGATTTACTCTACGTGGATAGACTACGCTTAAGTCAAGTATCCTAAACCCTTGCATTCCCTTATTCAACGGATATTGTAAGCAAGTACTTGAAATCTATTCTTATTGAATACGTATTAAGTTTATTGTTGTGCAAATGAGTTATTCAAATTATGACTTATTGCGTCATAGTTACGATAAAGTCGATTATATTCTTCAAACTTTAATGTCAAGTATTGAACTTATAAAGAGTGGTCTATTCTATTTGATTCTGCTAGACTTATATCATGATTAGAAAGCTATCCAAACCAATTGATTGGTGCGGAGTCTTATATTGACTGAGATGAACAACCTTCTTTGAAGGAAAAATATAATTTGTTGGGAGACCAAGGTGCGCACATGAGTATGATTAAATGTTATGCATAACGTAGGGTACTTTAGGCTGATCACCTGTTGTACTTATTTTTTATTGGATTATCAGTATATTTCTGTTAATTCTAGTAAGAGTTCATAGTCCTTAGTGACTTCTCAGTATTCAATTATCTTGAAATCGTGAATTGATTTAACATTGAATCTTATTGATATTCTGTTGTCCTTAGCGACTGTTATTGAAAACTGTTGATACTTCTTTCTATCCTTGAACTATCATACCTTGCTATACCCTTTTGGATTCGAGAACTATAATACTCACCCTTGTTATATTACTTGTTGAGAAAACTTGTTGCTCATTCTTGCTTTCCCTAAAAACATTTTCAGTTAAGGCAGAGCAGGATGGACCTTCGGGAGTCGATAAGGGCAAGGGAAAGGCTACCGACTAGCTAGCCCCTTTTATGTTCTAAATATTATGATGTTGTATTATGTCTATTAAGATGATGTATTAAGACTGATTCTGAACTATGTTTAAGCTTAAGTTAGATTATGTAATAAGTCGTTATTTGATATTATTATGTAATCTATTAAGTACTGTAGGTTGCGAGACTTGGGAGAATAAATATAATAAATTATTTTATATTATTCTAGATTATCCGCTGTGATTGTATGATTTTAGTCATTATTGTATTATCGTGAGAAAGTGACGAACCGAATTCGAGAAACCAGTGGCGGTCCAAATTTGGGGGCATCACAATCACTAAAGGAATTCCTATTGATAGGCGAGTAAAACTCCATTAGGTATTCCTTAGCGAGCCACGTTCAGTGTACTTATTCTTCAATAAGCACCTACATACTTGCTTTAATGTCTTCACACAAATGATCATGAAATCAATCATTCTCATCTCATGAGCAATCAACATATCTACCAATTTATCCTGATTCACTAACCACCTATTTAGTAATCCAATGATTGGAAACTATTTTAGTTTTTAACTTTCTAAGAAGTTAGATCTTATTAGCATGATCATCATCATGATTCTAAAAGCATTGTTTAAAACTATGGGTTTATCACATTTATATATAACAGCATTATATAGATAAATTAAAAGCCTTTAATAAATAAATTCTTTTATTAATAAATGAATAAGATTGTACAAAGTAAATGTTTCATCATATCAAATACGATTGGCTTGTGTGCATACTACTTTCAATTTCAACCACATTTCAACCATTTCTCCATGTTTGATCATTTTTTAGAATGGTTTTCCTATGCTTGCTAGGACCCTCTCATAAAATGGAGCCTCTTGTATATCAATGAAAGTCATCACCATTTCAGTTTCTGTCATAGGTGGACTAACTTGTGCTGCCAAACGTCTCCATCTTTGAGCATATTCTCAGAAAGACTCATTGTTCTGCTTTTTAACTTTGGTCACTTGATATCTATCCGGTGCCATTTGTGACTGGAAGTTGTAGGCATGGGCTAGCTCTTCCCAACTTTAGATTTTGGAGTTGTTAAGTCGAGCGTACCAGGCCCTGGCTTTTCTAGGTAAGGCTTTTCTGAAATAGCTGCATTCTCAACTTTTCATCCTCTGCATAGGATCCGAGTTCTCCAATGTATACCTTCAGGTGGGTATAAGAATCTCCCATCTCATTATATTTCTCAAAATCTGGGACTTAAAATTTATCCGAATAACAAGCCCCTGAAAAAATACATAGATCTGAGTAGTTGACACTTCCATATGTGTCAGTCCCTTTAATTGACCGGATGATTTCTTCCATTTGTTGAAATTTCTTTCTAATGTCACCAGTTTCCCGATCATCCTTCAGATTGGTGATTTCAAGGGTTTTGTTGGTTTTTTCATTGGATTGAGGTTTAGGTATCTGCATTTCCCCTTTTTTGTCAGTACTCTAACTGCCGCCTTGTGCAGAGGACTCTGGTTGAGTGGGTGTCTGTTGACCCTGAGTGCTTTTACCCTATTCTTTCAGTAGGATAGCCAACTCTGCTATTTGAGTTTTAAGTCCCTCGAACTCTTCTCGAGACACAGGGGTAGATTCAGGTGGGACATTTGCAGCCATGTCTGAAGATGGTCTTAGTGCCTTTTTAGACTTCGATATGGTAATAGGACCAATTTTTTCCTACAAAATGATTATGTAGTTTAGTCCTGACAAAACTAACAATATCCATGATGTGCAATATGTTAGTTTTAGGGGTTTTTTAATGTTTTCCTGTAAAACAGAGGTCAGTTATTTTGCTGACAGGATGACATGACATTTATAACAGGATTTGATATTTGACATGGAATTAACATTTAATATTTGACAGGAAATGAAATTTTGACATGGAATTGAAAGGGGAAAGGTATGAAGAGCCTTCCCTTCGTGTTTGGTTTATCAAAGGCTGACCTATCTTAGGTTTACTCTCACAGGCTTTTCGGCATGAAGGTTCCCAGATCATCGCAATCTACTAGATAGAAAGTTATCCGATCTTTCAATTAGAGCGGATCTGAGTGGCTCCTTTTCTGAGCCTCGCGGGATTATGCTCCTCTTGAGTCCAGTAATCAGCCACTGACTGGTTTGCCTCCTGATGGAGTAATCACACAACATACATTCACCACGTCTCACCATATACAATATGATGACATTGTGCGAAGCACTAATATAAAGTGTTGTAAATAAACATTCATTCACATCCATTCAATGTAAAGACAACATTCACACACATGCAGATAAATAAAGGAATTGAAAAGATTGAAATGCGGTTTAAGCCCTCTACTTCCCCAGCAGAGTCGCCACCTGTCAATGCCGGGAATGTTTTCTATTGCGTTCTCCACCGTTTAGATTTCGCTATGTTGGTTTTATCTTTCTTAAAGGGTGAGATTTTAGAAAAGACCGACATACAATGTCGACGATTTGAAAAGATTAATTTTAATGATTAGTCCGAATTAGACAGCGCCGCCAGTTGGTATGAGTTTAAATGGTTATACTAACTCAACCGAATTTTGAAAGATTTTTGCAATATGGCCCAATATGTGACCTTGCTTAATTGGTCTGGAAACCGAGATTCATAGAGTTCAAGGGCTTGCTTAAGTGATGGGAAGGTGTTAGGCACCCCCCGACTTCCGTGAAACACGGTTGCCACGTCTTTTCATTCCCTAAGCATGTGAAGAGTGTGTGTGTGTGTGTGTGTGTGTGTATGTGTGTGTGATGTAAATAAATGTGCTTGAAGTACTTTACTTTGAAAGTAGTGTTGTGCCTCGTTGGACCTATATACGAAGGGTTTGACTTATTGAAAAGTTCATTTTAAACAAGCATATGAAAGTGATGTTTTGAAAAGATGTTTTCAAATCCTTTCACTCGCATAGAAATTGAGGCCTTTTGATACTTCGAATTTTATTCCATATTCAGGTTGATTTGATTTTATTTAAGATGCGAAGCATCTTTGACAGTATATAAAACTATCTACAAGTGTCGGGCTCCATGTGGGCATGAAAGCCATCTAAGTGAGTCCGAGCACCACATACATGTTTTCACAATTTCAAAGCCTTAAATTCGGATAACCATTTTAAGACCCAAGGTTACATATACAAGGGGTTGCAAGTGAAGGTAGTATGCACACAAGCCAATCGTGTTTAATGATAAAACACATACTTTGGAACAATCTATTTCATTTATAAATAAAAGAGCTATATAATTAAAGGCATTTATTTATCTACATGGTGTTGTTTTTATAATATGTGATAAACCCATAATTTTAAGCAATGCTTTTAGAATCATGATGATGATCATGCTAATGAGATCTAAATTCTTAGATAGCTTAAAACTAAAATAGTTTCGAATTGTTGGATTACTAAAAAGGAGATTAGTGAATCCGGATAGATTGATACATTGCTTACTCATTAGATGAGGATGATTGATCTCATGATCATTTGTGTGCAGACACTAAAGCAAGTATGTAGGTGCTTATTGGAGAATAAGTTCACTGAACGTTGCTCACTAAGGAAAACCTAATGGAGTTTTACTTGCCTGTCAATAGGAATTCCTGTAGTGATAGTAGTACAAGTTGAACGTGAAAATGAATTGGAGATTAACTTGTACCTGAGGAAGCTATTTTCTACAAGGGTATGAATTTGATCTTCATCTTTTTTTTATTGATTGATAATTAAGCACAAAGTAAGATCATGGTGATGGTTTGTATGAAAAATTTTAAATTCCATTTTATCATGCTTCCGCACCTTTTATGTGATTTCATTACATGATTGCGCTATATACAAACCTAACAGTAAGCTGATTGTACAACTTAAACAAGTCCATCATGGGAACCGAATCTAGATCCATTGATTGAATCATCGATCCTATGGCCCATAGGCTCATATGATATCATCTAAACAGTCTGCACAATGAAAACATCGATATAAATTGCATATCTATTCTAGACATCGCTAAACAAAGAATTCATTAGTAAATCCTTGTATGTAAGTGGTCAAGCTTCTCGTTTCCTCTAGATACAGATCTAGGATCACGTGGTTGCTAAATCTTTACAAAACTAGAAAGTAAACTAGATATATATAGATCTTAGCCAGTCTAGCTTGAATGGTTCAAGAATTATAACTTTTGAACCGATTAAAAGCTAGATCTGGCTAGATCTAGTATAGATCTAGTCCATACACTACAAATATTTACTATTTACAACGAAATGAACAGCTAAAAGTCAAATCTATGTTTAATATTGATAAATATATATATATATATATATATATATACATATATAACGCTTATATATATATTAAATCAAGAAATGGACACAGATCTGAAGAGATCTTACAGCCTTGCACCAGATGTGCTATTTAACGGCTTTTGGCGCCTTTAAACTCAATTTCCACCGGTTACAACTTGATATTTTGAAATTTATATGTATATAATTGTTTATAATTCAGGTTTACAGTGTTTAAACGGAAGAAAACACTCCTTTTTCATTCTAGCTCTTGAATTTCTCTCTCTAGAAAGCTGTCAACTGAGTTCTCTCTTTCTACAATGAGCTAGGGGCCTAATATATATAGCCCCAGCCTTCCGCAGGTAGACCTGTGGATGGGCCCAGTGGGTCCCTGCTGTCTCGAAGTGTGTTCCCTCGATCGACGTGAACGCTGCTTGAAACCTTGATATCTTGCAATCCGGGAATCCATTGGTGGTGTGCCATACCATTCCAAAAAAAACTTTTCGAGAGCTATGCAATGTCATAGGGCTTGACCTTTTCCGAATCCGAAAAGATGGGTCCATGACCAGATCTTCAAGTCTTCGCAGTTAGTCCGTTGAGCTGTCTGGCATAGTTTGCACTCGGGATTGTTGTGATGGCTCTATTCGACCTTATCCACAGTGGTTTGATCAACGTTGGTGTTGAGTCAACAAAATTACCCTTTTGCCCTTCCGGGATTATCTTCGCACTTGATATGGTTGCAATTATCCTCCCTCGGGGTTGTCTCTGGGGTTTTACGGTTGTTGACTCTGTTTTTCCTCAGGGTTGTCTCTGAGGTTAATTTGATATCCCGCGGGGCTGTCTTCGGGGTTTGATTTGATGTAGTCTTCTGGGGTTGTCTCCAGAATGATGGGTTGCAATCCTCCGGGGTTGTCTTTGGAGTGTGAAAATACATTTTTACCCTCCTGCATTGGTTAGTAACAGGAAAACAAAATTTTGCGTGTCTACAAAATCCTTCGTGCATAGGTCTAAAGAGGTTCAACACTACTTTCAAAAATAACGCCGCTTATAGGTTAAAATAAGTCTTAGAACAACCTTTAAAATCAATGCACTTAAAACGAACTAAAGATTTCTCAAAATCACACACACACACACACTTTATGCTTAGGACAACAACAAGATGTGGTAACTGTATTTTCACAAAAGTCGGGAGTTGCCTAACACCTTTCCATCGATTAAGCAAGCCCCCGAACTCTATGAATCTCAGTTTCCAGACCAATTTTATGGAGTCACATATTGGGTCATATTGCGAAAACATTCAAAATCCAAATGAGTTGGTACATTCATTGGAAACCATACCAACTAGCGACTATGTCTGAAAGTCCAATAATAATCTAGAAGGGGGGTTGAATAGATTATTACTAATTAAAAATTTATGTTATGGCCTTTTTGAATTTTTAAGTAGTTAATTAGAAATTAAGATGCAGAATAAAAATTCAATCACACAATACGCAAAGATTTATCTGGTTCACAAGATACATCCAGGGTATGTTGCTACGTCCAGTCTCAAGCTCCTCTCCAAGACTTGAGATCCTATTACTATCAGTAATAAATACTCCTTCAACAGGCAGAGAAGCCTTTACAAAGTCTTAAAGATAAACTTACAACTATTTTTAACTAACTATTTTGGACAGCAAGCTCTTAGCTCCCTCCTCAAGCTTAGTTGTATCTTTTTTTGAGTTCAATTCTATTCTATTTTCTAGTCTTAAAATAGCAGTCTCTTCCTTACCTCACAAGTTCACTAGAGAACCAACTCCCAGCTGATCTCTCTACGACTCTGGTCTTAGTTAAAGAATTTCTCATTTTTCTCACAGATAAATAAACTACACTAACTCTGACTTTTTCTTTTACACAGAATGTTGATACAGATGTGCTTCTAATATAAGCAGATAGCAATTTAAGATCAAGTAATAAAAGTTCAGTTAACTTTTATTTTTAGAAACACTTGTTTGATTTATTATGAAATACAGTTTGATAATAATAAATCAAATCAATATGATTTTATACTTTAAATTTTAGAGTGAGTTTCTATGAATTTAAAGTATTGATTTATTTTCATAAATGAATTTATGCTCAAATAATTTATAATGATAAATATCAAGTAAACTAGATGAATCAATTAAACACTACTTGATATAATAAATATATTTGTTTAACTCAGATAATATATAGAAATATTTTATCTATTATGTGAACAATATATAAATGAGGTCACTTAGGAAAAAAAATTCGGTGTCTAAGTACTGACCAAATTTATAGTTTTCACACTTGTATATTTATATAAATATTTTTGATAAACACTTTAGTGACAATCCGGAGAGTTATTACTTATGATAAGTCAAATAAGTGTTAATCTATATATTTATATAAATAACGGATATATATAAAGTATTTACATAAATACTTTGATTGACAACTTGTGACTATCCGGAGAATTAATATCTCAGAGTCAATCAAATGTTAATCTATTTATATAAATAACCAATATATATATATATATATATATATATAATACTTATATAAATATTTTGATTTACAACTTGTGACAATCCGGAGAGTTTTTACTTATAATAAGTATCTCAGGGTCAATCAAGTGTTATTCTATATATTTATATAAATAATAAATAGATGAAATATAAATATATATAATTGTGTAGAACAATGTATATTTACATTTATAGTAATAAACAAGTAAGAGATAATTTAATCAAACAATTTAGAACAACTTATCTCAAATACTTGTGACCAATTTTCTCTTCAACAAATAATCAGAATTTAGAAGTAATCAAAGAGAGCTTAAAGCTTTAGAGAGAATGTAGGCAAAGAGTAAGCTTTTTCTTAGTTTGCAAATTGGTGAAATGAATTTGAAGAATAAGCTTCCTATTCAAAGGAGTTTGTAAGCTTGGGGCAAAATAATCATTTTCTAAAATTAATGGTTAAAAACCATTTGGTTAAAATGTAAGGTTCAGATTAATTCATCAAATTGTTTCACACGGATTGCCAAGCTTGCTCATCTGATTTTCGGACAAAGGATCTTGTCAATTTCAACTAACATTAAATGCTCGTTTTGTTTTTCCTCTTAAGTGAATGGGCGAAAGTCACCAGCAAGTTTACCTCATTCCATTTGATACATACATGCAATTTTCATACACACATGTATTAATTATACACGCCAACTCCATGTCCCAATTTTAATGTCCCTTTTATTTTACATAGACATGTATACATGCATTCCGTTAACTCCATTTTGCAAGTATGCCTTTAGTGTGTAATAATGAGGATTTAGTGGTAAAAAAAAAAAATTTGCCCCTATTTTAAAATGTCGAGTAAAAATAATCTTTTGTTTTGAAAAGAAAATAGGAATACTCCTTGCCTTGGAGAAATGTTATTTTGTGAAATAATAATCTTAACACTTGATATTAGTTTATCAAGGTTAGGCAAATATTAATTCAGTTTAGAAAATAGACTTTAATTAATTTGAAAATTTATTTTGGTTTAAAATAATACACATATTTAAATAAAACCTATGGAGAGGATTCTATTTAAATTGCCCTATTTCCCAATTATTGTTATCATCAAAATATATAAATAAATAAATACCTATCAATCTCCCCCTTTTTGATGATAACAATAATTAAAAAATACTGCTCCCCCTTAGTAATACTCCCCCTTAACATGTGCATATATTTATACACAAATTTCCTGTATAAATTATATAACAAGCAGAAACAGTTCAGATAAAAAAAATCAGCAAAAAAATTATAGCAGTTCAGTTCAGTTCATATACCATTAGTGTAGTATTTTTTTCTTCTCCCCCTTTGTCATTACAAAAAGAGGAAAAATAAGTATGTGAGCAGACTTTCGAGAACCTACAAAAAAATGTTAGAATGCTGCCTGCAGTTTTAAGATAGCAGTTTTACCATATTTTCAATATCAAACACATAAAGTTCATACCATTCTAGGTTAATAAGTAGTTTACAATACTCCCAAATAGTTAGTAATAGATATATTACAATCTTCCCAAATAGTTAGTATGTGTCATCAAGGAAGGGAGAAAGATGAAGACCTAGATGCAGAAGTGGATCAACAATTGATGTATCAGACAGAGAACCATTCATGCAAGGATGGGGATCAGCTATTTCAGGGAGGGTATCAGCAACAGAGTAATAAAGCAGAGAGTCATTCATAGAAAAATTAGGCAGAGAATCATTCATGGAAAAAAAAGTTGAATCCATTGTTGTAGTGTTAGTACTTGGAGTGACATGGTAAGCTGGCAAAGACAACTTCTCCATGACAGAATGCAGCATGTTCTGAATGGAATGCACAGATTGTTGCATGTTTTCCATTTGCATTATAAGATTGTCTTGATTCTCCAGTAATAACTGATGCATGTTATTAATACCATCCAGTTGAGAAACTATGCGAAGTTTTGACTCAGTAGATTCATAGTCAGAAGCCTTAAACACCATGAGAGTTCTAGGAGGTAGATTAAGTCTAGAAACCAGATTTGAGTTTTGAACAAGTTGAAATTTTTGATCATCTAGATCAATACCCAAATATTTGAAAATGGAGGTAAGAAAAAGTCTAAACCCAAGACAATTATTTGAAAAAAAGTGTTCAAATGAGGTTAACAGAATATATGCAAGATTGTATGGCATACACTCAGTTTTGATGCACTTAATGATTTCCAAATCAAAGGGATGCAGTGTTCTACTGTCTCTAACTGGCATGAGATTTTGGCAAAGAATTTTACCAATAAATTGACATTCAGCAGTTAAAAATTTCAGACCCACATTAATAGGAAAGTCAAATAATAATGCAGGGATGAGTTGATTAGTTGTGAAAGACAGATTTTGTTTAACACAGAGACAGTCAAACATTATTGTTTGCAAAGGATGCACATATTCATTTATCCTATGTAGCTCTAGCACAGATGGATGAAGAATTAATGCATGAACTGAAAGTGGTTTCACCAATGACATAATTTTTTCCTTGAATGCATGTGCTAATACTGAGTAAAAGACCAGTATTATCTTTGTTGAAAATCATGAGTGAAAATTTTAGTGATTAAACCAGGATATGTAATACCCGAGAATTTTCGAATATTATTAAATAAATATATTATTGGAAATGAGAATTTATTTAATATAAATGATTTTATGTTATGAGATGAATTAATTCAATTATATTAAATTGAATAATTATAATAATTAAGAAATTAATGGAGTTTGCGATAAACTCGTTGATAGCCTTGTGCGGCACAGTGACGTAATATAAGAATGATTATATTAATTTAAGCGAACAATTAATCTATATTAATTGTTATTATAAAATATTAATTTATTGTTATCGTATAATATTAAATAATTATTGTGGAATATTAACTGTGATTAATTAATAATATGTGATTATTATTATTGCAAGAAATATAATAATAATAAACCACTTGTTTATAATTGTGCTGAGATTTATACTTGTTAATGTGATAATGAATCCTATGATTATTAATTAGGTGTTATTAATAATCGATGAGGAATGGATTAATTAATATTATTATTAATTAATTGATGAGATAAGTAAATTAATTACTTCTATGTGCGAGCATACGAATCAAAAAGTATAACGTATAGTAGCTAACTATATATTATATAAAGTGTACATTGCAATGCGACTCTATTATATATAAACTATATAGTAAAGTTATTAAATTATGAAAGTTACATGAAATGCCTATGTAACAATGTGAATATATATTAAAGTGAGACATCATGAGTATGTGGTAGATAATTTAATAATACATGAGATAATGTGATGTGATTATATCCAAGTAAATTATACCAGTATGATAAAAATGTACATGGATTATATGTGTACATGTCACACTTACTACATTATGTGAATTATAGTGTGACATTTCAATTATAGACATATGTATAAAATATATATATGTGTAGATAGTCTAAGTATTTAATACATATATGTATAATAATTTAAGTATAGCATGTGGTCCATTTACAATATCAGAGTTTCCTTTCTTGTCCCATTTTGAGTGTCCATTCCTTCCCTATTTCTCATTCACGTGAAAGGCCAAAGGCCTAAGCTACTCCCTCATATCAACTTCGTAGCTAGCCAATGATGCTCATGATGAAGAAGGATGTGGGTGATGGGGGTGGTTGGCAACTATTTCACCTAATGCTTGTTGCCCATCATCTCTTCTCCTTCTCCAATGGTTTGATTTCATGGACAATGGCTTGGCATGGTTATTCACTTCCCTATAAATTGAGCACTCCCCTTCTCAATTCATTTTGCTAGACTAATTACTAAGTGTTCTAGAGAGAGTAAGGATATTGCTTAGGGAGAATTCTGAGATTAGGAAGCAAGTCTTATGCAATTTGAAGCTAAAGAGGTATAATCTCTAAACCCATTTAAAATTCAATTCATAGGAATTAGCAAGTTTAGTTAGAATTGGTTATATGAAATGATGATTAACATGCTAGGACAGTATATAGATGTGTTATATGTGCAATGCAATAGTTAGCAAGCATGTTTTCATGAGGAAATGTGAAGATTGGTTGGAACTCTGCAAATTTCTGGTCTGGAACGGGAGCCGCGCGGCCGCGCGTCTCCCTAGTACAATTTGGGCGCGGCCGCATTCCACTGCAGAATTTGTTGATGATTTCTTTTATATCTTCTGATGTATTAAACATGTTGTACTAGTAGAGTATGCTTATAACTCACATTAACATATGGAATAAGGTTACTAGGTTATAGCAATCCATGCTAGTTGTTTTAGTTGAGTATTTCAAAGAAAATTTAAAGTTATGAAAAGAGAAACTTTGATATATAAATACCATAATAGTATTCTGACTTTTGAGACACGTTTTTATGACCTAGAAACACATGGAATGCATATTGACTTAAGTATATATGTATCGTGATATAATATGAACATGTGAACCCAACTAGTGCACCTTTCTAACAAAAATACAAGTTTTGATGGTTGATATTGACATGTAAAGACCATATATACATTCTGACTTTTAGAGCATGTTTATAGGGCCTTTAAATGCATGAAAAGCATGTTGACTTGCCTATATATGTTTCATAATATGACATGAGCATGTGGGCTTCAATTGTGAACTTTACAATGTGAAAGTGTAAGTTCAAAACGTAAATCTTGACATATTATATCGAAACCTAAATTCTAAAAAATTTGGACATGTTTGGTAGTGCTCATAACCTCATTAAAATGTCATAAACATACACATGCCATGTTTGATGCCATGAGAACTAGTTAGGCACAAGTGAAGCATGAATTAAGTTTTAACGGTGCTAGTTATAGGTGTATAATATAGATTCTTGCAAGCATACTTAAAACAAGTTATGTGACCACCTCGTATAACAAAGCATGATAGGCTTTGTGAATTCTATGCCCTTGAATGGCCGTAAGTTATTAAAAGGGTTAACTTAGAAGCTATATCATATATGTTTGGAACGAGGGAAGGTTATACAAACATAAAATTATCCTTTAAACATGTGTACATGCTAAGTGATATTATATGATGTTACTTGAACCCGATTTTGACGGTTAACTTATGAGAATGCCATAACTTGCTAAAATGAAATACATGTAGTATTAATTGTGGTCTTATGTGATATTAATAATATGAGAGCATTTTTACTAATTGTTACGATCTTATATGATATGAGAATGTGTTTAAACTCAAAAGGAGGAACATTAAGGATAGACATTATATTCTATATAACTGTGTAGCTAGGTTAAAACTTAGCTTATGTGTTGATCGTATATTCGAAGATAAAATGTGAAGTTTAATTATATGACTAATGAATATCATATATATACGTAATTGTATTACGATAGGAATTCGAAAGTATTGGCTAGCTTTACGTGAGTAAACTACGCATAAGGCAAGTATCCTAAACCCTTGCATTACTTTATTCAACGGATATCGTAAGCGAGTATCTAAACCTTATCTCTTTGGATACAAGTATTCTATCTTTGTATATTGCGAACTAGTTTCCTACTTAATCGTTTGAATTGAATTAGCATACTTGAACTCTTATTTCATTAAAGCTATTATTCATGTTGAACTTAGTATTGTTCTTGAATATTGTGAAAGTGTCTATGCCATTTGATTCGGCTAAACTTATATTATTGAAAAGTGACCCAAACTAATTGATTGGTGCGGGATCTTGTATTTGACTGAGAAGAACAACCTTCTTTGAAGGGAATATATAATTGTCGGAGAACCGACGTGCACACTTGAGTATGATTGATTGTTATGCATAACGATGGTACTTTAGGCTGATCACCTGTTGTACCTGTTTTTGTTGGATTTTTAGTTTATTACTGTTAATTCTAGTAGAAGTTCATGGTCCTTAGTGACTGCTCTTTATTCAGTTATTTAAAATCTTAAATTGATTTATTATTGAATCACATTGATAGTCTTCTGTCCTTAGCGACTGTTATTGAAAACTGTTGATATTCTTGTTATCCTTGGATTATCAAACCTTGCTATACCCTTTTCAAGAATTGAGAATTATATTACAAACCCTTATTGTATATTACTTGCTGAGCAATTTGTGCTCATTCTTGCTTTTTCCTAAATAATTTCAGTTAAGGCAGAGCATGGCGAACCTTCAGGCGTTGATAAGGGCATGAGCAAGGCTACCAACTAGCTTGTCTCTTTTATGTTTTTAAATATTTTAATGTTGTATTAAGATGATGTAGCAAGACTGGATTTGACTATGTTTAAGCTTAAGTTAGATTATGTAATAAGTCGTTAATTGATATTATTATGTAATCTATTAAGTACTATAGGTTGCGAGACTTGGGGGAATAATTATAATAAATCATTGTAAATTATTCTAGATTAGATTTTTCGCTGTGATTGTGTGATTTTTAGTTATTATTGTTGTGACGTATTACCATGAGCACGTGATGAACCGAATTTGAGAGACCAAGTGGCGCTCCTGGAATTTGGGGGCGTCAAAGGTTAGTATCAAAGCTGTAGTTATAAACCTTAGGAACGAGTGTCCTTAGACTATAACTTAGGCGAACTTAGAAGTTGGAAAGGAGATAAAACTCACATAAAGTTTTCCTTAGAGCGAGACTTAGCATGTTATGAAATGTAACTTCATTCTATACAATGAACTTATGTTTTATTCAACATTCTAATGGAGTTGCTGTTTGTTTGTCTTGTGTTTGTGATTGTAGGATGACAGACACAGGTGTACCTAGTAGAGTGGTAGAGGAAGAGCCCAGGGATATACATGTAGTATACGAGGCACCTCTAGAGGCTACACCAGTGCAGGCTGTTGCACCGTTCGAGTCTGACGACGAGGACGAGATTGAGATAGAGTCTGATCCAGAGGAGGAACCGATGGAGGACGAGCCGATGGAGGATGAGCCAGTAGAGGACTCTGATGAGGCTACTGTAGAGGAGCAAATGCTAGGTGAGTATGAGGAGCGGATCCTAGAGTTAGACTGCAGAGTACAAGAGCTAGAGGAAGAGGCCAAAGAGAGAGAGTCTGAGTTTCAGAAACTGAGGGACGAGGACCACCAGAGGAAGCTGGCTATGCAGGAGTTAGAGGTGGAGATCGCTTATCGCAGGGAGGCAGGGATCCAGATGGGAACCTTATTTCACAGGTCGGTGGAGAGAAATGTAGATATAGAAGGGAAGCTGGAAGAAGTAGAACAGAGGGAATTGAGTGAGAAGACTGAGAAAGAGGCACTCCGTACTCAGCTAGAGTTGGAGGTGATGGATAGGATACACTTCGAGGAGAAGTGGGATGTGGCCAATGAAAGAGCTGACGACCTAGAGGATGAGGTCAGGTGCAAGAAGAGGAAGATGAACAAGATGGGGTATGTATTCCGTTCAGCTTTTGAGAGGGTGATTGATGGTGTGTACCACTACCCAGCAGAACAGGGATAGACTCTACATACTTTGAACCTAGAGCTGGTTGCGTATATAGCACAGTTGGAGTACAAGAGCGCAGTGGAGCGCGAGATGATGGGATGAGATTCCCTTAGTCAGTCTAGTAGTAGTTAGTAGTATTTTATCTTTATGTGTTGTACATTCTATGTTGTAATCCCGATCTTTTGTGTAAGATGTGGGATAGTGATGTAAACCCTGTGTTAGCTTTTGTTAGAGGGGTAGTATGGTAATAGGTTAGTATATTCCCAGTCTTTTGTGATATTAGGGGATATATGTGATAACATTTATAGCAGTATGCTAGGAAAATCATGTAATGAAACGATTTGGCATATGAATATAAATGGAGTTTATTTCAGAAATGTGATACAAAATTTTTCCTTTAGTATTAAAAGAAATACTTAAGTAATATACTTGAATAATAATCAAATGAAAACTTATGATGCAGATAATACCGCCCAGACGTAGATTGACTGCACCTGAGGAGTCAGTGAACAATGAGAGGGAACAAGTAGATCCAATCCAGAAACTGGTAGACTTGTTAGGAGAAGCCTTAAGAGGAAGGAACAATGAACCCGTTCGCCCAAACCCTCAGACTGTGCCAGTAACAACCTTTAAAGACTTTAAGAGTGTAGGACCCCCGGAGTTCGAGGGAACTCCCGACCCAATTGTCGCACAAACGTGGATCAAGGAGATCGAAAAAGCTTTCACTATAGCTAGCGTAGGCGAAGATCAGAAGACGGTGTTTGCCACGTACATGATGAGGGGAGAAGCGAACTACTGGTGGGAGGCTAATCAACAAAGAGCTGGAGAAGGGATAATAGCTTGGGATAAGTTTAAGACGCCGTTCTTTGAGAATTACTTCCAGGAGAGTATGAAGAATAGGATGGAGGTGAAATTCCTAGAGTTAAAACAAGGTGAGATGACGGTGGCGCAGTACGCGGCTAGGTTTAACGAACTAGCGCGATTCACGGAGCACCAAGTTGGGGATGAAGAGAGAAAGGCTAGGCGCTTCGAACAAGGGTTGAAGCAGTGGCTATTCAATAAGGTATCAGTTCTTCAAATTGATTCCTTTGCAACATTACTGGAAAAGGCAATCATTGCGGAAGGTGGCAGTGAGGCCTTAAGTCTATATAACAAGGAGAAGAAAGGAAAGAATACTGGAGGAGAGAACCGTACGGGAGGAAGTAGTAGCGGAGGAAGCAACTTGCGAAAGAGAAAATGGGAGAACAACAATAATAATAACAACAACAATAATCAATCAGGGAATTTTCATGGAGGTTTCAAGAAGAGGGCTGAAGGATGCCCAAAGTGTGGGAAGAATCACCAGGGCGAGTGCTGGAAGGGACGAGGCACTTGCTACAACTGCGGACAGGAAGGGCACATCTCGCCCAACTGTCCAAAACCAAAGAAGATCCAAGGGTGTTTTGCTTGCGGCTCAACTGAGCACCGTATTAAGGATTGCCCAAAGAAGGGAAGTGGCGGGGGTAGCAATCAGCAAGGAGGCAACAAGCTGATGATCAGCGGGCCGGTACAATCCAACCGCCCAACCACCAGAACTTTTAATATGACAGTCCAGGACGCCGTAGCTGCGAAGGACGTGGTGTCAGGTATAATCCCAATCAATGATATAAATGCTTATGTATTATTTGATTCAGGTGCCACCTATTCTTTTGTATCTGAAGAATTTGCTAGTAAACTTAGTACACCCCGAGAACGGTTAGAAAATCCTTTGATCATAGAAGTTGCTAATAAGGAAGTAATCTCTGTAGAATATATTTATCAAAATTATCGCGCAAACATTAGAGAACATGAACTGAGCATAAACTTGATTCCTATTAGATTCAGAGAATTTGATGTGATACTGGGAATCGATTGGTTATATAACCATGCAGCGTTAATTGATTGTCAGAATAAATGTGTGAACCTTCAGACTCCGAGTAAGTCTAAGGTAGTGTTTTATGGTAGCTCATCTCTTAAGCAATCGTGTTGCGTTACAATAATGCAGGCCAAGAAATTGTTAAGGAAAGGATGTGTAGGTTATTTAGCTTACATCGTTGATACTCGGAAAAAGGGAGTAAAAATTAAGGATATATCTGTAGTGAATGAATTTCAAGATGTGTTTTCGGACGATCTTCCTGGTCTTCCGCCAGACAGAGAAATCGAATTCGTAATAGACTTAGCACCGGGAACGGCACCGATTTCGAAAGCTCCATATCGTATGGCGCCAGTAAAAATGAAGGAATTGATGATACAATTGCAAGAATTATTGGATAAGGGTTACATTCGACCAAGTGTTTCTCCTTGGGGAGCACCAGTACTATTCGTTAAGAAGAAGGACGGATCGATGAGGCTCTGTATCGATTATCAAGAATTGAACAGAGTAACGATCAAGAACCGATATCCGCTACCAAGGATAGACGACTTGTTTGATCAACTGAAGGGAGCAAAGTGTTTCTCAAAAATTGACCTGCTAACAGGATATAATCAACTGAAAGTGAGGGATGAGGACATACCAAAGACTGCGTTTCGAATCCGTTATGGACACTACGAGTTTTTGGTAATGTCATTTGGATTAACTAATGCTCCGACAGCATTTATGGACTTGATGAACCGAGTTTTCAAGCCATACTTGGATAAATTTGTAGTGATTTTTATCGACGACATTTTGATCTACTCGAAGACAGAGGAAGAACACGCCGAACATCTGAAGATTGTCTTGGAGGCACTAAGGAAGGAGAAGATGTATGCGAAATTTTCTAAGTGCGAATTTTGGATGGAGAAGGTTCAATTCTTAGGCCACGTGGTGGATAAGAATGGAATCGCTGTAGACCCTGCGAAGGTAAAAGCAGTAAGTAATTGGGAACAACCGAGAACACTGACGGAGGTGAGAAGCTTTTTAGGGTTAGCTGGGTACTATCAAAGATTCATCCAAGATTTTTCCAAGATAGCAACCCCGTTAACCAATTTGACTAGAAAGACGGTGAAATTTGTATGGACAGACAAATGTGAGGAGAGTTTTCAGGAGTTGAAGAAGAGATTGAGCGAAGCACCTGTATTATCATTACCAGATGATGCGGGAAATTTTGTGGTGTATAGTGATGCATCGCACAAGGGACTTGGCTGTGTGCTTATGCAGCACGGCAAGGTCATTGCGTATGCAGCACGACAATTGAAGGATTACGAAAAACGATACCCTACTCATGACTTAGAGTTAGCGGCAGTAGTTTTTGCGTTAAAGATATGGAGGCATTATTTGTATGGGAAAAAATGTGAGATATACACGGACCACAAAAGTCTGAAATATATATTCACACAAAAAGAGTTGAATATACGGCAGAGGAGGTGGTTAGAATTGATCACAGACTATGATTGCGATATTCTTTATCACCTAGGGAAGGCAAATGTGGTTGCCGACGCTCTGAGCAGGAAAGGAAGGGAGAAGTTGTTTAATTTGACGGCTCAGGAAGAGTTGATAAGAGAGATGGAGAAATTGGAAATAGAAGTGAAAGAACCAAAGAAGCCTGGAGAGAAGTTGTTTGTAGTGGGAGCTCATCCGACATTGTTGGATAGAGTAAAGGAAGCCCAGGAAAAGGATGAAGAGTGTGAGAAAATTCGAAAAAGGATCACAGAGAATGAGGAAGAGAAATTTCGAATGGATAAAGACGGTATCTTAAGATTCGAAGGAAGAGTGTGGGTACCAGCGGTAACCGAGTTAAGGGAAGAGATTTTACACGAGGCACATAATATGACGTATTCCGTTCATCCGGGAGGCACTAAGATGTTCCGAGATTTGAAGCAACATTTTTGGTGGCCTAATTTGAAACGGGAAGTCGCAGAGTTCGTTAGTAGATGTTTGACTTGCCAACGCGTTAAAGCAAAACATCAACGACCGAGTGGTTTATTACAACCGTTAGAAATACCAGAGTGAAAATAGGAGCATATTACGATGGACTTCGTGGTAGGACTTCCAGTTACACAGAAAGGTTATGATGCTATTTGGGTTATCGTGAATCGACTAACGAAGACCGCACATTTCCTACCAATCAAGATCCATTACAGTTTGAACCAATTAGCGAGTCTGTACGTAAAGGAGATTGTTTCGCGACATGGAGTGCCGGTGTCAATTGTCTCTGATCGAGATCCGCGCTTTACATCAAATTTTTGGAAGAGTTTGCAGGAGAGGATGGGAACGCAGTTGAGGTTGAGTACCGCTTATCATCCTCAGACCGACGGACAGAGTGAGCGAACGATACAAATGCTGGTGGACATGCTTAGGACTTGTGTGATGGATTTTAAGGGAAATTGGGACGACCACCTACCCTTAGTCGAATTTGCATATAATAATAGTTACCATGCGAGTATCGGCATGCCACCGTACGAAGCTCTTTACGGAAGAAAGTGCAGAACGCCATTATGTTGGGACAAAGTTGGAGAGCGACGAATACTCGGACCAGAGCTAGTACAACAAACCGCAGACGTGGTGACAGTGATAAGAGCCAGATTAGTAGCAGCTCAAGATCGCCATAAGAAATACGAAGATTTGCATCGGCAGAACCGAGACTTTAAAGTCGGCAGTTTCGTATTCTTGAAGGTATCTCCATGGAAGGGAAAGATCCGTTTCAGCAAGAAAGGAAAATTGAGTCCAAGATTCATAGGACCGTTCGAGATACTGAAGCGAGTGGGCGAAGTGGCATACAAAGTTGCGTTACAACCCGAACTGGAGCACATCCACAACGTGTTTCACATTTCCTTGTTGCGACCGTACAAGGCCGACTACAAGCACGTGATTTCTTACGAGCCCATTCAAGTGGAGAAGAACTTGGCATATGAAGAGATTCCTGTGCAGATATTAGATAGGAAAGAGCAAACCTTGAGAAATAAAATTATTTCATCTGTAAAAGTACTTTGGCGTAACCACGATGTCGAGGAGGCAACGTGAGAGTTAGAAGATAGGATGATGAAGGACTATCCCCATCTATTCGTGTAACCTTGTAGCAATTCCGGGACGGAATTTTTATAAGGGGGGGAGGATGTAATACCCGAGAATTTCTGAATATTATTAAATAAATATATTATTGGAAATGAGAATTTATTTAATATAAATGATTTTGTGTTATGAAATGAATTAATTCAATTATATTAAATTGAATAATTATAATAATTGAGAAATTGATGGAGTTTGCGATAAACTCATTGATAGCCTTGTGTGGCACAGTGACGTAATATAAGAATGATTATATTAATTTAAGCGAACAATTAATCTATATTAATTGTTATTATAAAATATTAATTTATTGTTATCGTAGAATATTAAATAATTATTGTAGAATATTAACTGTGATTGATTAATAATATGTGATTATTATTATTGCAAGAAATATAATAATAATAAACCACTTGTTTATAATTGTGCTGAGATTTATACTTGTTAATGTGATAATGAATCCTATGATTATTAATTAGGTGTTATTAATAATCGATGAGGAATGGATTAATTAATATTATTATTAATTAATTAATGAGATAAGTAAATTAATTACTTCTATGTGCGAGCATACGAATCAAAAAGTATAACGTATAGTAGCTAACTATATATTATATAAAGTGTAAATTGCAATGCGACTCTATTATATATAAACTATATAGTAAAGTTATTAAATTGTGAGAGTTACATGAAATGCCTATATAACAATGTGAATATACATTAAAGTGAGACATCATGAGTATGTGGTAGATAATTTAATAATACATGAGATAATGTGATGTGATTATATCCGAGTAAATTATACCAGTATGATAAAAATGTACATGAATTATATGTGTACAAGTCACACTTACTACATTATGTGAATTATAGTGTGACATTTCAATTATAGACATATGTATAAAATATATATATGTGTAGATAGTCTAAGTATTTAACACATATATGTATAATAATTTAAGTATAGCATGTGGTCCATTTACAATATCAAAGTTTCCTTTCTTGTCCCATTTTGAGTGTCCATTCCTTCCCTATTTCTCATTCATGTGAAAGGCCAAAGGCCTAAACAACTCCCTCATATCAACTTCGTATCTAGCCAATGATGCTCATGATGAAGAAGGATGTGGGTGATGGGGGTGGTTGGCAACTATTTCACCTAATGCTTGTTGCCCATCATCTCTTCTCCTTCTCCAATGGTTTGATTTCATGGACAATGGCTTGGCATGGTTATTCACTTCCCTATAAATTGAGCACTCCCCTTCTCAATTCATTTTGCTAGACTAATTACTAAGTGTTCTAGAGAGAGTAAGGATATTGCTTAGGGAGAATTCTGTGATTAGGAAGCAAGTCTTGTGCAATTTGAAGCTAAAGAGGTATAATCTCTAAACCCATTTAAAATTCAATTCATAGGAATTAGCAAGTTTAGTTAGAATTGGTTATATGAAATGATGATTATCATGCTAGGACAGTATATAGATGTGTTATATGTGCAATGCAATAGTTATCAAGCATGTTTCATGAGGAAATGTGAAGATTGGTTGGAACTCTGCAAATTTCTGGTCTGGAACGGGAGCCGCGCGGCCGCGCGTCTCCCTAGTACAATTTGGGCGAGGCCGCGCGCCACTGCAGAATTTGTTGATGATTTCTTTTATATCTTCTGATGTATTAAACATGTTGTACTAGTAGAGTATGCTTATAACTCACATTAACATATGGAATAAGGTTATTAGGTTATAGCAATCCATGCTAGTTGTTTTAGTTAAGTATGTCAAAGAAAACTTAAAGTTATGAAAAGAGAAACTTTGATATATAAATACCATAATAGTATTATGACTTTTGAGACACGTTTGTATGACCTAGAAACACATGGAATGCATATTGACTTAAGTATATATGTATCGTGATATAATATGAACATGTGAACCCAACTAGTGAACCTTTCTAACAAAAATACAAGTTTTGAAGGTTGATATTGACATGTAAAGACCATATATACATTCTGACTTTTAGAGCATGTTTATAGGGCCTTTAAATGCATGAAAAGCATGTTGACTTGCCTATATATGTTTCATAATATGACATGAGTATGTAGGCTTCAATTGTGAACTTTACTAAGTGAAAGTGTAAGTTCAAAATGTAAATCTTGACATATTATATCGAAGCCTAAATTCTGAAAATTTTGGACATGTTTGGTAGTGCTCATAACCTCATTAAAATGTCATAAACATACACATGCCATGTTTGATGCCATGAGAACTAGTTAGGCACAAGTGAAGCATAAATTAAGTTGTAACGGTGCTAGTTATAGGTGTATAATATAGATTCTTGCAAGCATACTTAAAACAAGTTATGTGATCACCTCGTATAACAAAGCATGATAGGCTTTGTGAATTCCATGACCTTGAATGACCGTAAGTTATTGAAAGGGTTAACTTAGAAGCTATATCACATATGTTTGGAACGAGGGAAGGTTATACAAACATAAAATTATCCTTTAAACATGTGTACATGCTACGTGATATTATATGATGTTACTTGAACCCGATTTTGACGGTTAACTTATGAGAATGCCATAACTTGCTAAAATGAAATACATGTAGTATTAATTGTGGTCTTGTGTGATATTAATAATATGAGAGCATTTTTACTAATTGTTGCGATCTTATATGATATGAGAATGTGTTTAAACTCAAAAGGAGGAACGTTAAGGATAGACATTATATTCTATTTAACTGTGTAGCTAGGTTAAAACTTAGCTTATGTGTTGATCGTATATTCGAAGATAAAATCTGAAGTTTAATTATATGACTAATGAATATCATATATATACGTAATTGTATTACGATAGGAATTCGAAAGTGTTGGCTAGCTTTACGTGAGTAAACTACGCTAAGGCAAGTATCCTAAACCCTTGCATTACTTTATTCAACGGATATCGTAAGCGAGTATCTAAACCTTATCTCTTTGAATTAGCATACTTGAACTCTTATTTTATTAAATCTATTATTCATGTTGAACTTAGTATTGTTCTTAAATATTGTGAAAGTGTCTATGCCATTTGATTCGGCTAGACTTATATTATTGAAAAGCGACCCAAACTAATTGATTGGTGCGGGATCTTGTATTTGACTGAGAAGAACAACATTCTTTGAAGGGAATATATAATTGTCGGAGAACCGAAGTGCACACTTGAGTATGATTGATTGTTATGCATAACGATGGTACTTTAGGCTGATCACCTGTTGTACCTGTTTTTGTTAGATTTTCAGTTTATTACTGTTAATTCTAGTAGAAGTTCATGGTCCTTAGTGACTGCTCAGTATTCAGTTATTTGAAATCTTAAATTGATTTATTATTGAATCACATTCATAGTCTTCTGTCCTTAGCGACTGTTATTGAAAACTGTTGATATTCTTGTTATCCTTGGATTATCAAACCTTGTTATACCCTTTTCAAGAATTGAGAATTATATTACAAACCCTTATTATATATTACTTGCTGAGCAATTTGTGCTCATTCTTGCTTTTCCCTAAAATATTTCAGTTAAGGCAGAGCATGGCAAACCTTCGGGCGTTGATAAGGGCAAGAGCAAGGCTACCAACTAGCTTGTCTCTTTTATGTTTTTAAATATTTTAATGTTGTATTAAGATGATGTAGCAAGACTGGATTTAACTATGTTTAAGCTTAAGTTAGATTATGTAATAAGTCGTTAATTAATATTATTATGTAATCTATTAAGTACTGTAGGTTGCGAGACTTGGGAGAATAATTATAATACATCATTGTAAATTAATCTAGATTAGATTTTTCGCTGTGATTGTGTGATTTTTAGTTATTATTATTGCGACGTATTACCATGAGCACGTGATGAACCGAATTCGAGAGACCAAGTGGCGCTCCTGAAATTTGGGGGCGTCACAGGATATATGTGCCTATTAGGGAAAATAACTAAGCTTTCCCACCCTATAGCTTTAAAGTGTTCAAGTAGATCAGGAAAACTACAAAATGCAATGCCCAGACCTGGAGTGAGAGAGTGCTTCATGAGACGATATTTAGTTTGAGCAGAGGGTGTTACTCAGAGAGGTATACTGTAAGACCCCAGATTTTATGAAATAAAAGTATTCAATTTTTCTATTTAGTAAATGGTTAAATTGATAAAAATTTAAAGTTAAGGGTGAAATATGCAAATTTTTCAAAGTAAGCAAGTGGTTATAAAATATTCTTGTTGTCGGGGAATATTCGTTTGGTCGTGGAATATTCTTGTTGTCGGGAAATATTCGTACGACGGCGCAGCTATTTGTGGGCCCCACAACGGAATAATTGTCGGATATAGAAAGCGACAAAAATAACCTTTTTATAAAATAACGGCGTAGTTGTTACCGTTAGTACTGTTGAAATACCCAGTGGTTAAAACACAGTAATACGCGGTGTTGCACAGTAGCACACGGTATTGCACAGTATTTCGAATTATTGATTCTTACGAAAGAAGTCACTACTCAATTATTGTTACAGTAATTATTGTTCAATATTTTATATTATTGATTCAATAATTGCATGATATTTTATTGATTCAATAATTGCTACGTTGATATTTTATATCAATAATTGCTACGTTGCTATTTTATATGATTGATTCAATAATTGCTACAGTTGATATTTTGTATTATTGATTCAATAATTGTCACTGCACAGTATTTCACATTATCAACTCAATAATTCATATTATTTGAATAATATTATTAGATAGCATTATTGACAATGTCTAAGAAAGTTCTGTCTAGGAGGGGTTATTTAATTGCGCGCCAGTAAGGAGAAGTCCTTATCGGAAGGCCCCCTCTTTCCTGGGAACGACCTGGTTGTCAATATTGTAGTTCTATAATATTATTTGTGAATAATTAATTATTGATTTATATGATAAGAAAATATTTATTTTGTGAATATAAGAGAAGAAATTAGTGCTGATGTGTTTTTATCAGTATTTTGGTGTAGAAAATCATCTGTTTATGGATTTCGGATAATTTATGTTGGGAATTTGGAAAAACTTTCTTCTGCAAAGTTGTAGAGAATTAAATTTCCTATAGAAGGACATAGAATTTGTATTTTTCTGATAAACGAGCTATTTATTATGAATTATTGAAGTTTCGAAAAATAAATATTTTTTTTAAAATGGTGGGCCCCTTTGAAAAAAATATTATTTTATTAATTTAGTCTACTTTGGCATCCTAAGCTTTTTTTATAAATAGGGTGCTTAGGTTAGAATTGAAAATCACACCAGAATCAGAAGTTTTCTCTCTCTATAATATCGAGCGTATTTTTGTGAGTATTTAGATACTTTGAGTGTTACTATTCAGTGCAAGTTTCCTTCAGTATTATATCCGATATTCCAGTCAGAAGTACTATTCTTTTGAGATAAGGGATGGTAAGGGATGTTATTTTCTTTCGTAAATGATGTTGTTCTTTTCAATATCATTATACTAAAATATTAGCATGGATTATATTATGAAATTTTTACGTTGTCCGTCGAGGTTACTATTCATGTATACGGCACTATTCACGAATACAATACTATTCACGAGTACTATTCACGAAGTATGATTTTTCTTATGAAATTTCTATCTTTTTCATGTCGGGGTTACTATTCACGTATACTACACTATTCACGTATACGGCACTATTAACGTATACGGTACTATTCATCGAAAAATTAAATTTTCTTCTATTTGTCCAAGTTGCCTGTTAAGGTTCCTATCTTTGATCGGATCCATATTTTGAACTTTATTCTTGAATTTTACTCCACAATTGGTTATCATGTTGACAATTGGATCGTATTGTTCTTATTCTCATATATAACATTTTTATAATCCGGATGATGAAAATTCTCTTTGACTTGAGTGTAAAGATGAGTAGATTAGTGGTATAATCATGACTATGGGTTCTCTTTGGCCAGTAGTGCAAAGATGAATTGTTGACTGGTATGATCATGATCATTGATTTTTCAATTGAATATCTTTAGCTTAAGTGCAAAGGTGAATTGATCAACATGGTTATAAATGTTATTTCTATAAATTCTGAAATGATTAGATATTTATTTGGGATTTGAATATCTTTGGTCTGTAGTGCAAAGATGAGCTGTTGATTTATGAATATCTTTGGCCTGTAGTGCAAAGATGAGTTATTGATGAATATCTTTGGCCTGTAGTGCACAGATGAATAATTAATTGTTGAATATCTTTGGCCCATAGTTCAAAGATGAATTGATTAGCATGGTTATGAACAGGAACTGTGATTTGGTATAACCATGATCTTTGGTGTTTTATGTAAAGATAGGTGATGAAAGTTATCTTCGTCCTGGGTGCGAAGAGGAATTTAGCAACACAATTATGATTATAAATTATTCACATGATTATGAACAGGAACTGTTGATTGATGTTACAGGGATAAAACATTGTTGGTGAACTTTTAACATGGAGAAGATAATAGACATTATGGTCTATTTGACTCTTCTAATGGATTGCTCGTTCCGCCGCAACTATGGTTGAAAAGTTTTATCATCTACCATATGTTTAAATCTCTGATTTATTACTGATGAAAACTATTGATAATTTAATTATCTTTAGTCATGATATTCTTTACTGGGCTATTTTTGCTCACCCTTTTGCTTCACAATTCCTTTCAGGTAATAAGAGTATAACAGGATCGAGCAGGGATAACAGGGAAATAGAACGATGGTCTATAGCTATTGAGGTTTTCCATAAAACAGTATGAGAGGAATTATATTGAGAATTTAAAATGTGTGTATCATATTTTATACGTCATTTTAACAGTTGATTTTAGTGAACCAAATAGGCTGAGGTGAACCCAACTTTGGAAGGTTGTTTTGTCACTATTATACAAGATGTCTAATCACCTACGACTTCGGGTTATCATAAGACATGGTTGTGCTCATCCACTTGCTGATTATATCTATGAGCACTACCTATATAATATTAGAATTTGGTTGAAATATAATTCTCAATTAGAGACAATGGAGATAATTATATGGCAAGAGAAGACCCACCATTGGAAAGAACATGATAGTAATCTTCTCATTTTTCTTTGAGGTCTATTGGGTCAACCAAGGATAATTCTCAAGTCATATGATATCTATTATAACTTAGATGCATGGCCTCCCATGTACGAAGGTTTCCTTGAGCATTTTCCAAAGATTTTAATTCCTAAAACAGTTATTGACTGTACCTTTCTGTAACGTATTATTGATTTGGAGTATGGGCACTGTATTTGTATTGAAACTCACAGTTTAATTGTGGTCGTGTTTTGTACGACAGTTTAAAAGTTGGAATTTGAAGATTTATATTTAAAATTTTTGTTGAGTGTATTTCGTGGCGACCCAGAATGGGTTGGGTGGATTGGACCTATTTTGGGGGCGTTACATATACATCCATTAGGATTCGTTTCAGAGTGGAGTACAAGTCTTTTTCTTTTTGAGGAATAGATAGTATCCATAATAGATATGGAAGACAACAATAGAAAATGGATAGGCAGAGGTAAGAATGAACTTGACATTTTTAGTAATGGTAGTATATATATATATATATATATATATATATATATATATATATATATATATATATATATATATATATATATATATACAGAAAGTAAGTAATGATAGATATCAAATTTATTGAATGAGAATATGAATGTATACTGATGAGTAAGATACACACGAAATTTAGATTGGATCAGTAAATGCACATAAGACTAAATACTTGTATTACTGTTGTAATCTGTTTCCAAGAAATATTTAATTTAAAATAGTAAATATGTCAGTAAATAGTGTTTGAACTTAACAAGACAGAGAATGTGTTTGACAAATACTTCTGTAACATAGTTTTAATAGTAAAAAGTATACTAATGATTATATATATAGTTCCAATATCACAGTATGAGATTGACCACATAGAGAATCATATAATCAAATATGCAGCTAAGATATGATAGTTCAGAAACTTATTTCTTTCACCAAGTACGTACGGCAAACAGCCCATGACTCTAAATCAGATAATCATGAAAGACAAATCCAGTGGACATCAGTATCCACAGCTATCCAACTAATACATAAAACCATGTGTCTAGTAACCATAAAAAATAAGTGTTTATAAGAAGTTACCTTTAAGCACAGCTATCAATTGAAACAAACGAGAAGGAAGCCATATTTGATCCGTGTGCTTTAATCTGATTGGCTTAAGTTGTGTCACGTGGATTGCTCTGGTTTGGGCAGTTGGATCAAGATTTGATCAACATATCACATTAAATCTGTCAAATAATTATATATATATATATATATATATATATATATGTTTGAACAGTAAATAAATTAAGAAAATTTAGGGTAAAAATATATTTAAAATAGTACTAAATAAAACGAATTACAAAAAATTAGTTGTATAGTTTATACAAATATACTATTTCTATAAATAGTATAAAGAATAAAAATTAGTTTTTAAGGATTAAGAGAATTAGTTGTATAATAATAAAAAATACTAAGAAAATTTAAAAATAAGAAAATTAGTTGTATAATTATACAATTGTTTAAATAATGTAATTTAAATGATATAAATGCATTTACTGATACATTACATATATATTATAGATAGCAATGAAATAGTTTAACAATAATTTATGAGAAAATATATAGCATACCTAAATCCATGCGTAGCTTACAAAATCTATCAAAACTTAGGGGTTTAGTAAATATGTCAGCAATATTTAATTCTGTATCAATATCATCTAATTTAATATTTCCACTATTCATATGATCACGTAAAAATGATGTCTAACATCTATATGTTTTGATCTAGCATGCAGCACAGTGTTTTTACTTAAGTTAATAGCACTAGTATTATCACATAATATTGACACACAATCAAATTTCAAATTATAATCTGCAAGTGTCTGTTTCATCCATAGTATTTGCGCACAACATCGTGCCGCAGCTATATATTCAGCTTCAGTGGTTGAAATAGATACTGAATTTTGTTTCTTAGAAAACCAAGAAACTAAGCATCCTCCAAGAAATTGACAAGTCCCACTAGTACTGTTTCGATCAACTTGATGACCTGCATAGTCAAAATCTGAAAAACACACAAGGTTAAACAGTTGACCTTTAGGATATCATAGTCCCAATTCTGTAGTTCCTTTAAGATATCAAAAAATTCTTTTTACTGCAACTAAATGTGATTCTTTAGGATTTGCTTGAAATCTAGCACATTTACAGACACTGAACATAATGCCAGGTCTACTAGTTGTAATATATAGTAAACTTCCAATCATTCCTCTATATTTCTTTGAGTCAACACTTTTTTCATTTTCATCAGCAGTTAATTTATCAGTGGTTGACATAAGAGTATTGAGAGGTTTCACAGATTCTAGTCTAAATTTCTTGATCATTTCTTTGCAATATTTAGATTGAAAAATATGAATACATTTTTCTCCTTGTTTGATTTGCAGACCGAGGAAGAAGTTTAATTCTCCCATCATGTTCATTTCGAATTCTTTACTCATGCTTTCAGAGAAATCATTGCACCTATTAATATCAGTAGAGCCAAAAATGATGTCATCAACATAAATTTGTATAATAAGAATATTATCACGTATTTAGTAAATAAAGTAGTGTCTACAGTTCCCTTTTTAAAGTTATTTTTTAGCAAAAATTTACTTAATCGTTCATACTATGCTCTGGGAGCTTGTTTTAAACCATACAGAGCTTTGTGCAATTTATAAACATATTCAGGATGATCGAAGTCTTCAAAACCAGGAGGTTGTCTAACATAAACTTCTTCTTCAATTATACCATTTAAAAAAACAAATTTAACATCCATTTGAAATAATTTGAAATCTTTATGACATGCAAATGCTAATAACATACGAATAGATTCAATTCTAGCAACAGGAGCATAAGTTTCATCATAATCAATACCTTCAAGTTGATTATATCCTTGTGCAGCAAGTCTTTCTTTATTACGTATAATAGTTCCATTTTCATCTAATTTATTTCGAAAGACCTATCTTGTGCCAATAATTGAAGTTTCATCAGGTCTAGGAACTAATTCCCATACTTTATTTCTAGTGAATTGTTCAAGTTCTTCTTGCATGGCTATTATCCAATCCTCATCTATTAAGGCATCTTTTATATTTTTAGGCTCAATTTATGATAAAATGATAAATGACCAGCCAAGTTATGCGCTTGTGATCTAGTAAGAATTCCTTTATCAATATCACCAATTACATTTGTTATAGGATATTTTTAATAATATGTGATTCTTTAGGCAAATCATCTAACTGAGGATTAGGAATTTCAAGAGGGTTATTATTGACAGGTGGAGATGTATTATATAGTTTTGGTTCCTCTATATTTCTGAGAATATCTTCAATGACAACATCACTGTCAACTAATTCTTTATATTTGGGAGGAGGCTGTGATTCATCAAATGTTACATTCATTGATTCTTCAATAACCACACTTCTTTTATTAAAAACTCTGTATGCTTTACCATTGAGAGAATATCCAAGAAATATTCCTTCATCAGATTTAGAATCAAATTTCAACAAATGTCCTTTAGTATTTAATATAAAACATTTGCTCCCAAAAACACAAAAATAATTTATTTTTGGAGTTGTTTAGTAATAAAATTCATAGGGAGTTTTGAGCAGAATAGGTCTTAATAAAACTCGATTTAGGATATAACATGATGTTGCCACTGCTTCAGCCCAAAAATATTTAGAAAGACGATATTCATTTAACATAGTATTAGTCATTTCTTGTAAAGTTCAATTTTTTCTTTCAACTACACTATTCGATTGTGGTGTATAAGGAGCAGAGAAGTTATGACTTATACCTTGCTCATCACAAAACATAATGAAACTAGAATTGTCAAATTCTCTTCCGTGATCAGATCGAATATAAACAATAGAACTTCCCTATTGATTTTGAATTTTCTTACACAAAGCAGAGAAAGAATTAATGGCTTCATTTTTAAATTTCAAAAAATCAACCCATGTAAATCGTGAATAATCGTCAACCAAAACTAGAATGTATACAATTCCACCCATGCTATGTTTAGGAATAGGTCCTACTAGGTCCATATATAAAAGTTCTAAGGGTTGAGAAGTTGACACAGTAAGTTTAGGTTTATGAGATGCATGAATTTGTTTTCCCAATTCACAAGCTTCACAAATATAATCCTTTAAAAATTTTAATTTAGGAAGACCACGAACATGTTCTTTAGATGAAATGTTGTTGATAAGCTTTATATTAATATGTCCTAGTCTACGATGCCAAAGCCAAGGATCATCATTTGTAGATATAAGACAGATGTTATCTAGGTAGGAGTAATCATCTAGGTCACATGTATATACATTTTGATATCTAGGACATGATAAAATTAATTTACCAGTTTAATCAGATATGGAGCAATTTTGCTAACTAAATGATATTTTAAAACCACTATCACATAATTGACTGATAGATAGAAGATTATACCTGAGTCCTGTGACTAGTTGAACATTAGAGATGGTTATGCGGTCATTACCGACACTTCCAATTTCAATTATCTTACCTTTATTGTTATCTCCAAATGTTACCTCACCACAGTCTGTAGCTTGTATATTTTTTAATTTTGTCTTGTCACTAGTCATATGTCTTGAGCATCCGCTATCGAGATACCATTTACTTTTATGTATATCAGAAGTGAGACATACCTACAATATATATATATATATATATATATATATATACTCATTTTACAGACTAGTACCCTTTAATATGAAGGGGTGAGTTTTTCATCTTGTGTATGGAATGTTTGTATTTTTCTTTACAAAACTAGGCATAGGATAATCAGTTTTAGTAGAAATAAGCATTCTATGAGTGACAGGATTATGAGTGGTATGATAGTAATTTTTATGAAATTCTTTTCTTGTAATAGTTGGTGCAGTAAATGTTCCTTTGAGAATCCAGATCATTTTTCTTTTATAGTTTTCATTTCGAGCATTACACATATAGAATGAATGACCATTTTTGTTGCAGTAAGAACATTTAGAAAAAGGATATGTGTAACTTTCTTCTTCTTTAATTTTAACATGATAAAGTCCTTTATCTTTTGTTTCACTTGTTTCTCCAATATAACCTAGTCCTTCTTTATTAAATCCACATCTTTGTTGACTTAACATGACATCAAGATTTTTTTTTTCTTTTGTGAATTTAAGAACTATGGTATTTAGGTCATCACGTTCTTTAGTTAGATTATTAATTAAATAATTATATTTTTCCAATTCTGTTTTTAGATGAAAATTTTCAAGCTTTAGGTTTTTAATATCTTCAGTTAACTCTTAATCTTGTATTTGAGTATCTTCATTAATAACAGCAAGTGTTGAATTTTTAATTTCAAGATTTTCAATAGAAATAATAAATGTAGAATTTTTTGTGTCAAGATCTTTATTTATTTTTCTAAACTTTTCTAATTCTTCTTTTAATACATTATTTTTTGATTTTTCTTCATTTAGATTTTCATTAGTAATAATTAAACTTGCATTTTCTATTTCCAAATCTTTATTTATTTTTCTTAACTTTTCTAATTCTTTTTTTAATATGACATCATTTTCTAATTTTTCTTCATTTAAACATTCATTAGTTATGATTAATGTTGAATTTTTTATTTCAAGATTTTTATTAGTTTTAATTAATTTTTCTAACGAGATTTTTAATATGATAAAATCTTCTTTGATCATTTCATTATTTTCATATAAATAATTGTAAGCTTCTTGTAATTCATAATGTTCTTCATTTATGTTTTCTAGTGCATATGTGATAAATGAAGTGCTAGGTAGTTGATGTTCAGAAATTACCTCTGATCTTGGTGATGAATCATTATCTGTCATTAAGCAAAGATTTGCAATTTCTTCTGTTTGTTCGGCAGATTCTTCTTCTTCACTTAGATCCCAGCCTTCCTCAGCTACTAGAACTTTGTTGTTGATTAATTTTGGACAGTCCTTCTTGAAGTGGCCAGGCTAGTTGCATTCAAAGCATGTGTTTGAATGTTCATTTGAATTGACATTTCTGAAGTTATTGTTGTTTGCTTTGAAATTTCCTCCTTGTGTCTTTGGTTTGAATATTTGCTTGCTTTTGAAGTTGTTGAAGTTGTTGTTTGTGTTCATAAAGCCTTTGTCATATTTTCTAGCTTTACTTTGAATTACTCTTCTTAGTCGTCTAGATAATAGAGCAACTTCATTATTATCTAGACTCAGAAGTTCTTCATTTAGCTCTTCATCATCACTTTCTTGATCTACCAGTAGAGCTTTGAAAGCGATTCCTTTCTTCTTGAGATATATGTCTGATTCGGCTTTTTCAACTAGCATGTCGACTTCATGGGCACGAAGATTTCCAATGAGATTGTCAAGAGGATAGATAGTTAGATCATGCATTTCTTTGATTGTTGTAACCTTCATTTTCCATATAGATGGAAGAGCTTTGAGAATTCTTCTGTTTTTCTCATTTGTTGTGTATACATTTCCTAGTTGTTCTAGTTCATCAATGATTCTGGAGAAACGTGTCTCCATATCAATGATTTTTTCACCTTCTTCCAATTTGAAGCTTTCGTACTCTTGAATTAAAGCATCCTTTCTGGTTTCTTTGATATGATTGGTTCCTTCATAAGTTACAATCAATTTTTCCCAAATTTCTTTTGCATTTTTACAGTTGCTGACTCTTTTGTATTCTTTTTCTATAAGAGCACTAGTCAATACTTGTTCAGCCTTAGAAGCTATATTCATAGCTTCCTCATCTTCAGTGGTGAACTCATCAATGTCTTTTTCAACGATCTTTTCTCCTTGAATTTTGGTTGGAATTTTTACACCTCGTTCAATTGCAGACCAAACTTTGATTCCTTGTGACTTGGCATAAATTTTGAATCTGTTTTTCCACGTGGCAAAGTTTGTTCCATCAAATAGTGGAGGTCTGGGCATTGATAGTCCTTCTCCGCAACCAGTAGCATTGTAGGCTATGGATCTACTCTTATATATGCCTATATGTACTCAACAAACAAGTTAAAGAGCACTTCTCTGATACCAATTGAAAGTCCAATAATAATCTAGAAGGGGGGTTGAATAGATTATTACTAATTAAAAATTTATCTTATGGCCTTTTTGAATTTTTAAGTAGTTAATTAGAAATTAATATGCAGAATAAAAATTCAATCACACAATACGCAGAGATTTATCTGGTTCACAACATACATCCAGGATATGTTGCTACGTCCAATCTCAAGCTCCTCTCCAGGACTTGAGATCCTATTGCTATCAGTAAAAAAATACTCCTTCAACAGGCGGAGAAGCCTTTACAAAGTTTTAAAGATAAACTTACAACTATTTTCAACTAACTATTTTGGACAACAAGCTCCCAGCTCCCTTCTCAAGCTTAGTTGTATCTTCTTTTGAGTTCAATTCTATTCTATTTTCTGGTCTTGAAATAACAGTCTCTTTTTTACCTCACAAGTTCACTAGAGAATCAACTCCCAGCTGATCTCTCTACGACTCTGGTCTTAGTTAAAGAATTTCTTGTTTTTCTCACAGATAAATAAAATACACTAAGTCTGACTTTTTCTTTTACACAGAATGTTGATACAGATGTGCTTCTAATATAAGCAGATAGCAATTTAAAATCAAGTAATAAAAGTTCAGTTAACTTTTATTTTTAGAAACACTTGTTTGATTTATTATGAAGTACAGTTTGATAATAATAAATCAAATCAATATGATTTTATACTTTAAATTTTAGAGTGAGTTTCTATGAATTTAAAGTATTGATTTATTTTCATAAATGAATTTATGCTCAAATAATTTATAATGATAAATATCAAGTAAACTAGATGAATCAATTAAACACTACTTGATATAATAAATATATTTGTTTAACTTAGATAATATATATAAATATTTTATCTATTATGTGAACAATATATAAATGAGGTCACTTAGGAAAAATATTCGGTGTCTAAATACTGACCAAATTTATAGTTTTCACACTTGTATATTTATATAAATATTTTTGATAAAACACTTTAGTGACAATCCGGAGAGTTTTTACTTATAATAAGTATCTCAAATAAGTGTTAATCTATATATTTATATAAATAACGGATATATATAAAGTATTTATGTAAATACTTTGATTAACAACTTGTGACTATTCGGAGAATTAATATCTCATGGTCAATCAAGTGTTAATCTATTTATATAAATAACTAATATATATATAATACTTATATAAATATTTTGATTTACAACTTGTGACAATCCGGAGAGTTTTTACTTATAATAAGTATCTCAAGGGTCAATCAAGTATTAATCTATATATTTATATAAATAATAAATAGATGAAATATATATATATATATATATATATATATAATTGTGTAGAACAATGTATATTTATATTTATAGCAATAAATAAGTAAGAGACAATTTAATCAAATAATTTAGAATAACTTATCTCAAGTACTTGTGACCAATTTTCTCTTCAACAAATAATCAGAATTTAGAAGTAATCAAAGAGAGCTTAAAGCTTTAGAGAGAATGTAGGCAAGGAGTAAGTTTTTTCTTAGTTTGCAAATTGGTAAAATGAAATTGAAGAATAAGCTTCCTATTTATAGGAGTTTGTAAGCTTGGGGCAAAATAGTCATTTTATAAAATTAATGGTTAAAAACCATTTGGTTAAAATGTAAGGTTCAGATTAATTCATCAAATTGTTTCACACGGATTGCCAAGCTTGCTCATCTAATTTTCGGACAAAGGATCTTGTCAATTTCAACTATCATTAAATGCTCCTTTTGTTTTTCCTCTTAAGTGAATGGGCGAAAGTCACCAGCAAGTTTTCCTCATTCCATTTGATACATACATGCAATTTTCATACACACATGTATTAATTATACACGCTAACTCTATGTCCCAATTTTAATGTCCCTTTTATTTTACATAGACATGTATACATGCATTCCGTTAACTCCATTTTGCAAGTATGCATTTAGTGTGTAATAATGAGGATTTAGTGGTAAAAAAAAAATTGCCCCTATTTTAAAATGTTGAGTAAAAATAATCTTTTGTTTTGAAGAGAAAATAGGAATACTCCTTGCGTTGGAGAAATGTTATTTTGTGAAATAATAATCTTAACACTTGATATTGGTTTATCAAGGTTAGGCAAATATTAATTTAGTTTAGAAAACAGACTTTAATTAATTTGAAATTTTATTTTGGTTTAAAATAATACGCATATTTAAATAAAACCTATGGAGAGTATTCTATTTAAATTGCCCTATTTTCTAATTATTGTTATCATCAAAATATATAAATAAATAAACACCTATCAATGTCTAATTCGGCCCAATCATTAAAATCAATCTTTTTAAGTCGTCGAAACTTATGCCGGTTGTTAATGCCAAGATTCGTCCACGCGCTCCAATCACCAAGCGCGTCCAATCCTGCACAAAACGGGTAAACACCAAAGCTTGACGGCTTGGGCCGCCGGGGGATAGCTCCGGTGTGAGAGTAAGTACAGGCTGACAAGGTTTAACAATGGAGGATAAATTACTCTATTGCTGGAATAATAAAGTGTCGTGTACCTTATGAGGGTCAAGCCATATATCTATAGGTTCTCACATCCCTGCTTGAATCCACCTCTCCCTAGGATTAGGGTTCCCCCGTATATCTTTTTCATAACAAGATAATACCAAATCTCCTAAGATATAGGAATTTCAATCAATGCATGATTCTTCCTTCCACAAATAGAATCTCCATATAGTTAGGAGTGTCCCCCAACATGGACAAACAAGACCCCCCATGGCCCCCCATGGCCCAACCATAGCCTTAACCGAGGCCTGGCCCAACTTGGGTCCTCAAATATTCGGGCCCCAACATTGCCCCCCAGTCTTTCATTAAATGGAACATTTGATGGAAGAGTATATAGCCCTTATCATGCAAACTGTCCATCCATCCGGCTAAGGTTTGTCACCCTTTGTCCAAGCCCAACGAGCCCAAAGACTGGTACCTTCTAACCGAGCCCAGCCAATCGAGACCAATCTAATCAGTACTGGCCTACCTTACACGGCCCAACATTTTTTAACCTGTCCATGCAAGGAACCGGTACATCCAAACAGCCCCCCTGTCTCCACCCCTTCACCTCCTCACGTGCCTTATCATTAATACGCCGTCCTTTGGGATTCGGGTCCAGCCGCCAAAAAGACATTAAAAACCCCCAAACATCCCAATCATTCCTTTTACCAATCTCAAGATATTGCATCCTCCTTCCCCACCCTCTCTCGCCTGTAAAGACAATCATTTTTTCCCTCCAAAGCCTCTGAATCTCCAAAATGTCATCCTCTAACCACTTCTCCGGTCCCGAATCCAATACCCCCGGCCCCATTCCTGCCATTCCGCTCTTGTCCATTCCGGCCCCCACCATGCCCCTTACCACTCAAGCTGCTCCCCCTGTGGCCATCACCACCAACTCCACCACTACAGCAACTACCTCCGCAGAGACCGACGCGGAGAAAGCTTAACGCCAATACTCCGACGCTTCCACCTACCCTATTTCCAACACACGCTCGAAATTCCAAGAGGAAGATATGGAGGTCATCCGCCAATCTTTCCAGATTCCAGCCACCCATTCTCTGAAAACTCCCTCCCCTACCGAGCGAATGTACCATTCCAACAATGGTTGGGTTGCCGTACCCCTCACCTTACTGGAAAAGGGAATTCGATTTCCCCTGTACGCCTTCATTCTAACCCTCCTGGGGTTCATCGGCATCAGCTTCAGTCAGCTGGTGCCGAACTCCTATATCCATATACTCTCCTTTATTGCCTTCTGCGTGGAAGCCGAAGTGGAACCTTCGGTCGACCTTTTTTTCGCTCTCTTCAAATTGACTGGTTCTCGAGAGGAAGGTTTTAAACAACTGAACAAAATAGCAAACAAGCCGAACGCAAAAATTGCAAGACGCCAACTGATGGACACCCCTTCTAGCAACAAAGGATGGCACTCCGAATGGTTCTTCGTCCGGGGACCCGAAACCAACCAACTACCAAACTGGGCATCACACAAATGACCGAACCCCCCATTCGGCGACCTTTCCTCTGAGCGAGCCGTCGAAATAGCTAGAGTGATCGAGAAGATGCCGAAGACGGAATGGAGCCACACCATACTCAACAAGCAAGCATGGCTCTATGATCATCAATGTAAGTCCTTGAATCTTTAATTTGTTAAACAGGATACATTTTTTGCTGACTCTTCTTCACCCTTTTAATAATGCAGTATCCCTTATCAAGCCTACGTCCTCCGAACGCCGGGATTTGGATCTATACCTTTCTGGTCATCGTCCCACCCAAATTGCCGAGGCCGCAACAACTCTGATCCCAACAGCCGAAGTCCTTACCGACGCCACCCTTACTGCCGAAATTCCTTCCTCAGCCATACCAAACGACGCACCCATTCCCGCTGTTACCACCGAACCCGAAGCCTCCACGAAGGCTCGTCATAAGAAGAGGGCTTCGAAGAAATCTTCGAAGCAAAAAGCCAGTCCTTCCTTTCCCATCCCAGGGAATATCATAGACCTACCCGAGAAGGAAAGAGCACAAATCCTTCGTTTTAAAACAAAAAGGGCCAAGGTAACCCCTTTATCTACTGAAGAACTAAGGGTTCCTCCTTCTTCGACAACCGACCCTTCATCCAATATTACCCCTGACCATCAGATCCATATATCTCCACCAACTGAAGGTCAAATCCCCGAACCACCCACCGTAGAGCGGCAGGACGAACAACCCTCCACTTCAGCCGTTCCTCCATCTTCATCAGAACAAACACCAACCCTTAAAACCTTTTTTTCAAATAACCCGAAAGACTATCCCATGGAGGCCTACCAATCCTTCGTCTTACCGGCCGATGACAACCGATTCAGGGACATACCTTTCCAGGCTCTTGTAATAGATGGCCTTATTGAGCAGGGCCGGGTAATCCTTCTATCCCTCCTTAAGTTTCATTTTGATTAACTTACTATCTTTCTTTTTATAACAAGATACGCCTCCTGCAGACCAATGCTATATGGGGCCGCGTGGTTAACCGATGGAGAGAACGGGAGGCTGAGATTAAGGGACTCGCCGATGAGGTGAGAACCCTCCAAACATCTTTGCATCAAGAAAAAGCTGCCCACTCCCGGTCCAACCGTACCAATCTACAACTTCAGCACGAAGCCACTGTACTTCAAGCTGAAGTTGCTGAACATACCAAGCGATCGGCTCAAAGCGATGCTAAGTGTCGAGCGGTGATGGAGAAGTCCGATGCTGATCAATTCCTAATTCAACAGCTGAAACAGAATATCCTTGCCCTTCAACAGGAAA